>JAESUZ010001372.1:0-398439 GCA_017311185.1 Proteles cristata cristata
CATGTAGTATTCCATGGTATAGATAAACCACATCTTCTTGATCCATTCGGCCATTGATGGACACTTAGGGTATTTCCATGAGTTGGCTATTGTTGAGAGTGCTGCTATGAACATTGGGGAACATGTGCCCCTGGGCATCAGCACTCCTGTATCCCTTGGGTAAATTCCTAGCAGTGCTATTGCTGGGTCAGAGGGGAGTTCTATTGTTAATTTTTTGAGGAATCTCCACACTGTTTTCCAGAGGGGCTGAACCGGTTTATATTCCTACCAACAGTGTAGGAGGGTGCCCGTTTTTCCACATCCTCGCTAGCATCTAGAGTCTCCTGATGTGCTCATTTTAGCCACTCTGACTGGTGTGAGGTGGTATCTCAGTGTGGTTTTGATTTGTATTTCCCTGATGAGGAAGGATGCTGAGCATCGTTTCATGTGTCTGTTGGCCATCTGGATGTCCTCTTTGGAGAAGTGTCTGTTCATATCTTCTGCCCATTTCTTCACTGGGTTGTTTGTTTTTCGAGTGTGCAGTTTGGTAAGTTCCTTATAGATTTTGGATACTAGCCCTTTATCTGATATGTCATTTGCTACTACCTTTTCCCATTCCATCGGCTGCCTATTAGTTTTATGGATTGTTTCCTTTGTCGTGCAGAAGCTTTTAATCTTGATGAGGTCCGAATAGTTCATTTTTTTCTCTTGATTCCCTTGCCTTTGGGGGTGTGACAAGTAAGAAATTGATGTGGTTGAGGTCAAGGAGGTTGTTTCCTGCTTTCTCCCCTAGGATTTTGATAATTTCGTGTCTCACATTCAGGTCCTTTATCCATCTTGAGTTTATTTTTGTGTATGGTGTGAGAAAATGATTTAGTTTCATTCTTCTGCATGTTGTTGTCCAGTTCTCCCAGCACCATCTGTTAAAAAGGGTGTCTTTTTTCAATTGGAGAGTCCTTCCTGCTTTGTCAAAGACTAGTTGGCCATACATTCGTAGGTCCAATTCTGAATTCTCTATTCTATTCCATTGGTCTATGTTTATTTGTTTGTTTGTTTGTTTGTTTTTGCCAATATCATACTGTCTTCATGATTACAGCTTTGTAGTAGAGGCTAAATTCTGGGATGGAGATGCCTCCTGTTTTGGTTTTCTTCTTCACTATTACTTTGACAATTTGGGGTCTTTTGTGGTTCCATACAAATTTTAGGATAGTTTGTTCTAGCTTTGAGAAGAATGCTGGTGCAATTTTCATTGGGATTGCATTGAAGGTGTAGATTGATTTGGGTAGTAATGACATTTTAACAATATTTATTTTTCCAATCCATGAGTGTGGAATGTTTTCCCATTTTTTTGTGTCTTCTTCAATTCCCTTCATACATTTTCTATAGTTTTTATCATATAGATCTCTTATATCTTTGGTTAGGTTTATTCCTAGGTATTTTGTGCGATTCCTAGGTTTTTGGTGCAATTGTGAATGGGATCAGTTTCTTGCATTTTACAAAATACAGCATCCCTTCTTAATAAAGATGCTCGAGAAAGTTGGGATAGAAGGAACTTACTTAAACATCATAAAAGCCATCTATGAGAAGCCCTCAGCTAACATCATCCTCAAATGGGGAAAAACAGAGCTTTCCTCCTGAAATCAGGAACATGACAGGGATGTCCATTTTCACCACATTTTAACATAGTGCTGGAAGTCCTAGCATCAATAATCAGACAACAAAAGGAAACAAAAGGCACCAGAACTGGCAAAGAAGTAGTCAAACTTCCACTTTTCACAGACAACATGATACTCTACATAGAAAACCCATCCAACAGACTCCACCAGAAGCCTACTAGAACAGATCCATGAATTCAGCAAAGTTGCAAGATACAAAATCAACATACAGAAATCTGTTGCATTTTTATACACCAACAATGAAGCCACAGAAAGAGAAATCAAGAAACTGAGATACAAAATTCTATATGTATGAATAACAGCAGAATAAATATTATAGACAAAAATATAGTGAGCTTGAAAAAAAAGCAATAAAACTATCCAAAATAAAAAAAAACAAATAAAAGGGAATAACTAAAGCAATCATTAGTTATCACTTTTTTGTAGGACAATATCAAGTAGCCTAATGTATGTATAAATATGTAATAGGAGTCCCTGAAGGGACTATAAAGAGACATTTGAAGATATTATGAATTTCTTTCTTATTTAAAGTTTTTAATGACAAATATATTTTTAAACAAAAATAATAACAAGACACCATGAGGTTTATAAAACATGTAAAAGCAAAATGTATAACAATAATAAAACAAAGGTCAGGAGTTTAGAAGTCAAAGACTGCTATTGCAATTGTAGTGTATATTTAGGGGTATAATTTCACTTGAATGTAGATTGTGAAAGTTAAAGATGAATAATATAAATCCTAATGCAACTACAAAAGCAAAAAACAGTAAGGATATTAAAGATTGACTGAACACTATCAAACAACTCACCTAACTGACATTTATAGAACATAACACTCAGTGAAAATAGACAACATATTCTTTTAGGTGGATGGAGGCAGTGGAGAATATTTACCAAAATAGATCATATCCAGGCCTTAAAACTGTGTCAATAAATTTGAAATGTTCATGTCAGAAAAGATCATATTATCTGGCCATGATGGAATTAAATTTGTACTCAATAATAAATAGATCTCTGGAAAATCTTTTAGTATTTTGAAACTAAATAACACCTGTTTATGTAACTCATGCATCAAAGAAAAAACAAATAGGAAAGTATTTGAAACTAAATAAAAAAATTAAAACATCCATATCACAATTTGTGGGATGTGCTAAGGTACTACTTACAGCAGTATATGCATATCAGAAATGAAGGGAAGATCTCAAATAAAAGACCTCAGCCTCAAGAAACAAGTAAGGAAAACTCATTAAACCATAAATGTAGAGGAGAACAAAACAGAAAGATTAGGGTAGAATTCAATGAAATAGAAAACAGAAGATGTTAATCAAATCCAAAGGTGCCTCTTTGAGAAAATCTATAAAATTGTTTAAATTCTAGTCAGATTAATAAAGAAAATAGAGAAATAAATTACTAAAATCAGGAAAAAAAATATATATGTGAAGATATATATAAGTAAATATAAAGAGATATATGTAATAAGGGAAATTATATATAACTTTTTACCGGTATGAAATAATTTGGTGAAATGGACAACTTCCTTGAAATATACAACCTATTAAAGCCCATTGAAGATGTAGAAACATGAAAAGTCCAACATCCATTAAGGAAATGGAATTTATAGTTAAAATCCTTCCTGCAATGAGAACTCCAGACACAGATAGCGTCACTGGTGAATTATACTAAAGATTTAAGAAAGACATTATACCATACATAATCTTCACTAAAAATTGGAAAAAAGTAAAATCTTAAAACATTCTGTGTATCTCTATTGTTATATTACCAAAATAAAAGACTTTATAAAATAGGAAAATTAGACACTAAACAATGTTAGCAAATTGATTCTAACAGTACATGAAAAAGGTTTTTACATCATGACAAAGTAGCTTTATCTCTAGAATTCAGGGTTGGGTTAATATCTTTAAATAAAATAATTTACTATATTAGTAATATAAAAAGGAAAAATTATATACTCAACATAATAGTTGCAGAAAAATAATTTGACAGGATCCAATATCAATTCCTTTTAAACTCTTGCCTAATTAGGAACCAAAGGGCAATTACGGTCAACTTCAAAAAGTTACAGTTGACAATATAGTAAATGAAGAAAAACTGAATGCTTTTCCCACAAGATCAGCTACACAAGAAGGATGTTTGCTCTATTTCTATTCAACCTTTTATTGGAAATGCTAGCCATTCTAATAAGAATATTTTTTATTAAAAAAATTTTGTAATGTTTTATTTCTTTCTGAGAGAGAGAGAGAGAGAAAGAGAGAGAGAATGAGCAGGGGAGGGTCAGAGAGAGAGGGCGACACAGAATCTGAAACAGGCTCCAGGCTCTGAGCTAGCTGTCAGCACAGAGCCCAACATGGGGCTTGAACCCACAAACTGTGAGATCATGACCTGAGCCGAAGTTGGATGCTTAACCGACTTATCTGACCGAGCCACCCAGGTACCCCGTCTTCCTCTCTCCCTCTCTCTCTGACCCTCCCCTGCTCATGCTCTCTCTCTCTCTCTCTGAGAAATAAATAAAACATTAAAAATTTTTAAAGGCATCCAAATTAAAAAGGAAGAAGTAATAACTGTCTTTATTTACAGATAAAATGATCATCTATGTAGAAAATATGATATAATCTATAAAAATCTTCTAGACCTAAAAAGTGAGTTTAGCAAGGTTAACAGAACAGAAACAGTATTAAACACTTAGGTATGTATATCTACATATAGTAGCGAAAAATAATTAGAAACTGAACATTTTTAAAATACCATTTGCAATAACATTGAAAATATGACAGAGTATAGATAAGTGCAACGAAATCTATGAAAGACTTGTATGTTGAACTCCATAAAAGTGCTTAGAGAAGTTGAATAAGATACAAGTTAAAGACACATATTATTTTCACAATTTTATGCAATCAAAAGTTAAGATGTCAATTTTCTCCCAAAGTGATCTAAAGATTCTATGCAAACTGAAATCAAAATGTTATACTTTTAGAATTTTTTAAACCAGTTTTAAAATTCACGTGGAGATGCAGAAGTCCTATCATTCTCAAAAGAATGTCTTGAAATGAGAACTAGTACTACCTTATTTCAATGCTTATTATTAAGCTACAGTATTCAAGATGCAGTACTGGTGTAAAGACAGACATATAGAAGAAAAAGGAGAGTCCAGAAATGGACCCTCATCTATCTGGATAACTTATTTTTGAGAAAACTTTTGGTGGTGGTAATACATTCATCACACTGGTTGTGATAAGCTTTGGGTGTTAAATTTATCAAATTATGTTTTAATTATTCCCAACTTACTTCATGTTAATTATGCTTCAGTAAAACTGTAAAAGTACACCTCTGTGCATAAGGAGCTAACAAATATGTTAGCTTCATTTCTGCCCCTTTACTTTTTTCATTGCTTCTTCGTCTATGCTTTCTTTCTTACCCTCTTCAATCCTTCACCCCCCACATATTTTTTCCTTCCTCCCTAAAACGTATTTTAATTCTATAATGTAAGTTGTGAGAAACTGAGGAAAAGTCAAATCAAAAATCATTCGCTTTCTGCCTGTTATCACTGCAGGTAGTTGTAAATAGAGCCAACATGGCCAAATGCAGTGACCACAGGCTTTGGGATTAGACAGTAATAAGTTCAAGTCCCTGCTTTATCTCTTTCAACCTGTGTGATCTGAAGCAAGTCACTCTCAATTTGCCTCAATATCCTCATCTGCAAAATAAGAATAATTTATAGATATTTTGTAAGGATAATAAGTAGATTAAATTTAGAGGTCATCTTAAGCAAGACTTGATCTCCTTGAGTTTTAATTTCCTAATGTAAAAAAATAAGGAAAATTGTAACTGTTCTTTTAAGGTTAATATAGGGATTAAATTTAGATAATGCATGCCAACATTTCTGGTCCTTACTTCTAAACATAATTTCTCTTCCTCTTTTTAGGAAAGAGCATCCCTCCAAGAAGATAATGTACTAATGTTCTCCTTTGTACAAAAGTTAGAATTATACTTCTAATAACGTTAAAGTTGAAAGTCATTGTAGAGATAATTTCATTTCCAAGTTTGTATTTCCATCATGATAGAATGCTGATGTCTAAAAACCCCAAAAGAAAATTGGATAATTCAAACCTGTCTACCAATTTGTGAGTCTCTAAAACCACTGCTCTTTGCACCATGAATTGTATAAGATTGAGTAGAAACTTCCTTATGCTTTTAACAGTTCAACTCTCCTGATTCTTCAGGAAAGCTGGTGATCACTAATTGTAGGCTCACTTCATCACTGCTTGCCTTGAGAAGCCAATTCTGCCTCCCCCGCTGCTCTTTTCCAGTCTGACTGCTCAGAGTAATGAGGTCTAACTGGAAGCCCCAAGTTTTTCCTCAGTCATTGTAACTTTTTATTTATGCCTTTTCCTGAGCTGCCTTCTGTCAATAGAAATCAAATTGAGAGCCATCGTTTCCAAGCAGCCCAGCCAAGCTCTGCACTGTTAACAATATCATTTTGCCAGACATTGAACAGATCTCTGGTTGGGCTGATAAACTGTCAGAATAGAGCTGAAATATGTCGCAAGCTGATAAAACTAGCTGGAGTGCTCACAAGGGGAGAAGAGGGAGTCTGATTCCAACTAGGTCTATAGAAGGGTGGGCATTGGTCTCCCTTCTCCTTGAGGTAGGATATACATAACCCCCTGGGACCTCTAGTCAATTACAGCATCCCAGGCATCTTCAGCTCTGCACAGCCCAAAGGAAGTACATCATCTTCCCTTTCAAACTTGTTTTCCTAGGATGTCTTATCACCACTATCTCAAGGCCTGGAACAGGGAAAGGAGAGCTATCAAAATCTGACTGGACATGTGTGAGGGGGAGAAATGCTAGGAGGGAAAAGTTAAAAGTAAAGTGTCTTTTTAAAACTAAGACTGGCAGGGCTCCTGGGTGGCTCAGTCGGTTAAGTGACCAACTTTGGCTCAGGTCATGATCTCGCAGTTTGTAGGTTTGAGCCCTGCGTCAGGCTCTGGCCTGACAGCTTTCTGATTATGTGTTCGTTTTCAGTTCAGTTCTGGTTCAGTTTCAGATTCTGTGTCTCCATCTCTCTCTGACCCTCCCCTGCTCATGCTGTCTCTCTGTCAGAAATAAATAAAACTTAAAAAAAAATAATAAAAAATAATAAGACTGGCTTAGGGGCTTGACTATTATAATTTCCTTTACCCATCATACATTCTTTGAGATAAAAAAGCTGAGACTTAGAGAAATTGTGGTGACCCACTGAAAGGCACTGCCCAGGTAAAATGGAAATAATGGACTTGGCATCTCATGAATGATAGCATAAATATATATCCATTGCAAATATATATTTACTAAATGTATGTTGGGAAAAATTATTAAGTACTCTACAGAACAAATATTAACATAAGGCCATTCTATATTTAAATTATTATCTCTAGATATAATCAATACATTGTATTTACATTCCCAACTCAATTAACTGACTTTTTCTAACTTATTACTCCACCAACTCTGTTTAAGAATTTTCATGTCCCTTTACTCTCCACAACTTTAGATTTCTGGTTGCTTAAAAATATTAAAACAATAGTAAATAAACATGGGCACAGTGCCTAGGAGCGAGGACGATAATGCATGATTTAGAATGAAAATCCCTATTAATTGAAATAACTAACATTTATATAGTACTTTAGAGATTATCAAGACGATCCTTCAGGATGAATTCATTCATCCACAAAAAATATTAAAGAATACATGTAGGCTTTTTTTTTACAGCTGAAACTGAAGCATGATAAAAGGAAATGTGCTTTGTAACACCGATACTAATCCTTGCTTTTAACAAATTGGCAATAGAGGCTTAAAGATCTTAAACAATCTTAATCAATCACCCAATAGGTGTTAGGGATGAGAAATTTATGTGGCTTTGTCTGTGTCTATCCATGCTTTTCTGTTAAAATAGTTTGCCTCCCTCAGAGTTATCAACGGACTCATCCACTACTATTACTTTGTAGGCTTTCTAAGGAAACACTGGCTACATTCAACTTGATTTCTTTTATCAGTGGAATTATCTTTCTCTCTTAAATGTAGCTAATATCAGTACCTGATCCATTTCAATTATAATAAACATTAGTGATAAGGATACAGTAAGAATGCAAAAATGGCCATATATTATCCCTACCCTACATGAGTTTGGATATGTCCTCTCACAGTGACACTGGGGTGGGTGGCCTTGTGACCTGTTTTGTCCAGTGATACATTAGTAAAGTGAGCAAACAGAGGTTTAACTAGCATTTGTGTCTGGACTTGTTGCTGTTGGGACACCTGCCACTGCCAAAATTTGAAGAAGATGGCTAGTCTGGTGAATTATGAAACAAGATGTGTCCCAGGAGCCTGTCTCATCCTGATGGAGTGTCTCAATGTGAGACTTGAGTGAGGTCATTCTTGACTGTGTAGTCATTAGCCAATGCAAGCTGACTTGAACTAAATAAGTTAGCCCAGAAGAGACCTACCAAGTCAGACCAGACCAGAAAACTGCCCACATGTCTCACAGATCATGAGCTGCTTGAATGGGAGTTATTTTAAGCCACTATATTTGTGTGTTTGTTACACATCAAAAGTTAACTAATACAAATGTCTCTATTTACATTCCAGCAGATAGTAACTACTAAAAGGCAGCTGCATTTTGAAGTCTTCTAGAGTATGACACACAAGCTAAATGGGCCTACTCTTCCCTCTAACAAATTCTTCTTTGAATTCCTCAAATAGAATATAAAGTTGCTGATTCCAGCCCTCATCTATTTTCAATGTCATAGAATCCTAGACTATTCCACATTGAATTAAATCTTACCATGGTGCTCTTAGCTGTTTATTTTGCATTGTATGGTGTGTTTCTTTGTATATCACCTTAAAACGTGTGACTTCAAGGTAGACCATAAATAATATGTATTCATATAGCTATATGAATAAATTGTTTCTTCTTTATGTGTCATGTGAAAAAATATGAACATATTTGGTGAGGTTTGTTTGAGATCTTGTCTTTAAAGTTTGCATTTTAGGTCTATCATCCATTCATTTACATAGGGACTGAATGGTACCTCAAAAAAAAAAAATCAACTTTTAGAAAAGTCACTATGAGTCTTTCTTGCTTAGGTAACTCTATATAGTTGGATCAGGACAAGTTATTTATATTCTCCTCAGCCAATGAATATATTTTGTATCTATATCCAACTTCAAACTAAGATCTTCACTTTCAAAGCTCCAAAAATTTAGCAAGAAACATGCAATTGGCAGCACAGCACTGTGGATAAGTGTAAGGCTTTCCAGTGTGCCTCAGATCAAGCTAGCATCACCACTCCTCTGGAGACTGACTTATCTGTAACTACCTAAGAGGACTTTTGTGCATGTTACATAGGCAATGATTATAAGGTACTTAGTATATACCTAGCACAGAGTAAATTATCAGTGATACATAGCTGGATTCATTTATTTACTCTGGTTGAATATGGTAGAAGTAAATCAATGGAAATGATATTCTGAAGCTCTTGTTCACCAACAATCTCAATTCCCTTTGGTTTTACCTATTAGACAAAGCTCTAGTGTCTCCTCAGATTTTAGTCTTGTAGTCTCTGCCCAATATCTAGCCATTGATGTGGACTGATCATTGTAGGGCAGAGAAATACTACAAGGTCTGAAGTCATAACACCTGGGTTTAAATTTTGACTTAAGCATTTACTCATTATACAACTTTGGGAAAATTAATTTAAATATCCGTAATACAGTTTCTTTATTCATAAAATGGAGGTATTGTTGTTGTGTTGAAAATTAACTAAAAATATAAATGTCAGTGCTAAGATTTGTTCTTGACACATGGTAAGCACTGATATGCTGCTGTTAATATGTTTACATTCAGGTTACTGTATGCCACTGATAAAAGCAGCTTAAATATACATCGGAATTATTACAAAGCCATGCCTTCTAAATTCAGCTGGATTGCATGATTCTTCTAATTTTATTTAACTCTCTACTTTTACAAAGATTAATCTAAAAAGCATCATGAAAAGATGTGGATTTAGTCAGATACAGATAAGTTCACATCCAAGTTCTCTCATTTGCTGGATATGTAAATCTGAATAATATAACTTCCTTGTGTCTTAGTTTATTCATCTGTAAAACAGAGTAATAAAATATAACTCTTAGAATTGACATTAGGGATTAAATGAAAAAGCATTAATAAAATGTCTGGCACAGATACTCTCAACAAATTTGATGTGTTCAATTTTAACTATATATTTTTGTAATATTCAACAATTTAAAGGCTAAGACAGGAGTAGAAAACAAATAAATCTTTATTTTGGTAATGAGACTCTTCGCAAATTGGTGGGAAATGGCTTCCTATTAGTGGGAATCAAGTTGGTAGTATTAGTGACTATTGTCATAGTAACCATACCTTAGCAACAAGGAAAAGGGATAAGCATACCTGGTGTGCCATCATGATGCTGCTACATTTACATTTTCATCTAGTAATATTTCAAGTTCTCTACTTACTGGATAGACCAAAATGATAGGTGGAATTAAGACAATACTGCTTGTTAGTCATGTTGAATTGTTCTGTTGATTATAACTCTCTACTTGCCCTGACTTTATTTTAGTAATAGCTCTGCTACAGTACTAAAGTGTTCAACAGCTCCTTTCCAGAAACAACCAAATGCTCTATATCACATTAAGAGTGCTGACCTTTGGGCACAAGTGGCATTTTCTTTAAATGTAAATATCAGATCAGCAAAGCCCAAAGGTAAAAGTCTATGAGATCTTTTGATCAGCAAAGGAAGAAGAGGATGTACTATCTAAAGATTATAAAGATACATAAAAGACACACCTTTCCCATTTGGATATATCCATTTTCATCTTTGCCAACCTTAGTTATATGAGCTCCAGTATCATGCAGTCTTTGATCTTAGCCATTCATTTGTTCATTCTTTCCAGAATCTGCTGTTTTTGGCTCTTAGTTGGATTTTTGTTAAATAGTGATGGAGAAAAATATTTAAATTTCAATTCTAACCTTCTCTAAAAAATAAATAATCAAGAAACTAGGGAAAATATATGTTTTTCAATTGTGAAAAGAGCCTGTATCACTATGAAGATCCAAATATACAAACAAATATAATAGCCAATATTTATTGATCATGCTCATATGAAAAGTCCTCTCCCCAGCACCTCATGAATTAACTCATTAATCCTCCTTAAAATATTATGAGATGGGTACTAATCATTCCCACTTTATAAAATAATTAGTATTATAACAATCTCTATTTTATAGTCAAAGAAGCCAAAAGATAGAAAAATTAGTTTAAATTGTCTAGAGTCACACGTTTAGTAAGATAATGAAAACAGTGGTCTGACCACAGGAGTCATAAGCTTCTTTTTTTTTTTTTTAGGGGAAAAAAACCTTTTTATTTTTTTTAATTTTTATTTATTTTTGTGAGTTTTATCCACATAATTTATTTATTTATTTTTCTTATTCTTCTTGATAGCCAATAAAGTATATAATGCAGAATTGAGAACAAAGGAGATATTCAATGAGCAGCTCCCCCGCCCCAATGATCCACTCTTGATTACCTCTAGTTACACAAGAGCATTTGATTTGCAAGCTGGAAAAAGCCCAGAGAACATCTAGTTCTACCTTATTATCTCACAGAGGAAACAACCGAGACACCAGTATCTGTGGTTTGTTCAAAGTAGCAACATGGTGGCAGAACTATAACCCAAATTCTGATCCCCAGAACTCCAGACTCTATCGTTTCCATTATATACCCCACAGCTATTCACAATCATACAATTTGATTTGTAATGTAAAATGCAGCAAAATTCATGAGCCCAGAAGAGAAGATAAAATATCAGCTTTCTTATTTTCAGCATATATTTATCCTCACAAATGCATCAAATAATAAATCTCAACTGCCAAGTACATTGGTTTGAGTGGTGCCAATTTCAGTCTGAATCAAATTTTAATAGCATTATATGCAATCCAAGAAAATGAATTATATGGAAGGGAAAGACCACTGTATCCTTAACTACCACACAAGCTCTAAATACCCCTACATGACAGCCTTCTGAGTACAACCTGAATTCAATTTCTCCATCAGTGGAGAGCAAACTGGTCAGAATGCTATTATATGGTTCTTTATTACACTACTGTTTTTTTGCTGTTTTTTTTTTCTCATTTTAATTTGACAGAATGCTTTATTCCTTCTCTCATTCTGCATCTAGAAGATCTTCACCTTCTGTGCTCCCAGCTCACAACTAGAAATCCCCACAGTCTTTATTTGCCCTCCCTCTTAGGATAAAAATAAAATCTCCATCTGTGTTGAAAAAATTAATATATTATTGTGCAGATTGAGTATAAAAATGTTTCTAGGCAAGTTTCAAATAAGTCTTGGTGATTCCATTAAATCTTTTTAATAGCTGCCCCTGTCAAGCCAAACCCCATATTCTCAGAGAAAATGACTTGCAGTATTTTTTCCAAATAAGTGTTTGATATATTTTTTTCAGAAATAGCCTAAAGCTCAAACAATAGACAATTAGTTTTTTTAAGACCAAATTAATTAAAACTCACTGGCTAAGTTTCTTTGTGTAGCATTTAATAGATGTTAATGTTTTAACACAGAACAAGAAATCTAACTTTGGAGATTTGTTCTTCAAATTATTGGACCCACAAGAGAATTCTGTGTTTCCTGGCTCTACTATAATTTTAAAAGCTACAAATCTGGAAAGAAGTGACAATCTGGAGTTGGAACTCTACAGCTCTGTGATGGTAATCAGAATCTTCTAATAAAATTGTCAATAATCTATAGCTATCTGGTTGTCTAAGAATATTCATGGGTTTATTCACTGTTTTCCCATCATGGGCACATCTAATCAATAGATGAATTCAGCCTTCCTTTTCTAGGTTTTAACATTTGGAACATTTTTGATACATGCAAAAACATTTTTAGTAACTCACCCAAATAAGGTGAGCTGATAAATATCAAGCAAGTTTTGCCCAGTGGATATTTTAGACTAATATGTAAAGACAGACCCCAAAACAAGATATGATCACTGGAAAAAGATATCAAATTCACTCTAAGAGTTTCTGGCTCCCATTTCATGAGAATACAAGGATTTTTTTTTTTTTAAGTAGAAGAAGAATCATTGAAATAATGCATCCAAAAGATGGAGGGGAAAATGAGGAAATAAATAAAAAAACAGAAGTTAAGATGGAGAAGGTTGATTATAGATCAGCTCAGTAAAAATGTTTGCATCAGGTATACTACTCAGTGCTAGCCAGTATGTATACGTAGTGAGGACAACAGTCATGTGAATAATTAATTACAATCCAGTGTGAAAAGTACTACAATAAAGAAGATGTATAGAAACTACTAAGGCAACACATAAAGAAAGAACTCACTCTGCCAGGATAGGGCTCATGAGAAGAGGGGATAATTTAGCTCCTCCTTAAAAATATAT
Organism: Proteles cristata cristata; assembly: GCA_017311185.1. Classification (NCBI taxonomy): domain Eukaryota; kingdom Metazoa; phylum Chordata; class Mammalia; order Carnivora; family Hyaenidae; genus Proteles; species Proteles cristata. Next base: position 13,152 of record JAESUZ010001372.1, read on the forward strand.
TTTTACTTTTTTAGCAAAGTTCCCTAGTTACCATCCATTCTTCGAAGTACCATTTCCTAGAAGCTTTTAAATCTTTCAATTGTTTCCTCTCTTGCTGATATCATTGTTCTAAATTCTGATAATACAGGTTTTGCATATTTTTAAAATATTTGACATTATCAACTGAAAGCTTCCTGTTAATAATTCTTTCCCTCTTTATTTTTTCCAATACAATTAAACCACATTTTTGTGATTCTGTAAATGTCTGAACAGATATTGATGAAGTAACCTGGAACTATAATTATGGGTTTTTTGTTTTGTTTTGTTTGTCTTCTGGTTCAGTTTCCATCAACAAACATCATTCTAGATTCTATATTTTTCCTTTGTTTATTTTGCATTTATCAACTCATTGTCCAATTATTTGAATTGCACTGGAAGAACTATAAAACATCTATTAATATTATTTATAAATGCTCAGATTCTTCAGATACACTATCAGTTTATTTTTTGCTTTTTGTTTTTGTTGGGTTGTGCTTGTCCCTTTATTTGCTGCCTAGAGCCAATTCTTCCAGAATTCTCCATCTTCATGCCCCTATGTGGACTTTCTACTCTGCAGGCCCACCGTACTGCCACCCTCCTGATTTTCTCTTTGCTTTCACCCTAGGACTCTTTTTCTCTGTTTTTTATATTAGTTCCCATGTGTAGTGGGTGCTGTGATTTTATTCGCAACATTTATTTAGCCCAGTGGCTAAACCCTTCCTGTGAGCCAGACTCCCACTATAAAAGCTGAAACTACCCTTGCAAGAGTTGCCCTTACAACAAGAATATGGCACCTGATCCAGTTTTCACGAATCAGATCCATCTACTCTGGACTTTGCTTCAGAAGCTGTTGGCACAAACAGAAATCAGGCAGCTCAATCCAGTTGTGGCAGGAGTTGTAGTAGCAGCAGTCTGTTGTTGATGGTATTGGCAGTACAGTCTGAGTGTTTATGCCCAACTGGCAGTGGCTTCTGTGTCCTCACAGCTTAGAAGACTAATCATAGGTATTAGTTTTGACTCATGCGTACCTTTCTGGAACTTCTATTAACATAATAGTAGATCGCCTATTTTTTTTTTCTTTCTATCCTATCTTTTAATTCCCTTTCTTTTTAATGGTGAGAGAAGCAGTGTTCTTTCAGAGAAAGAACTTCAACTTTCAACCCTACTATGATTTTTGATTTAAATTTCATCACTTATATTTTTATTTTCAAACAATGCTTTATTTGTCCTCAGTTACCTCTTTATTACCTTGGTATTGGTACCATGTTATTGGTTTATGGATATGAAATCTTCCCTTAACTCTCTAAGGGAAGATTATTTATAGATTTTTTCATTATTTTTTTTTCTGTTTTACTTTATATTGTTTTTGTTTCCTCTGAGTGCCTATTCTCTGTGATATCTTCCTCTTCCATGGTAGAGGTTTCTTTTATATAGGATTCTTGTATTCTCCTTCATAATTACAAATGAGGTGCTGATTTATAGTAAGTATGTGTAGGCAGGGATTTGGCTAATGGTTCATAGAATTATCGAGTGATGAACTATATTGCATTACTATACATTATATTAGATCTCAAGGTCTTTCTAGAGCTGTTCAGTTATTCTACAATGAATTTGCCCAATATCTTCCATGAAGGAGTATTCCTGACTACTGATGTTTCAGGTCTAGAAGAGAGATGGAGCTGCAGAGCCTGACTTCCACTGCATGGCTGTCCTCTCATTTGTGGCCCCGTGAGTCTCCCTGACTTCTGCTATGCTGTTTTCTCCAAGGTAGGAGATTGTATGAGTTAATCTACTAAGTAATAAATCTTAAATTTGGAACAACACTCAAACGTAATGAATATGATATGCCACATTAACAAAATGAAGGATAGAAATCATAGGATCATCTCAACAGAGACAGAAAAAGCACTTGAAAAAAATTCAACATCCATTCATAATGAGTCAGTTGGTTAAGGATTTGACTCTTGATTTCACCTCAGGTTATGATCTTGTGGTCCGTGAGATTGAGCTCCACATCAGGCTCTGCTCTGACAGCAAGGAACCTGCTTGGAATTCTCTCTCTCTCTCTTTCTCTCTCTCTTTCTGCCTCTCCCCCACTTGTGTTATCTCTCTCTCTCTCTCTCTCTGTCTCTCAAAATAGACACATAAACTTTAAAAACAAAACCTCTAAACCAAATGGGTATAGAGGAAACTTGAACATAATAAAGACTATACATGGCAAATGCACAGCTAATGTCATACTCAACACTGAAAAGCTAAAAACTTTCCTTCTAGATCAGGAACAAGGCAAGTATGCCCACTTTCACCACTTTTATTCAACATAGTACTGGAAGTCCTAGCCACCACAATTAGGCAAGAAAAAGATATAAAAGACATCTATATCAGAAAGGAAGAAATACCATTTCTATTCACACAAAGCATGATGTTTTGTAAAGAAAATTCTGGAGACTCTGCCCAAAACTATTCAAACTAATAAATGAATTCAGTAAAATTGCAAAATACAAAATCAATATACAAAAAGTAGTTTCCATTCGATACACTAATAGTTAACTATCAGAAAGAGAAGTTAAGAGAACAATCCTATTTACAGTTACTGAAAAGAATAAATACTTATGAATAAACTTAACCAAGGAGATTAAATATCTTTACACTGAAAACTATAAGACACAGATGAAAAAAATAGAAGATCCCAGTAAATGTAAAGATATTTCATGTTCATTAATAGAAGAATTAACACTGTTTAAATGTCCACACTACCCAAAGCAATCTTTGGAATCAGTGACTCCTTATCAAAATATCAATGGCATTTTTCATAGAAATAGAAAAAAAACTATCACTTTTTCATAGAAAAATCACACTTTTTCATAGAAATAGAAAAAAATATCATAAAATATATATGGAATCACATGAGACACTGAATAGCAAAAGCAATTGGAACACAGGTGGAGGAATCACACTTTCTGATTTCTAACTTTATATATAATATTATATCACTATAGTATATAATTAGATAAAGTAAGTTACATAACATATAGTTATATATTATAGTAACCTAAATAATATGGTGTTGGCATAAAACAGATACATAGAATAAGAGAAAAGAATAGAGATTCTAGAACTAAACCCATGCATATATGGTCTATCAAGTTATAGCCAAAGAGCCAAGAATGTACAATGGGGAAAGGACAATCTCTTCAATTAATGCTGCTGATAAAACTGGATTGCTCTATCCAAAAGAATAAAATGCAACCACTAACTTGTATCATACAAAAAAAGAAACTCAAATGGGTTAAAGACTTGAACATAATACCTGAAACCATAAAACTCCTGGAAGAAAAAGGGGGGTAACCTACTTGACATTGGTCTTGGCAGTAAGTTGTTTTTTGTTTTTTTGTTTTTTTTAGATTTAACACCAAAGGCAAATGAAAGCAAAAATAAAGTAGGGCTACATCAAACCAAAAATTTTCTGCACAGCAAAGGAAACATGAACAAAATTAAAAGGAAGAAAATATTGCAAATCATATAACTGATAGAGAACTGATATCTAAAATATATGAAGAACTCATACAAAAAAAAAAAGAACTTATACAACTTAATAGCAAATGAAGGAGGAGGAGGAGGAGATGGAGGAGGAGGAGAAGGAAGAAGGAGAAAAAAACAGTTTAATTAAAGAATGGCCTGAGGAACTGAATAGATATTTTCCAAAGAATATATGCTAATGGCCTACTGGTACATGAAAAGATGCTTAACATAATTAATTATCAGAGGAATGCACATGAGATAGCACCTCACACCTTTTAGGATGGCTCTTATCAAAAAGACAAGAGATAAGTGTTGACAAGGATGTGGAGAAAAGGTACTAATGTAGGTGGGAGTGTAAATTGACGCAGCCACCATGGAAAACATTATGGAAGGTTTACAAAAAATTATAAATAGAATTACCATATGAGCCAACAATTCCACTTCTGGGTACATATCAAAGGAAACAAAATTGCTGTCAAAGACACATTGCACCCTCACGTTCACTGCAGCATTATTTACAATAGCTGAGACATGTAAGCAACATAAGTATCTGTCAATAGATGAATGGATAAAGAAATATGATATAAAATATAAAATAAATAAAATAAAATAAAGTAAAATAAGATAAAATGGACATATAATAAATATTAGTCAGTCATTTGAAAAAGGAGGGGGACCGAGTGTCTTGGTAAGTTGAATGTCTGACTATTGATTTTAGCTCAGGTCATCCCAGGGTTGTGAGATTGAGCCCTGTGTCGAACTACATGCTGAATGTGGAGTCTGCTTAAGATTCTCAATCTCTCTCTCTCCTCTCTCTCTGTCTCTCTCTCTGCCCAACTTCCCTTATCTCTCCCAGATAAAAATAAAATAAAATAATTAAAAGAAAGGAAATCTTGCCATTTGTGACAATATGGCACTTAAGGGCACTATACTCAGTGAAATAAGTCAGACAGAGAAAGATAAATACTATATTATCTCACATAATGTGGAATCTAAAAGAAAAAAAAGGAAAAAAAAACAAATTCATAGAAACAGAGAATAGACTGGTAGCTTCCAGAGAAAGGCATGGGAGTGAGAAAATTGGGTGGAGATGGTCAAAAAAATAGAAACTTCCAGTTTTAAGACAAATAAGTTCTAGAGATGTATGGTATGGTGACTATAGTTAACAATATTGTGTATTTGAAAGTTACTAAGAGAGTAAATCTTAAAAGTTCTTATAACAAGAAAAATAATTTGCAACTAGGTGAGGTGATGGATGTTAATTAAACATTGCAATAATCATTTCACAATGCCTACATATATCAATTCATTATGTCATATACTTTAAATTTATACAATGTTATGTTTATTGTATCTCAATGAAACTGGAAAAAATTGTGCATAATTAATGTATACAGTTTGATGAGTTTGGAGATAAATATGCACTCATGACACCATCAACACAGTCTATGCCGTAACTGTACCCGTCATTTCTAAAAGTATCCTCCTGCCTTCTTATTTATTATTAGATATTTTTGTGATAACACTTAATATAAGATTTACCGTCATAGTAAATTTTCAATATACATCATAATAGTATCATTAACTATAGGTACTATAAAGTAGATCTCTGGGATTCATCATCTTATATAAATGAAACTGTACATTTTGACTAATACCACCCCAGTGGTATTTAGTGGCAAGCCTCCAGCCCCTGGCAACTGCTATTCCACTCCCCAAATCTATGAGTTTAAGAACTTTAGATTTATCATATAAGTGATTCATATAGTGTGTCCTTCTGCTTGGCTTATTATCACTTACCATAATATCCTCCAAGTCAATCCATACTGTTGAAAATAGGAGGATTTTCTTCTTTTTAAAGGCCGAATACTATCCCACTGTATATACAACACTTTCCCTTAGTCTTTTTCTCTCCCAACATATGCTTTCCTTCACACTATGTTTTCTGTGTTCCTTTTATTAATTATTCCCAAATGAATTCTGTTAATGTAGGAGTAGAAGAAATGCTAAGAGCTATCCAGGACTTTCTTTTGGATTTTGTTTTTAATTTTGTTTTTCCTTTCCTCCCCCCGCCCCCCATGCATATAATGTTTTGTGCAACTTCCATTAACTTTGGTATAAAACCACCCACCAAAGCTGTGGTATCAGGAAAACAAACAATGCTGCTTCTTACAAAAAAATAAAAATAATATACAAGGATTCCTTTTACCCTGTGCATCCTTGCCAACATTTATCCTATTTTTTTTTTCTCTATGATACCCATCCTAACAGGAGTGAAATGGTATTTTATTTCTGTTTTTATTTCTATTTCTCTGAGGAGTAGTTGTATTTATCTATCAGCTTCGGTTGTGTCATGTTTCTTGTTTCTTTGTAATCCATGTAGATTTGCACAGGTGTTTGTACATCTGAAAAAGTAATCACCACTTCCAGTCTTCTCAGACTGGCTTCCTCAGAAAAAAACAAAACAAAACAAAACAAAAAAATAAATAAAATAAAAATCAATCAATCAAACAAAAAAACCCCAAACTTTAATAGTCAACCCATCAGAGATTCTGGGCAGGCTGGCTGGTAGGGTGCACAGACAGGTACGTAGTCAGAGTCTGTGAGTGAGTGGACCTGGTGTCAGGGTCCATGTGCAGGCTCAGGGTCAGGAGCCATGAGCCAGTAAGCCCACAGCCTTGGTCCATGGTAGCAGGCATGAAGTCTGGGTCTTGAACAAAGTCTGACAGTCACTTGATATTTTCCTTCATGAGAGAACTCCTGGCTGAAGGGATTTCTCTTGTTGCTTACTAGAGGTCACAGGAGGGGTGATTCAGATATGAATACATATGTGTGTAAGTGTGTGTGTGTATGTGTATGTATTTTTTTGCCATCTTTTCTTTACTACAAGTCTTCTAAATATCAAACCCCCAAAAGCTAATTCTCTTCCTTCTTTTCTTATTTATACTATCTAGATTTCCTCTGTCCAACACAGTAGCTATTAGCCATATGTAGCCTTTTAAATTCTAGTTAGCAAATTTAAAAATTAAGTTCCTAAGTCACATCAGGTATATTTCAAGGGCTCAGTAGCTATGGTATTAAACAGCACAAACAGAAGGCCAATTTAACTATTGTAGAAAGTCATATTCAAAGTTATTAACCTAGATTAATGGATCTAATTCATTCCCATATCTTTTATTACTTTATTATTTTTAATATTTATTGTTTTGAGAGACAGAGAGTACAGGTGGGGGAGGGACAGAGAGAGAGGGAGACAGAGGATGGGAAGCAGGCTCTGTGCTAACAGCAGAGAGCCCTATGTGGGGCTCAAACTCACAAACCATGAGATCATGACCTGAGCCGAAGTCAAGCACTTAACTGAGTGAGCTACCCAGGTGCTCCTCATTCCCATAACTTTATATGTACAAACCTCCCAAATATATTCTTCAGTTATGGTAGATACTATGGGTAGACTCACTCAACTCAAAAATCCAATCTCTAAAATACCCAAAGGAATCTATACATGTAATGCAATCCTTATCAAAACACCAACAGCATTTTTCACAGAGCTAGAATAAAGAATCCTAAAATTTGTTGAAACCACAAATACACCAAATAGCCAAAGCAATCTTGACAATGAAAAGCAAAGTTGAGGGCATCACAATTCTGGACTTCAAGTATGATACTGGCACAAAAACAGACACGTAGATTAATAAAATAGAAGAGCAAATCCAGAAATAAACCCACAATTATATGGTCAATTTATCCTCAACAGTGAAGGAAGGAATATTCAATGAAAAGACAGTCTCTTCAACAAATGATGTTGGGAAAACTGGACAGCAACATGCAAAAGAATCCAACTGGACCACTTTCTTACATCATACACAATAATAAATTCAAACTGTATTTAAGCCCTCAATGTGGGACCTGAAACCACAAAAATCCTTGAAAGAACACAGGCAGTAACTTCTTTGACACTGGACATGGCAACTTCTTTCTAGATATGTTACTATTTATTTATTTATTTTTAATTTTTTTTAAATGTTTTATTTATTTCTGAGAGAGAGAGAGAGAAAGAAACAGCGTGAACAGGGGAGGGCCAGAGAGGGAGACACAGAAATCGAAGCAGGCTCCAGACTCTGAGCCAGACATCCGCACAGAGCCTGATGTGTGGCTCGAACCCACAGACTGTGTGATCATGACCTGAGCTGAAGTCACTTAACCGACTGAGCCACCCAGGCACCCCAATATGTCACTATTTAAATACTTTTATTTGGTTTTTCTGTTGCTTGAAGCAAAAAACATTTCCAATGAATACTCTAGCCAAATATTCTGTAGAGTAATATATATTTCCACAAAATCTATTGTCTTCCTCAATCCTACTACCTAAAAATGTTTCCCTATGCCACTCAGCAAACTCCAGTCACAGAACCTATTCACTGTCTCTGTCTTCTCTGGGATATAGGCTCTATTAGGTCACAAACCTGGCCTGTTTTCACTGTCACTATATATTCAATGTCTAGAATAATATCTGCCATAAGTCAGTATTCAATAAATATATGTTTAATAAAAACTAAATCATATGCATATTTGATTTAGGAAAGAGACAAATATAGACATGAAGACTCTGAGGAACACAAATAGTGAAATGAATTGCAATGATGAGTCACCTAACAAAAACCTTTTCAAAGAAAATAGGAATGCCCTATTTCCTTTTGGCTGGGAGTTGAGAGTTGTACCTATAGAGGGGAGGGATGAGACAGAGAACTCTTCTATGCTGTTGTAAATTCTAGGAGATGTGCTTTTTAAAAAAATAATTTTACTTAACTGTAAAGTGCAAATAATACAAGCTACTCTGATAATGACAATGTCTATACAGTCAATCCCTGGCACATAAGTACCCCATCTCTATCTGCCATAATATTTTACCTATGATTAAAACATCAATTTTTCTCTTTTCATAAACAAACTTAAGAGTGGAGAATTTGTACCATTTATGTAATATTCACAGCCTTTTAGAAGCTGTGTCAATCCTGGGACAAATCATTGCCCAGAGGATGCAGTTTTATTAGTTTCATGACATCAAAATGTGCATTACACATTGTTCTTTATGACTCCAGTAAATTCACATCTTCCCTCAGATGCCAGAATTTTTTGAAGATCAGTGTTAGAGAGATACACAGTTGGAAATGTCCTGCTGTACTCTGAGTTACTGTAAATTATCACATTTTGCTAGGTAGTCATAATTTTGCAATTTGTATGATATAGTGAAACTATTTAGTTCTGTGATAGAGAACTGATTTATTGCTAAGTGTTAGCCATCACCTGAGTTACATAATTTATCAGTTATTATTAGTCAAACAGTTTATGTTGACACATGGCTCAAAAATATCTAGTACACACAAAAATTCAAAATATTTCTTACATAGTAATCTTATCATGTATTGCATTTTAATGTATGACATGTACCATTTTATGTATCTACTTGTTTGTCAAGATAGGAAGAAATGAAATTTGATGGAAATGCAATTAATTTAGCACTTACCATGTGCAAGACACTCTACTAAATGTTGTAAGAAGAAATAAAGATGAACAAAATATTCGTAACCATCAAAAGCTTCTAATTCCAGCCGGAGGAATTATCTATATACCACAAGCAAAAATATGCCATAATGTAGAATTCTGTACCCACATAAATGTAACAGTTTATTTTAGTGTATGATAGTAATATATATGATTTCTTCACCATAAAATCTTTTTCATGAAACCTTGGGCAGTTTCTGTTCCAGGAAACTCAGATAGAATATAAATAGATATAAAGAAATAATAATATGTAACATGCACATATAAATAATATGTATTATAATATGTAATTATATATAACATAAGGTATTCTATATAATATATAATGTTCTATATAATAAAACATAAAAATATATAAAATAATAATATACATATTGTATGTCTTATATATGTAATGTTCTAGGAACTTGTTTCAAGATTTGGAAGAAAAATCCCAAAGAGCAGGCATTAAAACAAATGGTACAACAAATTTTGACAGATTGAAACTGACCTTGAAAGGTATAGCTCTTGTAGGTAAACAGCTCTGAATTTAAATATAAATTCTGCCTCTTACTGGTTGGGCAATCATGGGTACCATACTTAATCCCTGTGATGCTCAGTTTATTTACCTTGCAAATGGGAAATTGTACTGCCATAGTAGTATGTTAGATTATGAGAACTACGTAACATAGCTCATGGTACTGTTTAGGTCTTCAGTACATGGTAAAGAGGGTATTTCCAGAGGAAATACTGAGCAGAGAAACAGAAGTTAGTGAAACACTGGATGCCATCTTGTTCAAGTTTGTTAAACGTACAGGTACATATTAGATAAATTAAGAAATGTGGACATTAGTTGTTACTGTTTTTGGGAAAGAGGGGAAGAGGGCAAATACATACTTTAATGAGAAATGGGAAACCTTATTTTTTTTACAGTGACAGTATTAAAAAGGATAAAAATGGTTTTGGAGTAGGTGCACAAAGGAGGCAAGAAAAAGAGTGAAGAGCATTATACCATTTCACACATGAAATAAGAGTGCATACAATCTAGGTGAAGGTGTTGGGCCTGGAAAATAGGAGGACAGAGAGTCACAGAAGTGTTCAAAGCCTACGGGCTTAGGATAAGTTGAATGTGGTCTCTGTATGGACGGGGAGAGACTTAAGTCAAAGTGAATGGATTTTTGATGAGCATGTCAGCAAAAATAAGAGGCACTGCATTATTAGGAGATGACAACAGTTTCTTTTTTTTTTTTCTTTTTAAATGTTTTTTATTTATTTCTAGGAGAGAAAGAGAGAGAGACAGCGTGAGCAGGTGAGGATCAGAGAGAGGGGGAGTCACAGACTGAAACAGGCTCCAAGCTCTGAGCTGGCAGTCAGCACAGAGCCCGACGCGGGGCTCGAACCCACGAACCGCGAGATCATGACCCAAGCGAAAGTCGGACGCTTAACCGACTAAGCCACCCAGGTGCCCCATGAGATGACAACAGTTTCTTTAAAAATACACGCATTTGACTATTTTTATTTACGAATAAAGCATAGGTAAAATGGAAGTAATCATATGATCATATAAAGTAAGCGTAAGATTTAATAAATATTATTATACAAAAATTGATGCATAATACGTAAAAGGAAAGGAAAGCTAACATCTGTGTACACATTACCCATTATAATAATGAGAACATTACCAGTATGATTTTACTACTATGAAATACCTTATTCTGGATGCTTGGGATTCAACAATATAACAAAGTCATGCTTTCATGGAAGTTATAGTCAAATAACAGAATGGAAGTATAAAGAATGTTTGAATTTTACATAGATGCTTTCCTACTGAATGTGTTCTTCTATAACTTGTGTATTTCATTTAGCAGTAATTATTCAAGATGCATCCCTGTTAATGAATGTAGTTGTAGTTAATTTATTTTACTTCTCAAGAGTGTTTCATTATATAAGTAAAATGCAAATTATCTATCTATTCCCACTTGGGTTGTTTTTAGCATTCTGCTGTTTCAAACACTGGTGCTCTGAACATCCATGGGCATGACTGCTGATGCACATGGCACAGTATTTTTCTAACAGTAGAACTGCAAAGTCACTGGAAATGCAAATCTTCAACTTTGCAATACAATGCTGAATTGCATTCTAAAGTGGCTTACTGATTTATATTCCCAACGTTAGTGTCTAAAGCTTATATTTGTGTCCTATTTTCACAAGTATTAAGTTTTTGTCCTGATTTGTAGCTTTGGCCAGTGAGGAAGGTATAATGTATGATCACATTTGGCTTTCACTTTTATTTTGGTGATTACAATTAAATTTTAAAAATATGTTAATTGTTAGATATTCAGACTTATCCTTCAGTAGAAAAACCTGTGCATGACTTTTGGCCATTTTTCTACGAGGTTGTTTTACTATTTTTTTTTTAATTGACAGAAGATAGGTATATATCTAGATACTAATCCTCTGGTAGTTATATTTCCACGAAAGGAATATTTGTGTCCCCTACCCACCAACTGCCAAATTCATATGTTGAAACCCAATGCCCCCGTGCAACGATGATTGGAAATGGTACCACTGGGAGGTGATTAGGCCACAAGGATTCTACCCTCATAAATGGGATTAGTGCCTTTATAAAAAAGATTCCAGGAAAGTCTTTATACAAAAGAGTCTCCCCTTCTGCCATGTGAGAATAGAGGGGAAAGACAGCCATTTATGAAGCAGAAAGCATGCCTGCACCAGACACAAAATGTACAGGTGCCTTGATTTCCCAGCCTCTGGAGCTTTGGGAAATGATTTTCTGTATTTATAAGCCAACCAGTCTATCATATCTTGTTATAGCAGCCCAAATGGGCCAACACATGTATATTGCAAAAATCTAACTAGAAAGTAAACTCAATAAAGGCAAAAAAAAATTTTCTTTGCTCATTTTGTTCACTGATGTATCTTCAGTCCCAGCAGAATGAATGGTGCAGATGCTCAATGAAAATTTAGTGAATTAATAAACAGAATTTTTACATTTAATGCATTGCTTTATAGTTGAAATCTTATAATAAGAAGTCCATTAGCCTGAGGTCATAGAAATATTTCCCTATATCCTCTTCTAAAATATTTAGTTTTCCTCATCACATAAACTTTTTTCCTTAATTCACTTAGTACTAAAACCTGAATATGATGTGGCAATTAATTTTCCAAGTATAATTGATTCATTAGCCTATCTTTACCCAGTGGTTAGCAAAACAGACATTTTTATACATCAATTTCCCAAATAACAGTGAAAAGATTACTGTACTCTTTTGTTTTGCCTCTTTTCTGTTTCCAAGCCAATTATTGCTAATTCCTGAGTAAATGGGTTTTTTTTTTAATGTTTTATTTATTTCTGAGAGAGAGACATCATGAGCAGGGAAGGGTCAGAGACTGAGGGAGATACAGAATCTAAAGCAAGCTCCAGGCTCTGAGCTAGCTGTCAGCACACAGCCCGACGTGGGGCTTGAACCCTCAAACCGTGAGATCATGGCCTGAGCTGAAGTCGCACACTTAACCGACTGAGCCACCCAGGCGCCCCATGAGTAATATTTTATTAGTGTAATTTTTAAATAATTATTGATACTATGCAGTATATATCCTACCACTCTCCTATTCATTTCCTTCAGAAGCATTTTTTCATTTCTTGTCTCACTGCTATTATGTAATCTTAAAATGAGCTTCAAGTTCTTTAAGAAAACAACAACTATTAGGTCTTTTAATGGCATTTTATTGACACTAATGATCCTAAATGTGAAGAAAGAGTATATCTAAAATATTGATTCTTTATCAAAAGTATATTTCCTCCTCACCAATTTGATTTTCATAAATATCCTTCAATATTTTGTAGTAAATATTGTAAGTAAATACAGTAAAATCCTGTACTTTCTTGCTTATATTGCTATAAATCTTTATTTTGTTTATATTATATAAAGTGTATCATTTTGCAAACCGTAATTTGCATTTGTGACTGCTGTGTGAAATTATCAGATTTTTATAGATTCGTTGTATATCTAGTCACCATGATATATATTCTTCTTCATTCTAATAACTCAATTCTTTGGGGTGTTTCTGATTTTTGACAATTTCATCTGCAAATATTGGTGATTTTGTTTCTTGCTTGATGATCTGTAAACACTTAATTCTTTTCCCCTGTTAAATGGAAACAGTTGTGAGAATCTTAATCTTCTATATTTCAGTAAACAACTTTGGTGTAGGTTTTGGTAGATAATCTGTTAAGACTAAAATCTTGAAGTACTTGAAGTACTTTCTGTTTTTACTATAAGACACCTTGAATGGATGTTTACCCAATGCTTTTCTCTGCATCTATGGTGATAAACACTTTTCCCCCTCTTTTCATCAATTAATGTGATAACCTTCATCATTAGATTTCCCAGTGTTAAACCTCTCTTGCTTGCCACAGACAAGCTCCTCTTGCTCATGAACTACGATCTCTTGTATACGTTGCTGGGTTTAGCTGGCTAATATTTTATTGAGAGTTTTACAAATTTATTCATGAAATGATTTACCTGTAGCATTCCACTTTTACACTACCCTTACAAGGTTTGGTTATCAAGATTATATTAGCTTCATACACCTAACTGAAGAGCCTTTTTTTTTTTTACATCTTAAAAGGTTTGTATAAAATTTTAATGATCTGTTTATCTAATGTTTTGCCATATACTCCTTTATTTTTTTTTAATTTTTTTTATGTTTTATTTATTTCTAGGAGAGAGAGAGAGAGAGACAGCGTGAGCAGGGGAGGGTCAGAGAGAGAGTCACAGACTGAAACAGGCTCCAGGCTCTGAGCTGGCAGTCAGCACAGAGCCCGACGCGGGGCTCGAACCCACGAACCGCGAGATCATGACCCAAGCGAAAGTCGGACGCTTAACAGACTAAGCCCTCCAGGCGCCCCTGCCATACACTCCTTTAAATAATGAAGACTGGTGTTTCTCTTTGGAGAATACTTTGAAACTCTGAATCAAACTTAATTACCGAATGCAATTTTGGCTTTGTCCTTTTTTTCAGATAGTTCCTAAAAATTTGTCGCATATACATTGATTCCTTTTTTGTCTTTCCTTTCAGTTTTACTCTTGGTGCTTCATTTTTAAGTTTGATCATAATCTCTTTAATCTTTAATATTTTATTTTCTTCTTCATACAACCAGTTAAGACTATTTTCTCTTAAATGTTCATTTCATTTGCATCTTCATAGAAACAAAAAGTTTTAAATATTAGTCAATTCAGTTCTAAGCATTTAAGATTTTATTATGATTTCTCTTACGATCTAAATAATTTAGAAGTGTTTGTGATAATTTTCAGATTGACTGGGTGTAAAGTTATCTCAAATATGCTAATTTGTAATTCAACTGCATATTGTTTTTAAAAAGGAGATATGTGATAAAAAAAGTTTCACTGTGTTGCGATGTTATGGTTATTTGCGAACACAAAGCATTCTGTATATGTCTTATTTGTGCTTCATAAGAATATTTTTACTCTGGTGGCTCCTGAGTGGCTCAGCCAGCTAAGCGTCTGACTTCAGCTCAGTTCATGATCTTCTGGTTCATGAGTCTGAGCCCCACATCAGGCTCTGCACTGACAGCTTGGAGTCTGGATCCTGCTTTGGATGGTTTCTCTCTTTCTGCCCCTCCCCCCGCTCAAACTCTGTCTGTCTGTCTGTCTGTCTCTGTCTCAAAAATAGGTAAATAATCAAAAAATAAAGAACAAGAGAATGTATTTTCTTTGATTTTGGTGTAAGGCATTCAATATATTTCCATTAAATAAAGCACGTTAATCGTGTTGTTAAATTTCTTATATCTGTACTAGTATTGTCTGTTTTATTAATAATTAAGAAAATTATATTGGTCATGGCTTGTATAATTTTTCTCTCTGCTTCTAGTATATATACATATATAAAATGTCTATTGCATGCATATTATAAATGTATATATTTACATATGTACTAGCAGTAATTCTATCATAAATATATAATTTATATATGTATGATACATATAAGTATACATAAATGCATTTACATATTTGAGTCTATTTTATTAAGTTGATAAAAGATTTGATTTGCTTATTCTTATTGGAATTAAATGTGCTATTATTTCATATTAAATTTCTTAGTCTCTAATGATTTCTTTTTTTTTAATAAGCCTCACTTCAGAACAATTTTAGATGTCAATTATAAAGATGGTATAAGAGTTCACATATCCCCTATCCAGTTTCTCCTATTATTAACATCTTACATTAGCATGGTACTTTTTTTTTTTTACAATTGAAGATGTAATATTAATATAATATTATTACTGAGGTCCATAATTTATTCAGATTTCCTTAGTGTTTGCCTAATATCTTTTTCTTCCCCTATATTAGGATTGCACCAAATACACTACATTACATTTAGATGGCATGTCTCCTCAGGCTGCGTGTAGCTGTGACATATTATCAGATATTCCTTATTTGTGATGACCTGGACAGATATGAGGAATACTGGTCAGATATTCTGTCTGGTTTTGGGATTTGTTTATGTTTTTATAATGATTATGCAGAGATTATGGGTGTTTGCTAGGAAGACTACAGAGGTAAAATGTCATTCTCATCACATTATATCATGGTTACATACTGTCAGCATGACTATAACTATTGATGTTAACTTTGATCATCTGGCTGGGGGCAGATGTTTGTCAGGTTTCTCTATTCTAAAGGTATTCTTCCCTTTAGAAGATTCTTCCCTTCCTATTCCAAGGAAAAAAAGCCACTCTGCAGCCCAAAGAGGACTTATGTCCCCCCTGTTCAAGATCAGAATGTCTCCATAAATCATTTGGAATTTTTCTGCAGAGATTTGTCTCTATCCCCTCCTTTGTTTATTCAATCATATGTATATATATTAAAAAGACTCTGGATAATTATTTTATACATTGGGTAATAATTCAGTACTGCTTTTTATTAAAAGTATTTGCTCAAAAATCTGTAAGCTTTAGCCTTTGGGATCTCTTTCAATTATCTTTTTAAAAATTTTTTAAATCTTTTTCATTTATTTCTGAGAGAGACAGAGAGAGAGAGAGCAAGCAAGCGAGCAGGGGAGGGTCAAAGAGAGAGGAAGACACAGAATCTGAAACAGACTCCAGGCTCTGAGCTAGGTGTCATCACAGAGCCCAAAGCGGGGCTCGAACCCACAAACTGCGAGATCATGACCTGAGCTGAGGTCGGACGCTTAACCAACGGAGCCACCCTGGCGCCCCTCTTTCAATTATCTTCTGTGTGTGTCTTTTGGATATATCTCTATCAATGTGGATATTTTTTTGAGTGATTAATTTTATTTTTGAACACTTCTTTACTTTACTACCTTACAGGATGAACCAGACTCATTTTGTACTTGTTTGGTTTTTTTTGTTTTGTTTTGTTTTTGTTTTTGTTTTTTGGACCCTAATCCTAGGATCAGCCATTTCTTCAAATGGCTTTGTTTTCTTTTATTGGAGAATGCTATTAGATGCCTTGCTCTACGTGTGTTCATTGCTCTGTCGTGTCATTGTGCCTAGGCCCTAAACTGACAAAACAGGAGAACTTTTTTACTGACCAATGACACACACATAGCCATTAAAGTAAACATTAGTTCATACTGATGTCTCTAACTCTAATCCATTACTCCATGGATCATTGTAGCCTCCTTCCTTGCTTATCTGTAACCTCTTGCTCCAACAACATGAATCTTGGTGCACACTATTAGTTACACACTTATTTAATTGTTCAATCTCAGTATTCATGGAGAGTTCATCCATACCTCCACAGTAAACAAGTTTGTCAACTAAAATATATTGTTATGTAGATTTTTGGGTTTGGGGGAGGTTTGTTTGGTTTTTACTTCTTATAGACTCTACTCATTGTCCAATTTATGTAGTTTAGCACTTTTCCCCAGCCTCTTCTGTGGGATGTTAAATACATTTGTAATACTGTGAGATTCCTTTTTGTCACAATCTGCGCTCCATGTCAGTATCTTCTGACCTCTTAAATAACACTTATAAAATTGTATAACTAAGATTCACACTTTTTACTTGAATGCTAAATCGGTTTTTGTGAAAACACATAGCATCATATATCCACCATTATAAGATCATATGTAATAGTTTCACTGTCCCCCAAAATACCTTGTGCATCAACTATTCAATCTCCTATCTAAAGAGAGGAAATGTGTACAAGTGATTGCAATGATTACAAATGGAATCCAAGGTCTGTTTCTAGATTCCTACTCCTATTTTAACTTTTATTACTTATTTTACTTTTTCTACACTTTAACACGGTTATTTCATATCTTGTATCTGACAATTTCAATATCTTTAATCCTTGATGATCCAAATTTTTTGTTTCTGTTGACTCCTACTTAGTAATTTATTTCCTCGTGGATATAGTAATTATTATTGTTTTTTTTGTTAATAGCTGGTAGAAGTTCATCTTTTGGAGCCTAAGAGGACTGAATTACAGATCTGCACTTATTTATGTATTCATTCATTTATTTATTTTTAGTTGGTAGCCTGTGCTACAAGAATGAGACCATTTTATTGTACTTATAGATTTCGCTGTCTGTATGAGCAATGCATGCAGGAATTCCATACCCATTAGAGATCAGATCAATGATTGCAATCCTTAAGAGGAAATAATTATTATTATATTACGTATTAATCATTGAACTTGCTTTATTAAGATACCTTTTGGAGGGAACACTTGGGGTTTTTCTCATATTCTAGAAATGATTTTAGAGGATATTATTCTGTCATTTGCCTAGGATCTAATTATACAAAAATTATACTATATCTTTAATAATATTTTTAACATCATATTTCCAGAAGACATTCCATTCATTCTGCTTTAATCATGGGGATCATAAAGACTTCATGGGACCTCTATACAGTCATATCTAGCAGGCATAGAGAAATGGTAATCAATCTCAAGATCTAGTTTTAAGAGTTATCAGTATACTGATGAGAGTCGGGCTACATAGTTAAAAGTGATCACTAAAGGGACATGCATACTATAAAAAAGTGCAGACACTATTACAATTCGTTGGTACATGTGCTGCAGTAAATATATACACTAGATAATAAGGGCACATAAAGATTTGACTGATTGTTTTTTCCAGGGAGAAGAAAATATCTTTATAGATGATAACAAAACTAGTCTGTCGATATATATGTCATATAACAAAGTTCATTTTCAAAAAGACATGTTGTGATAATAGTTCTTAAATTGGCACAAAACTGTGTGCATTTTTATCAACTTTTGCATGACTTCTAATATTACTTCTAAGGAAACTTTAGTTGTAATGTTGAAAGGATCCACATTGTATTCCATATTAAGACTGGTTATTTGGTTCCTTTTTATGGCTCCAGCCTCGTTTTTTACAAGCTTTCTCTTCACCAAGTATTCATTTGTCCCTCGACATTTGGGATTGCTCTTCTTAGAAATTTATCTGGATATTTCAACTCATCTTCCAGAAAGAACCCTTCATCTTCTCAGGTAACGAGTGCCACATTTTCTTTGCTTACTTCTCTTATATTTTACCTGAATATATTCTTTGCATTTTCTAGTCTATTCACTTACTCTCCAGTGGCCATGGCAGTAGATGAATATTAGGCAATAAATACTTGTGGATTTGAATGTATGTGTGTATGATCAAACTTGGACCATTTCACTAACTGGAGTGAATTGGTGAAGATGCTCAGAATAAACTCTAAGTAATAAATGTTGGAGTGAAGTATACAAATTCTGAGTGACATCAAATATTAGGCCAGATAGTGTCAGTAGCTGAGTACCTAACGTGGTTTGTGTGACAATAGGAATGACATATATTCAGGAGGTGTAAGCCAAAGTCTTAAACAGTTGAATTAGAGACTGGTATCAGGAAAGGAACCATGGAAAGAAGCTAACATCCAAGAACTAAGAAAACAAATTATGCAATAACACTTAGAGCTGTACATACCAAAAATTTGTTTGTTTAGCAATTCAGATGGACACAATTTATCTAAGAGTTACTTTAATTTTTTTTTTAATGTTCTTATTTATTTTTGAGAGAGAGACAGCATGAGCAGGGGAGGGTCAGAGAGAGGGAGATACAGAATCTGAAACAGGCTTCAGGCTCTGAGCTAGCATAAGCACAGAGCCTAATGCGGGGCTCGACCCCACCAACCATGAGATCATGACCTGAGCCGAAGTCAGACGGTTAACCGACTGAGCCACCCAGGTGCCTCTACGAGGTACTTTTAAAGGGCTGTACTTTATTACAAGATTGAGTTGCATTTCATCTTAAAGGTTTCACATAGTGCTCAACATAACTATATTGGCAAAGTTTCCCCTGTGGTAAAATTAAGACTTTACTGCTCCCAAATGAGAAAGAACTTCATTAATATTCAGTTTGTGCTCTACAAATGTTGAGTTATATTAAATACTTCTTGAGCAGCCAGCCTTAATGGATGAACCCAGGTTATAAGAGCATTTTATAAAAAGAAAAAATCTATTCTACTTACTATATGTATGAGTCACTATAATGGTCATACCAGTATAATAGATATTTGAATAAAAGTAAAGCATGGTGTTTAACTTATTAACAGATCAAGATAGATTGAGAAATGGTGTTACACTGCACAATCGTGTCCTGGGAAATACATCTAACATACATTTCATTCCCAACATGTATGACAAGATAGTTATTATTACTTTATTTCTTCCTACTGGAAAATAAGTCTCAAAGAATTGAGTTAACATGGCCAAAGATACACAGTTTGCAAGTACCTTAAGTAAGAATCAACTCTGGGAATTTTTTTTTCCAAAGCCCATGATCACCCCTGCAGATGCTGTCAGAGCTACTTGCTGCTAAGAGATAAAGATGAGAATTAAAAAAAGATTAATGCATTCAGTGATCAGAAGTCCTCTGGTCACCTTTGAGAGCCTAGTTACCCTAGAAAAGAAAGGCTAGTAAAACATTTGAAAAAATTATAGACTCTTTTGTAGAAAGAAATTGTCCCTGGCCCAAATATTTAATAATGATGAGTCATTTCTTCCTGCATTTAAATTCTGCATTTTAAAGAAACTGTTTCATTGCTTTTTCAAACTACTGGAACAATCCTGAGATCAAGGGTTCCTTTTTACACTCCTAGACCTCCATCAGAAGCATGCAGATGCAAAAAGTGACCAGCAAGGGACTCCTAGCTCCAAAAGCTGACTTTGGGTCTATCATTCAAACTCTGAAGGCTATGAAAAAAAAAAAAAAAGTATGAAAAATAAAGGTATGGAAAAAATGAACTTAATGAACAGTAAGACAGCCTTTATAGATTAGGAGTAAAGACCGCAGATCTTGAAAGGCTTCTTGAGTCAAAAATAGGCAAATGAGTCAATGATATGGTCTACAGAAGGAGCAAGCTATCAACTTAGAAAAACAATCATAGACCTAAGTATTAAAAACGGTAGCCTTTAGGAACCACCTGGGAAAGGATTCATGCATCATTTCTGGAGAATCAGATGGAATGTGACAAGTGGAAGGTAGTAGATGTCTTAAACTTTTATTCATCTGTAAATATCTGAGCTTTATCTCCATCTTCTAAGCCAAAGCTGTAAACCTGTTCCCTAAATATTTCATGAAGAATTAAAAGACCACTTTACCTGTTCAGGTTACAATTAGAAGCTGTCCTTTCAACATGCTTTATGAATCTTATCTCTGTCCTAGCTGGTCTGAATTGCTGTAATCTAAAAGTACCATTTTTAGGCTCTGCATATTGTGTGACCCTTTATGTCCTCTATCAAATGGAGATCATAAAGATACCTTGCCCAACATGAAATAAACGCTTGATAGGATTCTGAATGGATAATATCATAAATGACTTAACGAGACTCTGTAACATGAATAGCATAATGCCTTGTGCTTGTTACATGCTCATAAATGATCGTTGTTAACATTATTTTTAAAAAAATGAAATGATTATGTACGCATGAAAGTAGAAAGGAAGAAATTACATCAAGATCTGGTTTTGCATTCAAAGTATCCCCTTACTTCTGTAATTTGTATAGATCTGACTGCAGATGTATACTCCTTTATAACTCTGCAATAGATAAGGGAAACTTACAAATCAAAGAAATCTAGGAGATGGCTAATCAGTTATAATGCTTTTATATTACCAAGAAAAAACTTAGCTGCAAACATATGGAGTAACTTTCCTCATGCTACACAGCCAGTTAGAGTTTTCTTCTAAGTAAGTCCAATGCAGTTTATAGCAATTCCCTAGCCTTGCATAGTTGATAACATCTTTCAGCTTTCAAATATCCCAATCCAATGAAACGGGCATTAATTCAGTGGTCCTAAAATCAACTGAAAATATCTCTGGCCTATGCTTTGATGAATACAGCATAGAATATTTTCAAAGTGATTCTTTTCCTTGATTATGTTCTTGGAGATTATTTTGGATATATAAATTCATTCTTTCAAAGAAAGGAAGATTGCACTGACCATTTGGCTGACAAGAAATGATTTTAAATTGTTTCCTAACAAGCAATTTAAATAGAGTATTTTGAACCCAAAGGCTTTTCAATAAGTGTTGGGTAATATGTGAATGAAAAGAGAAGCTATGAATAGATTATATACAAGACAAAGAAAAATCAGACAAGAAAACTGTCAGGTAAAAAAAAAAAGGTACTGAAAGAATAATCTTGTTAAAAACTACTTACTATCTTGAGGTGCCAGGGTGGCTCAATCAGTTAAGCGTCCAACTTCAGCAGAGGTCAAAATTGCGGTTCTTGAGTTCAAGCCCTATGTTGAGCTCTGTGCTGACAGCTTGGAGCCTGCTTTGGATTTTGTGTGTCCCTTTCTCTCTCTGCCCCTCCCCTGCTTGTGCTCTCTCTCTCTTTCTCTGAAAAATAAACATTAAAAACTTTTAAAAAATGCTTACTATCTGTAAGCATCTGAAAATTGCTCAAATAATTTTGCTATGTATGAGTCTGCATAAGCAACTCCAAGAGACACCTTGCTAATATTTTTACTCATCTCTCCACCAACCTCTACCACCAAGTCTGTAACATGCATTTTCTCGGATATCTTAACAAAATGCAATTTAGTTTAATGACTGTAGTCTTATATATAATAAATAGAAAAACATCATGGATAATATATTGAGAAATTTGAGTTTGTGCCCCAGTATCACCGTTTTTTTTTCTTTTTCTTAATTGAGGTATAGTTGACATATAATATTAGTTTCAGATTTACAACACAATTTGATATTTGTGTATATTGCAAAATCACCATATTAAGTCTAATTAATAACTGTCACCATACATACAGTTTTTTATATTGAGGAATTTCAAGATCTACTCTCAGCAAGTTTCTTTTTCTTTTTTTTTTCATAGTTTATTGTCAAGTTGGTTTCCATATAACACCCAGGGCTCATCCCTACAAGTGCCCTCCTCCATGCCCATCATCTCCCTTCCCCTCTCCACCACCCCCATCAGCCCTTAGTTTGTTTTCAGTATTCAAGAGTCTCTCATGGTTTGATTCCCTCCCTCTCCCCAACTATTTTTTTTCGCCTTCTCCTCCCCCATGGTCCTCTGTTAAGTTTATCCTGTTCCACTTATAAGTGAAAACATATGGTATCTGTCTTTCTCTGACTGACTTATTTCATTCAGCATAACACCCTCGAGTTCTATCCATGTTGCTACAAATGGCCAGATTTCATTCTTTCTCATTGCCATGTAGAATTCCATTGTATAGATAAACCACATCTTCTTGATCCATTTGTCCACTGATGGACACTTAGGCTGGTTCCATGATTTGGCTATTGTTGAGAGTGCTGCTATGAATATTGGGGTACATGTTACCCTAGGCATCAGCACTCCTGTATCCCTTGGGTAAATTCCTAGCAGTGCTATTGCTGGATCACAGGGGAGTTCTATTGTTAATTTTTTGAGGAATCTCCACACTGTTTTCCAGAGGTGCTGCACCAGTTTATATTCCCACCAACAGTGTAGGACGTTGTCCATTTCTCCACATCCTCACCAGCATCTATAGTCTCCTGATATGTTCATTTTAGCCACTCTGACCAGTGTGAGGTGGTATCTCAGTTTCAAATGTATAACACCGTATTATTAACTATAGTCACTATGGTGTACATTATATTTCTATGACTTAATTATTTGATAATTGGTAGTTTTTACCATTTGACCCCCTTTATCCATTTCTCCTAACTCTTCCTGCTCCCATCCCCCTGGCAACCACCAGTCTGTTCTCTATTATCTATGAGCTTAGTTTTTTGTTGTTTATTTGTTTGTTTGTTTTAATTTCCTACATAAGTGATATCATATGGTATTTTTCTTCCTCTGACTGATGTTTCACTTAAATTAATGCTCTCAAGATCCATCTGTGTTGTAGCAAATGATAAGACTTCATTTTATTTAAGGTTGAAGATATTCCATTGTGTACACACTACATCTTTATTCTTCCATCAATGGACACTTATGTTGTTTCGGTATTTTGGATTTTGAAAATAATGCTGCAATGAACATGAAGGTGCACATATCTTTTCAAATTAGTACTTTTGTTTTCTTTGTATAAATAATCAGAAGTAGAATTCCTAGATCATATTGCAGTTAGATTTTTATTATGTGTATGTGGTTTTTTTGTTTGTTTTTGTTTTTTTAGGACACTCCATACTGTTTTCCATAGCATCTGCCCTAATTTATATTTCCACCAACAGTGTCAAGAGTTACCTTTTCTCTACCTACCTGCCAACACTTACTTTCTTAGTTTTATTTTTGTTTTTATTTTGCCTTTTTTTTTTATAAAGGCCATTATAACAGGCGTGAGGTGGTATCTCATTTTGGTTTTAATTTGCATTTCCCAATGATTATAGTGATGTTGAGCATCTCTTCATGCCTAATATTGGGCAACTGAATATGTTCTCTGGAAATACATCCATTCAGATCTTCTTCCCATTTTGGAATTGGGTTATTTGTTTATTTTGTTATTCATTTGTATGAGTCTTTTATATATTTTGGATATTAACTCCTTATCAGACATATGATTTGTAAATATTTTCTCCCATTTCCTAAGTTGCTTCTCCTTTTTGTTGCTGTCCAATATCACTATTCACTATTCTCATAGCATGCCCACGTGCCATGAGACTCAATTTTTTTTTTAAAAGAAACAAAATTTGTTTTTACAAAATCTGGCTTATTATATGACTTAGTGAAAACATTTGCACAAATCTCTATAATTCCAGATACATAATTGTTACATAATTTGACAGGAACAATAGCTAAAATAATTATTATCATCTATGACTTTCAACGGCTTTTATGAAGACAGACCTCATTTTCCTACCTTGGACTACCCTGTTTAAGTTCCCACACCTTACTAATGTTTTCAAGAGAGACAATAGAGGAGCTGCTTCAATCAAAGTAATATTTATATTTGGGAACTGACTGGAACTTATGCATTGAATTGTTTCTTTAATTCTTGCTTGATGAGCAGTGTCAACACATTGGAAAATCAAAGCTTAGGAATATTATTCTAATATGTGAATATTTACTGAGAACTTAGTTTATATTCCACATAGGTTGAGAATTATGTACGTATTGGTAAAAGATAAGGTCCCTGCCTCAAGATTCTTACCAAACCTGTGAAAGTAAGATATATAAAGTGGGTAGCACCTATTTGTATCAACAAAGTCAATAGGAACTCAGATGAAGATGTACTTAAATAAGTCTGGGACATCAGGGAGAGTTCTCAAAAGACATGGAATGGAAAGTTAGGTAAGGACTTAAAGGCAAACATGTGAGAATTTTCTAGGTAAAGATAATATGGACAGGAAACTACAATAAATAGGTATGCTTGGATTATAAAGTATGAATGGGAAAATGTCAGAGGTTTTTGCCAGACTGGAACGCTAGCATCAGATTATAAAAGTCCATGCTAAAAGTTTGGAATTTTGGCTTGCATGCAGAGAATAACCATTGAAGATTACTGAGTAAGGGAGTTGTGAAATCATATTATCATATTATGTCACCTGCCTGGTTTTGTATAAGAACTCAGTGGAAGGAAACTGTTGAAAGTGTGACTGACCAGTGAAGAGGTCTTTGCAACTGTCCAGATGAAGCTGATACAGGCTTGAACTAAAGTAGCAAGAGACAGGCTGCTTCTGGAGACATTGTTGGAGTAGTATTGCTTGACTTTAGTAATTTTTAGAAAAAAGTGAAAGAAAGGAAGAGCCTGATAACAGGCAAAGTTTCAAAGTTAGGAAATTAAGCAGTTAGAATGCTATTGACCAAAGTCAGAAAATGAGAAGTAAGGTAGAAGTGGAGAAAAATGAATTAATTTGGAAGCATTTTGTATTTGAAGAGCTTTGGGATATCCAGGGTGATATAAAATGGAAAACATAAAATTATGAGTTTAGCATAAATTTGAAAAAAGGGAATCTAAGATCAGATTTGCATTTCATTTCTTTATTCTTGGGGAGAATAAACTGGCAGCAGAATGTAAGTGGCAAAGAGATAGTTGGAGTTATCCAGAAGACCATCACACAAACGGCTTCAGCATGGTAGTAGCAGTAGAGACAAAGAAGGCTGGGAGAATTTAGAGTTATTAAGAGGTCAAAAGAGTAGTTTACAGTCACTCTATCATTAACTTTAACCAAGGTGAATGAAAAGGAGCCAAATGATTCTTTAGTAGCCTGGGCAAGGATGGTAGCACAGAATAAGGCAATATAGAAGAGGAAGAATCAATTAGAATATTTAGTTCCACATGACAGAACTCCCTCTTCAAATTAGCTAACAAAAATAAACAAGATAATGTTTTGCAAATATGCTTAAGTCTTTTCCACAGAACAAAAGGAAAATGCATGGGAAGAATGGTAGCTCAAGATACTTCAGAGATTAGAACTGGGGATTCAGACATTGTCATCTTATCTTGATTCCTGCCTTATTAGCTCCTACTGAGTAAGATTTTTAAAAATGTGATTAGAAAAATGACTCCTGGCCCTTAAGTTCAGATGTATCTCCCTTCACTGATTCAAGAAGAATTTTCCTCCCCTAGCTTCTGATTGAGTCAACTTTGATGCTATGCTTGTTCTTTAAACACATTTCTGTAACTGAAGATCAGTTGTAAATAGTACTTCATGGGTTGAATGGCAAAACCTTTAATGGGGGTGTATGGTATGTGGTACAGAGAGTGAATGTTGGGAACTGAAAGAAGGTTTGTGGAACAGAGATCATGAGTTTTGATTGGAAAATACTGAGACTGACATACCAGTGAAATAGTTGAGTAAATGGTCTACTGATAAGTTGAATCAAGAGGAAGTAAATTCTGGCCATGTGCTTAGAGAAGAAATTGGCTTAAGATGCCAATCCTATCAAAATCCTGATAGTTTCTGTGTAATGAACAACCTGATAAACTCTGCATTTAGAACATAAATTTCTCAGTTGGGTGTTTGGAGGACTATATAAAACAGTGAATAGAGGTAACTGAGGACAAATTAGAAGCTGTCCATGGTGTTTTTTAGCAGCCAATAGTCTGATTCTGCAAATTCATATCTTTGAAGCATATCACCAAGAATTATTTCCCCAAATTGGAAGGCATATGCAGTTCACCTCCTCAAATCTGTGTGTAAGAAATCTCTGTTGTTACCACATCACATGAAACCGGGAAAAGCAGACATGTTCTTTGTGAGTATGCTCTAAAGAATGGTATACATTTTACTTGAAATCCGCCAAATTTCTTTTCTTCTACTTTCATTTTCAAGATCCTCAATTTATAATTTTTGACAGGTGTCTTTTGCTCTATTTTATCCTCCAATTTGATTTTTTAAAAATTTTATAAACATCTTTAAGCTTATTTATTTATTTTGAGAGAGAGTGTGAGCATAGGAGGACCAGAGAGAGGGAGAGAGAATCCCAAGCAGGCTCCACATTGTCAGCATAGAGTCCAATGCAGGGTTCAATCTCACGAACTCTGAAACCATGACCTGAGCCAAAATTGGGAGTCATTTAACCAACTGAGCCACACAGGCAGCCGTAAAACTTTTTTTCTTAATAAATCCCTATTTTGGGATTATAAATTTCCTCCTTTGCTTGGAATGTTATTTCTACATAACAGTTTCTATTTCAGTAAGTATCTTCATCAAGGCACCATTTAAATACAGTAGAAATTCTAGGCAATCACTGACCAATTTCATAAGAATCCGTTCTCTATTTAAAAAGAAAAGACATTTGAAAGTACAGTAGTAGTACTGTACTGGAGGACTTGTTAACTACCTTTTCCTGTCCAATGTGGATAAAAGTGCTTATTTTTCTTAAAGATGTTGTGTGTTCTACAAATATGTGAGAAAATTAATGACTTGCCCTATGTGAAAATCATCCTACTACAGTTTTGTCCTGACAACCAAATTTTTGCCAGCTTCTCATCAAAGACAAGTCTCTTGCTACCCAATACACACAATAAAAGTACCACAGTAATATTTGCCTGGATTTTCACGTATTCCATATATCAGTCTGCCTGAACACTCCAGAGACCACACATACTAATCCATATTAAACACGCAGTGCATGGTTTAAAATTTAACAAAAGACTCTTGCATCAAAATAACAGAAAAAATAAAAGGAATATAGCCATTGCCAAAGAATTACCACACGTTAAGAGACACATGGAGAATTTAGAGTCCAAAATTTTTACACTTTTACAAACTGGAGTTTCAGAGTATTTCAAATGGAAATCATAATATATCAAATATCTATACAATTCCAAAACTGAAATTTGTTATGAAACGAATTGAATGGCACTGCTTAGATTTTCTATGCAATTCCCTGACCAAAATGGATGTTTTTCAGCCAATATCTATAGACTGATTTTTAGATTTTTTAAAATTGTTTTGTTTATTTCTGAGAGAGAGAGAGAGAGAGAGAGCGTGAGCAGGGAAGGGTCAGAGAGGGAGACACAGAACCTGAAACAGGCTCCAGGCTCTAAGCTGGCTGTCAGCACAGAGCCTGATGCAGGGCTCAAACTCACTAACCATGAGATCATGACCTGAGCCGATGTCGGATGCTCAATGGACTAAGCCACCAAGGCACCCCTGATTTTTAGATATCATGAAGTCAGAAGCAAAATTTCCTGAAGAGCCATCTTTCAAAAACAACTGGTTTCTTTCTAAGCATGAAATAAAATGGAAAATCCAACAGTAAATTTTCCAAATGCTGACTGCAATATAGAAACTAAAAAAGGTATTTTACTAAACTTATGCATATGTTTATTTCATTGCAGATCTAAATAATTAAGCCAATGGATAATATAATATTTATAATTAAACTGAAAATAATAAAAATATATATACTTAAATGACAGAGGTAAGATTTTTGACAGAAGAGTTAATTTAAAGTCTCTAAACATTATCTAACTCTACTTAATACCAGTAAAAATAAAACAAATATGTTGTCATTTCCAATCATATTAATTTTACGATGTTATTACAAGTCTTTATTTTTGATTTACTGATAAAATATTTATTTATTTGATTTTTAATCTAAATAATAATGTTATTATTTACTAAATCCAATGATTTCTATTCATTGTCCAAAAAATGAAAAATGCCACAAAATATTTATTATGCCACTCAAGTTTAATTTTTTTTTTTTTTTGAGAGAGAGAGAGTACAAGTGAGCAAGGTAGGGGCAGAGGGAGAGGGAGAGAGAGAATCCCAAGGAGGTTCCACACTGTCAGCGCAGAGCCTGACATGGGGGCCAGTCGCACCAACCATAAGATCATTACCTGAGCGGAAATCAAGAGTTGGACACATAAACATCTGAAGCACCCATGCATCACTATAAGTCTTTTTAAAAATTTAAATAAAAAGAAAATGCTTTTCTTTACATCTCAATTCATATTATGTTAAATTTTGTCCTTTACTAAGTTGGAGTTTGAAAATCTGTTAATTCAAATTGAAAATAATTTCTCAATCTTATAGTTTTACTGATGGAGAAAAATGTAAAGATGATAGTGCAGAATATTCCAATATCAATATTTCATCTTAGATTTGAAAAGTCTTTGTAATTTATAAAAATGATAATAAAACCTTTAATATTTGAAGCTTAATGTTTCAAGGTAAATTTATCTTCAAATGTGCAAATCTTTTTAATTATAAGAAATTATGCTCATCATGTATTACATTTGTAAAAGGATTCAGATTTTCCAAGGGATGAGGAGCATGTTTTTCATTGGACACAGCAATGTTATTTATTTAGAAATGTCCTTAGATCCTATAAGTGTTGGTATTTTTCAGGGCAAGAATACCTCATGTTGGTTAGAGGACAAACCAAAATTGCTGATAAGCTCTGCAATTCTGACTTAATGTTTCCTTCTGTGTATTATAAGTCTTCTATGCCATATAGCTCTTGGTATTTTCCTTAGTATGATTTGAATTATATTCCTACTGAAGATACAATAAAATCATTTTTATTCCTGAAAAGTCTTATTTTTAAATAATTGCAAAGTATTCCCTGTCTCAAAAATGTGGTCATTGCACACATGGTCTCCCACCAAACTCTGGCATTACTTTGTGGCCACTATCAAACTTGACCTGGAGTTAGTTGTTTACATACTTTCTTTCTCTCTAAAAAGTAAGATATAAAAGACAAAGAACATTTTTTCCAACACAAAGATGCCCAATCATGAGGAAAAGTCTAAAATCTATGGTATAAAAACAACATAGTATTATAATAAGTGTACTCAGTGTGTCAAAATATACATAAAAAGAATTATATAAGTTATCTATTTATCCTCACAAAAAAAGCCACTACAGTACTTACTATAATTATTTATAATTTAAAAAGAAGATAATCTTAGTTCTTCATCTCAGTAATTGTGGAGTAACTTGGATACGCTAACCCTCCTGCATATAACAATTATAAAATCATAAACATGATTTTAAAAGGAAAGAGAATGTTGTCACTTGAATGTTACCAGAATCAGGTGGAACATGTAATAGAGTCAACCTTGAAGCACAAGGCATGATTTTTCATTCTCCAGTCTATTGACCAAGGGTACTTTATATTTCTCAAATTTAGGTGGCAGAATGCCACCAGTTTTCTAGCATGAGATGCCAGATAACAGATTTCAGAGATGGTAGAGGGACACATAATTAATGACATAAAGGGAAGGATGCTTCTAGAAAGAGGTAAGTTCCAACATTTATATATAAAATTCACCCAACTACATGGCTGGTCACTATACCACACAAAATCAAACCTGATCACAATTGACCTAGCAAGAAATCACCAACTGGAAGCTGCAAGATAGGTATTTCAGATGCCGCCCTCTTCAGGGAAGATGGAGTTCAGAGTTGACTGTCGCTATGTAAATTGCTCATTCAAATAGAAAACTCTTTGCAGAAACTATTAGAGAATCCAAATCTTCTGCAATGTATCATTTCCATCAAAATCACTAGCTATGTGAAAATCAGGAAAATGTATATACTCAATAAAAAATAATCCATCATTAGTAATCAAATTTAAGATAACCCAGGTATGACAAAAATAAGGATTTTAGAAAAGATATTTTAAATATGTTCATAATCTTAAAAAAATAAACACAATGGACTAATTGATGGGAAATAGCACAGAAACACAAACTTTGATGAGAATAATGTAAAATCTAGAACTCGAAGGTACAACAACTGAAAATATCACTGGAAAAGTGTTAATAGAACATGGAAGGCAGGAGTCAGGATACTTAAAGACAGTCCCATAGAACTTAGTAAATCTGAGGAACACAAAGAGATTAAAAAAAAAAAAAAAAAAAAAACTAAGGAAACAACTAAGAGTCTTAGAAACCTAGAGCAGGAAATCAAGTTTATAAACATAAATATAATGAGAGTCCCAGAAGCAAAGAAGAAAAACAACAGGGAAGAAAAAAAAAAATTGATACAGAAAGGCCCTGGGGCGCTGGAGTGCCTCAGTCAGTTGTCTGTCTGACTTCAGCTCAGATACTGACCTCACCATATGTGAGTTCCAGCCCCACATCAGGCTCTCCACTGTCTGCTATCTCTCTCTCTCAAAAATAAACATTAAAAAAAAAGGAAAAGAAAAGAAAGGCCCTAAATTTCCTGAATTTCATGAAAGGCACTGATTTCCAGATGTAAAAGCCTTTAAGGAGGAAGAATAAACAAAGAAATAACATACTCAAGCACATATTCAATGGCGATGTGGATGGGCTTTTGTAATCTGATATCTGGGTGAGGTCATTAGAGAACTCAAGAAAATAGAATCGTACTTAAAAATCTGTTATTGAACCCATACAATACCAAAATAAGTTCAGTGGTAGAATTTGAAAACAAATATATCAGAAAGCAAGAGGAGATGGAGGATATATCAGAAGTCACTGTTACAAGAAGAAAAGAAGATGACACAGAGACTTGGGTCCTTAAAAATCACTCAAAGGTTTGAAGAAGCAGACACAAGAAAAACCCATTGGATGCTGAAAGACATCAGAAAATGTGACATATGGTGGGAAGTCTTCTGAGGTCATTTCTGAAGAGAAGAAGCTGAGATTATACATTAAATATGCTTAACAAAGGATAGTAAAGTATTTCTTAGGTTATAAAGCGAATTCATTTTTAGAAAAGATTATATGACATTCTCACCTCTATGATGGAGAAATAAATTCAGCTTCATTAATCAGTATGTTAATTGCTACCTATAATAAGAACATGCTGATTTTGGAGGCAACATAGTGTTGAGTTCAAGGATAATTTTTAGATACAGGCATAGATTTTTAAGTCTTAGCAATATCATTTTGCAACTCAGTGATGTGATAAAACAAAAACATATAATATTATAGGAAATAATAGTTGACTATTTTTTGAGTAAGTCACTGTTCTAAGTGTTTACATGTATGTTTATTTAGTTCTCATAAAAACTCTAAGAGATTTTATTTTGTTCTCAGAGCAGTCTTGTTATTTCCATTCTGCTGTTGAGAAACAGACAACTTAAAATCAATTTTGCTAAATCTAGGGTCCCTTTTCCCTCATTTATACAACAAAGTCGGTATTAGGGAAACATGAGGTATTCTACAGATCCACCGATAGTATTACCACCAACCCATTCCTTTACAATACTCCGCTACCACTATTTTTGCCACCAAAATAACAACCACTACAACAATCACTATCTATTATTATGTGCTAGGCATCATCATGCACACTTTCACAACAATTTCTAAAATGTAAACCTTTTAAAAAAAAACTCCTTAAGTTCTATTGTTATTCCCATTTTAAGATTGAAGGCATTACATTGTCACTAATCAAGGTTATGCAGATAAGAGATAGAGTCAGGTTTGAACTCTAGATGTAAATTCAACTGGGGCCTTATTAATGATGAGTATCTGTGGTGGCTGTGATGGTGATGATGATGATGATGATATGACGATGGTGGTGGTGGTGGAAATTATGATAGTTCTTTAGTGATAACAAAATTTTCCTACATTATTTACTGACCTTAAAGTCAGGAACCTGAGAATTTCATCTATGCAGTACAGAATTAATAACCAACATACTAAATAATAATAAAAAATAAGTATACAATGAAGTCCATTTCATAACTTTTACTCTTCTCAAACTGTTTTCAGTGCTTATTTACTACACATTATTTTAACCATGAAAATGAATAAAGAAAACCTATTTCTTTATATGTTAACCAATTTCTTCCTAAAACTAAGTTTGGCTATGGGTTGCCATATCTTGCTTGTCCAAAATTGCAATTTTCTGCTATTTCTCAACAAGTCATTTTGCTAGTAAAATAACTGTTTTATTCTTAAGGTTGACATAACAAACTGGATTATAACACTTTCTGTATATATAATGGATTAAATGAGTGTTCTGTTATAAGAGTTTTGAATTGGAGTAATTATTCTAGTAGCAACAGAAAATAAAGATAACAATCTCACAGAAAGAAAGAAAATACAGTTGCAAAACTTGTAAAGCACCACAGGGTATAAAGCTAATATCTCCAATTACTTCCGTGATGAGACTATCACAATAAACCAATGAATACGTATGGTCCAGAACACTCTAAGATGTATTTTGGACACTTTGTTTTTAAAGACAGGATTCATGTAGAACAAGGATTTATCTTTAAATTGGTTAATTATTTTGACATTGAATTTTTTTAACTTTATGAATTTTTTAATCCTAGAAAACTCTATTGTTAACTCAACAACAAACTTCTCACTTTTCTACAACACCAAGCAATTAGTTATAAAAATCTTTTTATTTACATAAATTTTAACAAAGAATTTGTCTTAGTTAAGGAGTACAAAAGATAATTTCAACTCAATTGGCTAACTTTGGAAGTTCTGATACCCAGGTTTTGTCTAATTGTAGAGGTTTTTTTTTCTCTTTTCAGTTAACACTGAATCTTAACACAGTATGTGTTAACATAGTAGGTTATATTGGTGAAAGAGTGAAAAATTGAATCTTGAGTTATACTCCCATGTCTGCCAGAAACTATTACTATAATTTTGGCCAAAAATACTTTAATAATCTTGGGTGTGGATGAGACTTGCTTGACAGTGTCTTCCTGGCAAGTTTGATGACTACAATACATTATTGTCTATATTCATTAAACTGTGTATTAAGTCTCTATGGATTATTTTCTACTTGTTTAAAGTTTGTACCCCTAAACAACATATCTATGATTTAATCGTTCCAACCACTAAAAAAAAAAAAAGATAATTCTGTAATGTGATAAAAGTACTATTTTTGTTACAATGGCAATCATATTACAATATATAAATGCATCAAATTCACATCTGTTCACCTTAAAGTTATACAATATTATAAGCTAAATAAATTCAATAAAAAATAATGTGTTTTCATTTCTAATATTCTATAGTCATGTTGTACTTTTTAGAAAATGTGCTGAGACAGAAGCTTTTATTCCAAGCGTGTCAAATAAATTAGGAATTAGTGTCATGGACAGTAATATAATCAGTATATTCTAATGCATTACTACTGTGGATACAATAAAATAGTTTCACATATTTCCAATACTCACCCATAAACATCTGTAGATAGAAAAAAATAGGTTTGGTAACCACTCCAGAAGAAAGTGTTAAAATATATTTATTCAATCTTAGTTGATTTTGTAATATTATATCTTAATCTCAAGGTTACTATTATTATTTGTCTATCCATCTATCCATCTATTTATCAATTTACTTATTTATCTGTTTTCTTTGTAAATAGGGGCCTGTTGCATAGCCTCCATACTCATTTATAGAAAAGATTAAAACTATAAATCATCACAACTCATAAGCTGCCTACTTGGAGCTAAACAGCCAGCACAGCACCAGAACTGATGGAGATTTATGATGCTCAGACAGCTCCTCTCACCCAACTTCAAGAAGATAAAGGGAAAAGAAAGCAATCCAATTAACTTGGTGTCCATAGACAATACTTATATAAACAGATGGGATTAGCTACCTAGAGGACAAAAGCTCTGGGAATAGAAGGAGGGTACACAAGGAGAAGTTAATGTGTATGGACCCTTGTCTATTCTACACGTTGAAATCCCAACAATGATTGAGGCCTAACTGAAGACACCTGCCTTTCCAAAATGTTATCAAGTCAATAAAAATTCACACTAACTCTCTGCTTTTCTAGTCTCTGGCAGTCTTATGCCTTATACCACATTTACCTATATATAAATGCTATTGCTGTCAAACCATGCCTTATTTATTCCTTTAAATAAAATTTCAAGATCTTTCTAAACATGATTTTTATCTCATTTGTATAGCACACAATATCTTGTTGTTTCTCCATTTCCTAGTCTTATTGAGTCTTGCAATAATGAGATAACTGCAAAAACAACACTTTTGTCCCTGAATTCAATGTTAGACTGCATGTCTCTTACAGTTAGGTATGGATGTACAACTGAATTCTGTCAATGAAATACAAAAGAAGGTGATTTAGTTTAGGATCCTCATTGCATCACTCTGTCTCTAATCCATACTGTGAACTCATTCCCCTTTTTTTTTCTTTCCCAGGGAATAAATAAATTTTGTCTTTGATAGATAGCTTTCTCCTTCCTCTGTCCTCTGTATCTCAGCACTACCTATCTCAGGCACTCTGAGATAGTATTTCTTTGAGTATTTCTTTGATAATATTTCTTTGATACTTATATCTCTGAGATATATTTTTTTATACATGGATTATCTAATTAGAAATAAGTATTGTTAGAAAACTAATAAGTTAAATCCTCCAGTAAGAATATGGGAAGTCTCTGGGCAGCCAGATGGCTCAGTCGGTTAAGTGACTGACACTTGATTTCGGCTCAGGTCATGATCTCACGGTTCATGAGTTTGAGCCTTGCTTGGGATTCTCTCTCTCTTTGTGTTTCTCTGCCTGCCTCCCACCCCCACCCCTACTCATTCTCCCTTAAGATAAATAAATAAACCTAATATATAAACATACATACATATATATATGTATGTATGTTTATATATAAACCTAATATATGTATATATATATATGTTTATATATATATATATATATATATATATATATATATATATATATATATATATGGGAAGGCTTGACCAAGAAGGACTGGCCTAGAGAAGGGACCCACACAGTTGGTGCAACCAAACACATGAGTTATATGAATTTGTACCAAATCAACAGAATAACCGAAGGAAAACATTTTCATGGCACTCATGTTCCCTTGACATTCTTATAAATGTTAGTATGTTCCCAGCATTTCTTTTTGCTTTCTCACTTTATGTTTGCCTTGAGCAATGTGATACACTTACATGTCTTTAAAATTTATATCTTTAGACCCGACTTCTCTCCGTAGGTCCAGACTTACATATTAAATAACATATTAGGAATGTCTAATTGAATGTCATCTTAACACTACAAACTCTCAGTTCTAAAAATGTAGCTCACTGTCCTTCCCAGAATATATGAAATTCTAAGTAATTCCCAGTCTTATGTAAAGGCTATATATGTATATGTATACATATTTATATATATTTCAAGATAGAATTCTGAGAGTCACCCTAGATTCCTTTCTATATCCGACTTTCCAAATATCTTGTTAGTGACCAACGAAAGTCAAGTCTGCCTCCTTAATATCTATTTTAACTATGACTTTTCTACAACTCCAACTTTTGCCATGATTGAGAACCGTAACAGCTCTTCCTGGGTTACTGTTATAACTTTTGAAATGAGGTCCACATTAAAAGAAAGAAATTAAAGATGCATCCATATATACACATCCAATCATAAAAGTACACCTTTTTATAATGTAAATCCAGTTAGAAACAATTTACTTAATGGTTTTCCATTGCTTTTGAACAAAAAAAATTGTAAAATTTTTCTTAAAGAAATTTTTTTTCTAAAAAAAAATACCTTTAGGAAACACCCATTATATGAAGCAGAATAAATGATACTAAAACATATGGATTTTAGGTTTTAGAATACCCAGTATACCCAGGATTTATATTCATATAATTTGTAAAGAGACTTAGAAAAGAGAGATTCCATCAGAAGCTGATCAGAATTCTTTAGTTTGTGAAACAAAGAATTCAAGTCAAAGCAGAGACAGAAAAAAAAAAAGTATTCTTAGAGTCATGGATATTGTAGATGTGATTGGATATTTTAGAGGAAATTTCATAACATTTGGTCATCCTGATTAAAAAAGAAAAAAAGATTGCAAGATAAACTGTTTATTATTTTTAAAAGGGGCGCCTGGGTGGCTTAGTCGGTTAAGAGTCCGACTTTCGCTTAGGTCATGATCTCGCAGTTCGTGGGTTCGAGCCCCGCGTCGGGCTCTGTGCTGACTGCCAGCTCAGAGCCTGGAGCCTGTGTCAGTCGGTGACTCCCTCTCTCTCTGACCCTCCCCTGCTCACGCTGTCTCTCTCTCTCTCCTAGAAATAAATAAAAACATTAAAAAAAATTAAAAAAAAAGTGCATGAATTTGGTCTCTTTGTTCAAAGTGACATTTAAACACAGTTAGATTTTAGTTAAAACATGATTAGGAGAGCAAAGGTTATTTCCGGATCAGAGTAAGAGAATGCTATAGATCCCTGCTTTCAATGACATGCTTTCTTAGGTGTAAAAATGAAATATGAGATAAAGCTTTATAGAAAAATACTGGAATAATATGATATAAAATGTGACACTAGAAAATGTGGTGTTTAGAAAGAAAAATGCTATTCCATATTACAGAGTTTGTCTCACACTATAGTTGCAATATTGCTCAATAATGTCTCCTGGCGTAAGGTAATATGAATACAAACAATCACCTATTGAAGAGTTCCTGAAATCTATTCAGAAATAAACAGACAAATCCAAAATGTGGAACATACTCATGTATAATTAATATGACCTTTTAAAAAGTTAAGTTTATTAGGGGTGCCTGGATGGCCCAGTCAGTTTAAGCATCGACTTTGGCTCAGGTCGTGATCTCACAGTTTCTGAGTTTGAGCCCTGCCTCAGGCTCTATGCTGGCAGCTCAGAGCCTGGAGCCTGCTTCCAATTCTGTCCCCTCTCCCTCCGCCCCTCCCCTATTTGAACTTTGCCTCTCTCTCTCTCTCAAAAATACATAAACGTTACAAAAAAATTTAAGGGGTGCTTAGGTGGCTCATTCGGTTCAACAACCGAGTTCGGCTCAGGTCATGATCTCACGGTTTGTGGGTTCGAGCCCCGCGACAGGCTCTGTGCGGGCAGCTAGCTCAGAGCCTGGAGCCTGTCTTTGGATTCTGTATCTCGCTCTCTCTCTGACCCTCCACTGATCATGCTGTCTCTCTCTCTCAAAAATAAAGTAAAAACACTAAAAATTTTAAATATATATATATTTTTAAAAAATTTAAGTTCATTAGAATTTAGAAACAACTAAATGCAATGGATAAACCTTGAATAGATTCTAAAACAGGAAAAAAAAAAACCACCTCTACAGAACATATCTTTGGAGGGGTGTCTGGGTGGCTCTGTTAAGCTTCCGACTTCAGCTCAGGTCATGTTCAGGTTGAATTCAAGCCCTGTGTTGAGCCCTATGCTGACAGCTCAGAGCCTGGAACCTGCTTTAGAGTCTGTGTCTCCCTCTCTCTCTTCCCCTCCCCCACTCACACTGTCTGTCTTTCAAAACTAAATGAACTTAAAAAAACAAAAAAGAAGAAGAAAAGATATCTTTGGGAAAATTGGTAAAAAGTTCTGAAAATGGATTGCATTTAGAAAATATGGAATTATTTTTTATGGAAAGTGTAATTTATTGATTAAATCTCCCCTAAGTTGGGGCGCCTGGGTGGCTTAGTCGGTTAAGCATCTGACTTTCGCTTAGGTCATGATCTCGCGGTTCGTGGGTTCGAGCCCCGCGTTGGGCTCTGTGCTGACTGCCAGCTCAGAGCCTGGAGCCTGTTTCAGTCTGTGACTCCCTCTCTCTCTGACCCTCCCCTGCTCAGGCTGTCTCTCTCTCTCTCTCTCCTAGAGATAAATAAAACATTAAAAAAATTTTAATAAAAAAATAAATAAATCTCCTCTATTATCCATTATTTTATTTTTTTCATTTTATTTTGTGTGCATGTGTGTAGTTTATTTTATTTTATTTTATTTTATTTAAATCCAAGTTAGTTAATGTATAGTGTAATAATGATTTCAGGAGTAGAATTTAGTGACATTACATTCATATAACACCCAGTACTCATATAAAATTCTTGATTGTCTTAAGACTTTTGTTGTTTTATCCATGTAGAAAAATGTCTTATTATTAGATGTCACATAATTAAGTATTTGTGAAGTATTTAGTGACGAAGTACTATGAACTTAAAAATTTCCAATGATTCAGAAGAGAAGGTGAGAGAAAGATAAAGAGAGAGGGAGGAAGAGACATTGAGGGACTGAGAGGGAGTGGGTGGGTGGGAGAGGGGGAGAAAGGGAGGAAGGAATAGGAAAAGATGAGGGAGAAGGAAGAGAAAACATGTGGCAAGTGTGGAATTATATTAATTGGTAAATCTAAGTAAAGTGAAAAGATTAATTTTACTCTCTAAATTTTTCTAGGTTTGAAAAATTTACCAAATAAGAGTTGAAGAAAATAACAAAATGAGACATTTTAAAAATTTTCCCTTAGCTTTCTATATCTCTCATAAAAGGTGGGGTAAATGCAATGTGAAAAGGTTGTGAAATGACCATTCCTAATCAAAAAGGAGTGATTACATTTTTCTCTAAGTAAATTTCTCTATTCAGTACTATTCAACATGGTTTTTGTTTGTTTGTTTGTTTGTTAAGGAGGAGGAGTGATTAGAGTGGAGGAACGTGAAATTAAATAACTCAGCTGTGTCCTTAATATTAAAGGGTAATATTTACTATGAACTATTAAGAGTCTATTGGTTCTGGCTTTTGTTTTGTCTTGCTTGCTTGCTTGTTTGTTTGTTGTTCAGAACCCTGGCTAAAACAGGTTTAGAACCAAGAGCTGCTTTATTGAAACATAATTTTAAGATGAGTTTTCTGAATCGGTTCTGAGATTTCTGGAACTGACGCTCAAATCTGATTAGATTTAAAGACATTAATGATTCTTTTTGTAGTAGTAAAGAGTCCATGGAGCAATCTAGCTATAAAAACGCGTAAATATCACCATTGGACCCCTAATCAACTTCTTATAAGAAGCAAGGAACCCAGTGACTGTATGTGATACTTTCGGACATTTTGTTGAAATGCTGAATATGATATTGGTGAGTTGTTTCCAAAGTTGCTAGACCAAATGGAACAAAGAAAGGATGAGCTCAGGGATTTGAATTCCTAACTCAAGTACTGCATAAATAATCTGTAAGCTTCTATATGTGTCTTGAAGGAGACTCTATGTCCTCTAGCCCAAAAGCTTGCTGAGAATGTTAAAAGCCGAACTGACGGTCTCATCCTGTGAGTATCATTCCTTGGGAAGCAATAGGATCCTGAAAGTTGGAATGAGGACATGTGGAAAAACCCTAATGTATCTATGGTCACTGATCCCCTTATTTTTGATGAGTTTTCTTTGCCAGGGGAGCTTCATCTTCACTCCAGAGGAGGCATGGTTCTATTTCTCTGAAGAACCCTAATATGATATCGAAACTTTTTATTGAATTCAATTTAGTGCCTTTTGTTACAGTGTAGAAATTATAAAAATAGTGTTTTACGTGAAACCTGGATACCAGGGTTAAACTTGGCCACTGATCTAAATCTGTGCTTTCAAGGTTTGCTTCTCTATGCTTCTAGCTCCTTCCTTGCTTCAGCTTTCCCCCACAATGTCTTAATTTAGATCTGTGATAACCCAAATGCAATCCTCACCACCTTTGCTTATTTCCATAATAAATTTTACTCACACCTTATAATTAAAGAATGGTAAGTTTACAGGGAGAAAAAAGAGCTTTACTACCATTTCTTACTTTTTTGTTTGTCCTTTCCTTACATCCCTTTCCCATTTATTTCTTATTATCTCTCTCCCTAATTGGTCCTAGAGACTACACAAATAAAATTCTGTTCTATAATCAAAGGTGGCTTCTCGCTTTCTTAGAAGACTTGATTTAACAACAATGTTCTTCTATGCACCAGAGGAATCATCTTCCAGTTTTCAACACCTTTTAATGTAGTAGCCTTTTCTCTAAAAGAATTTCTGCTACTCGGGATTAAAGGAGTAATAATGGTAGTGTCATCCAATACTTTATTTTTGATGTATTAATATGAACTATTATGTTAATAGATAGCCTCATATTTATCATTCGTTTTTGTTGGGATAAGCTCTTCTTTTTACCTATTAATTGTTCAACCTAGAAACTATATTCAATACTTGCTTGAGAATTTTTCAGTGTTTCCTGTATTTTTAAGATACTTATAATTTCATATAACAATTTGGTTATTGTTAGTTCTCCATGTTGTTCAACATTTTATACAGTATTTTTTTATCAGAGGACCCAAAGATTAGTGCCTGGAGATACAGTGACTATTTCATATGTATATAACATAAGCTACACATATCTATATTACTATATAAATTTAACAATATCAAGTTAGCATTATTATATTCAAGTTTACTATTTCTTCAAAGATAGCATATTTTTTTCCTAGGACATAATTTACTCTATTTGGGATTTAAGAGTTAATTATATGCAATCAGACATAGTATTCGTTTAAAATATCTTTATTGGAGCACTTTGGTGACTCAGTCAGTTCAGTATCTGACTCTTGATTTTGGCTCAGGTCATGATCTCCTCATTCATGAGTTTGAGCTCCACATCAGTCTCCATGCTAACAGTTTGGAGCCTGCTTGGGATTCTCTCTCCCTCCCTCTTTCTGTCCCTCCCTGATTCTCTCTCTCTGTCTCTCTCTCTCTCTCTCAAAATAAGCTTAAAAAAATCTTTCTTATTTTGGATCACTATGCTTTTTTATATTTAATGTATCCCCTTTTAATCACATTATAATAATTATAAAATAAATCAAAATTATTTATTTCTCTAAATATCTGCTTACAGATATACACAATTTGATATGATTGAAAAATGTGATCATATACATATAGTTTTGTGCTCTGTTTTGCACTTGGTTTGTTCTTTCCCTTCTCTTCATTTATCTCCTTTTACCACCTCAATGAGAAAGTAATAACAATTCTCCCACTTTTTCTAAATATCAAAATAACTCTCTGTGGTTCTTGGTTAGTAAGCATATATACTATGCTTATATAGCATACATTATATGAAGGTTTTTGTATTAAGCATTCCCTTTTTAGTTTGCTTTCTTTTCATAATATATTTTCTTGACTCAAGCATTATTAATATTTATATAATTTTAAAGTAATTATATTGTTTTTCTTCCCTTTTTATAATGTGTTTTTTTTTTTGACCAATAGTAATATGTTTTTCTCCTATTTGTAGATAACTTGTTCCCTTGGTGTAAGTTCAGGAATATTTCACGGATATGCTAAATGTATATAACTATCCCTCTCTAATCTGCTTAGAATTAAGCCAATGTTTTCAATGTGCAAAATCAGACATTACTTTAAATTATGGAAATAGTTCTTTTTTTTATAAATTCATTTTTTTTGCTTTTCTTTCATGTACTATTATAATCTTAATATATTATCAAAATCTATGTTTGGCCACATGATTTCTATCCCTTTGTATATTTTCTCCATGCACTGAAGTATGCCTTACACCTGATTCTCCTGGCCTCACTTGTTATTTTGTTTGTTGGTTTGTTTGCTTTTATTTCTGGTCTAAAACCTATTATTTCCTTTCTTCTACCGGCTTTAGGCTTTGTTTATTATTATTTTTCCAGAATCTTTAGGTGTAAGATTAGGTTGTTTATCTGAGATTTTTCTTGCTTCTTTTTTTTTTTTTAATGTTTTATTTATTTCTAGGAGAGAGAGAGACAGCGTGAGCAGGGGAGGGTCAGAGAGAGAGGGAGTCACAGACTGAAACAGGCTCCAGGCTCTGAGCTGACAGTCAGCACAGAGCCCGACGTGGGGCTCGACCCCACGAACCGCGAGATCATGACCTAACTGAAAGTCTGACGCTTAACCGACTAAGCCACCCAGGTGCCCCAGATTTTTCTTGCTTCTTAAGGTAGTCCTCTATTGCTATAATCTACCCTATTAAGACATCTTATGCTGAATTCCAAAGATTTGGGGCCATTGTATTTTCATTTTTCTCTATGTATTTTTTTTCTTCTTTGACTTCTTGGTGGACCTATTCACTGCTTGGTAGCACGTTATTTAGTCTCCACTTATTTGTGTTCTTTCTTGATTTTTTTCTTGTGATTCTAGTTTCATACCTTTGTGGTTGGAAGAGATACATGATATGACTTTAATCTCTTAACATTTATTCAGTTTTGATAGAGTGTGAGTGGGGTAGAGACAGAGAGAGAGGGAGACACTGAATCCAAAGCAGACTCTAGGCTCTGAGTTGTCAGCACAGAGCCAGAAGAGGGGCTCAAATTCACCAACTGTGAGATCATGACCTGAGTTGATTTCAGATGCTTAACTGACTGAGCCAGCCAGGAGTCCCTGACTTCAATCCTTTTAAATATATTGGGATTTGCTTTATGGACTACCATGTGATCTTTTCTGGACAATGTTCCACATGCACTTTAAAAGAATGTGTACTTACTCTTTTAGGATGATAATGTTCTGAATATACCTATTAAATCCATATGGCCCAATGTATCATTTAAAGCCACTGTTATTGGTTTTCTGTCTGGATGGTCTATCCATTGATATAAGTGTGGTGTTAAAGTCCCCTACAAGTATTGTATAACTGTCAATTTCTTCCTTTATGTCTGCTAATAGTTGCTTGATGTATTTGGGTGCAAAAATATTTACAATTGTTATATACTCTTGTTGGATGGTTCTCTTTACAATTATATAGTGTCCTTCTTTGTCTCTTGTAAGCCTATTTTGTCTAATTCAAAAATTACTACCTCAGCGTTCTTTTTGCTTCTGTTTGCATTATAATTTTTTTCCATCCTTTCACTATCAATCTACATGTGTCTTTAGGTCTGAACTGAGTCTCTTGTAGGAAGCATACAGATGGGTTTTGCCTTTTTATCCATTCAGTCACTCTATGTCTTTTGCTTGGATCATTTAGTCCATTTACTTTAAAAGTGACTATTGATAAAGATGTACTTAATGACATTTTCTAAATTTTATTTTGAGAGAGAGAGTGGGGGAGGGGCAGAGAGAGATAGAGAGAATCCCAAGCAGACTCTGTGATGTAAGTGCTGAGACCGACATGGGACTTGAACCCATAAACCGTGAGATCATGATCTGAACAAATCAAGAGTCAGACGCTTAACTGACTGAGCTGCCTAGGTGCCCCTCTAGACTTATTACATGCTTTACTGTTGTTTCTGTAGTTCTCTACTCCTTTCTTCTTGTCTTGCTCTTTTCCTTTCTGGTTTGATGGCTTTCTTTAGATTTTTATAGTTATCATTCTCTCCTTCTATTTATCTACTGAACTTCCTAATTAGTACTACAGAAGCTTCTAACTGCCTGTTCAACATATGTTGTCTTATTTCTTACTGACAGAATTAATATTCTGTAGAGTTTCGCAATGCAACCAACTAAAATATTCACTTACCAGACTCTTGCATTTAATGGTAGCCATGGGGCTCAGGTTGGGCAAGTAAAGTAAAAATAGAGATTGCTGTCTGTTGTCCAGAAACTTAAAAAAAAAAAAAAAAGGACAATCTTATTTGCCTTGCTCTTTTAGTTTTCATCCTTTCTATTTTGTTCTAGCTGACAATGGGCAGAATGTTTACCGGTGTAGGAATCATGTTAAGACTTTGATGACAAACATTATTAACTAAAGACCATGGATCAGACAAAGGAAAAAATCTTGACATTGATGGCATCTTCCATCAGTTCATCACCCATTGTCTATTCAATTCATGACTTCTCATATCATAAGAAAATTACCTTTCCTTGTTATGCAGTCACTGTCCAAAAGTTCTGTTAACATCAGTTGAATGCATTTCTAACTGG
Organism: Proteles cristata cristata; assembly: GCA_017311185.1. Lineage (NCBI taxonomy): Eukaryota > Metazoa > Chordata > Mammalia > Carnivora > Hyaenidae > Proteles > Proteles cristata. The sequence goes on from JAESUZ010001372.1 coordinate 57,770, forward strand.
GTCATGTTTCTGGGTATGTTTTTTTATTTCAGTAAGTTTGTTTGCATGTGTATATATGTGTACACATATGGAGAGGAGGTGATTTATTTTAGTAATAACTTTAATAATTAATAAACTGTGTTTATCTTTTTTCTTAAATGTAACTTTTAAAACTATACCTCAGCAAGTCTGTTACACTGAACATATATTCTAATTGATTTACTCTTCCTCCCTCTATGTGGTGAACACCTTACAATGGGTCCAGTTTTTCCTTATTGTCTCCTTGTTGGTGGGGTCAGGTCATGGGAATGTCAAAAGACTGGAACCTTTCAGTAAGTGGCAGGTGGCTTGGTGTCTGGGGTCATATAGTTATGGTACAGGAGGAGCAAAGTTGTCATGGTCCTGATGCAGTTCCCCTGATCTCTACTCTCAAGGCTATTTGCGTTCTTTCTCTCAAGGTCAGAGAGATTTAATGTGCTCAATTTGACTCTTTTATTTCATTGGAAAATCACTATGCTTAGCAAAGTCATGCAAGTCTGATGATGGATTTTAATCCTTTAGTTCACTGATTTTTTTAAGTACAATTTTGATTTCATTTCATGATTTGCTGCTATGATAATAATTTTCTATCACTTGCTTGGCCCTCAGTATTAAAAACCATGAATGACTTATTTTTACAAAGGGCCCAAAAAGCCTTATTTTTAAAATTTATTCATTTTTGAGAGACAGAGAGACAGCATGAGTGGGGAAGGGGAAGAGAGAGATATAGGGAGACACAGAATCTGAAGGAGGCTCGAGGCTTGAGCTGTTAAAACAGAGCCAGATGCTGGGCTCAAACCCATGAACTGTGAGGTCATGACCTGAGCTGGAATCAGAAGCTTAACTGACTGAGCCACCCAGGTGCCCCATCATTTTATATACATATACAGTATGCACTGCCTGTAGTTACCAGGGGCTGCCTCTGCATATAAGGGAAATAATTTGATGTTGGAGTAAAAGGGAACAAAGGCACTGCATTTTTCTGTTTCCGTTTGTCCTGTTTCAGTTCATTTATTATTTTTTAAATCAATTATCAGATTTTTATAACATTTCATACCATTTTCCTTTGGACATTTTTTAAAATTTTGCCTTTATGTGAATTACCTAATTCTTTGTACTTTCCCTAGGACCTGCTTTTTAAAAAAAAATCATTTGGAGCCTTATACTTATTTCTTTAAATTATTTATCCATAAAAATAAAAAACCTTTACTTATTAAATTCTCAGGATAATCTGCTATAATTTTTACACTATCCTCTTTACTTTTCCATTTTGTTTTTATGTTTTAATGTTGGGGTATTTTGGTATAAACATTGCTAATAATTCTTATTTTCTATAGTCAACGAATGAGGTCAAAAAAATTTTCATATTTTAGAATTTCTGGGTCTTTTTAGCCAACAGGGGATAATTTTCCCCTCAAATTTCACATAGGTATTTACAATAGCATGTAAAAGCTTAGACTGATATATATTAATTCCAATATTAACTTACTTATACAATATTATATGGTTTTATATATTTTATCTGTGTAATTTCCTATTATTTTTTAACTTTTACTTTATATATTTTGACATTATATCACTTAATGCACAAGATTTAAAACCATTTGGTTTGTGCTATTGAGTGCTAATGTTCAAATTATAAAGAATCTTATTCATTTTAGCTAATGCTCTTTGCCTTAATTCCTTCTTAGTTTGCTATTTGCTTTCCCATGCTCAATTCCTTTCTGTTTGTTCATGCATGGTAAATTTTTACCCATTTTTTACTTGAAGTCTTTCTATGTCATTTTCATTAGATGTTTTAAAATTTGATTTACTTTTGTCATTCTTCCTAAGAATATTTCCTTCCTAATAGCAGAATAGTTTAAAGCAATTTCCTATACTGCTATTATTGTTATGTGTTGCCTTAATTCTGTCATTTAGTTTTATGTTCTCAGTTTTGTTTTTTATATTTCTTTTTTGTTGCCTTTACTTCTTGTCATTTGCCATGTAGAATCTACATGGTGCTTTACATCTCCTATAGTGACAAGAAAGTTAATTATCCTTTTTTAATTATACTGGTCATTTGTTATACTTTTCAAAATATTGGACTTTCTAAAATAAAAATAAAACCAACAATCTTTTTTTTTAAATTTTCTTAATCCAAATCCAAACAATGTGCCCTTGCAAAATTAATTCTTATCTTCGTGGAATATTCTTTCTTATTAACATCAATGTTTTACTTTATGTAATGTATTTATACTCAATTTTATGGCAATCACTTACAGTACTGATTTTCATTTAGTGCTTTATAGTTAACATATTCATAATTTGACATTCATGTAATTAGATATAGCCATGTTTTTTAATTAATTTTGATTTATATTTTGTTATGCTTAAATACATATTCAATGTGCTTTCCTTTCAGAAATGTATATTGGTAACACATTTTCTGAAACTACATATTTGAAACTATCTGTTGTCACATATGAAAGAATCTTAGTTACATAGAATTTTTGAGAAACTATATTTTTCTTTCAAAATTCACTAGAAAGTGCTAAATATTATCATTTCTATATGCTACATTTCTTGATTGGTGGTAAGAACACAACATGATGTTTGCACTCTTAAATTTTGAAGTACACAATACCATATTGTCAAAGGGACTATGTTATTTAGTATATCTCTTGACCTTGTTCATTTAGCATAACATGAACTTTATACCTATTGAACAATATTTATTCCCCACCACCACCACCCTTGGAAACCACCATTCTGCTCTGATTCTATGAATTTGACTCTTAGATAGCTCATTTAGGGGTATTCGGTCAGTATTTGTTCTTCTATGACAGGTGTTTTTCATTTCACATAAGGTCCCTCAAGTTCATCCATATTATCATAAATGAAAGGATTTTCTTTTTTTTTTTTTAGTCTGAATAATATACAAACGCATGTATATACCACACACCTTTATTCAGCCATCTGTTGATGAACACTTGGATTGTTTCCATATCTCGCCACTTGTGAATAACACTGCAATGAAATGAGAGTGCAAATCTTTCTTCGAGAACCTGATTTTAATTATTTTGGATATGTACCCAGAAGTGGGATTGTTGGATGATAAACTAATTCTCTTTTTAATTATTTTGAGGAAATTCCATGATATTATCCATAGTAGCTGCATTATTTTACATTTCTACCAACAGTGTACAAGGGCATAAATTTCTCCACATTCTCTCCAATACGTTTATCTTTTTTTGGTTTATTTGTTTTATTTTTTTGATAAGAGCTATCATAACAGGTTTGAAATTATATTTTGTGGTTATTCTGATTTGCATAGCCTTGAGGACTAGTGATATTGAAAAAAATTTATCTTATAATTGATGGTCATTCATATATTGTGTATGTAGATGTTCTTTAAGAATTATCTATTCAGGTTCTTTGATCATTTAAAAATATTCATATTTTAATTGCAGTATAGTTAACATACAGTGTTGTATTAGCTCAGGTGTACAATATAGTGATTCAGTAATTCTGTCCATTACTCAGTGCACATCATGGTAAGTATACTCTCAATCTCCATCCTTTGCCCATTTTCAAATATATATACATATATATATATGTATATATATACATACATATATACATATATATATACACATATATATGTATGTATATATATGTATATATATATATGTATGTATGTATATATATATATTGCTATTGAGATGTAGTTCAATCAACAAAATAAAAAGACAATCTTCAGAATGGGGAAAAAAAGTTTGCAAATCGTTTGTCTGTTAAAGAGTTAATAGCCTCCAGTGTTGTTAATTTTTTTTTTCCCATACCTCCACCACTGGACATGTTTACTAGCATTGTAATGGGGGAGAGATGCAAGGGATGTTAAAAGTATTGTAAATTTAAACCCCTGGACATGAATTATAACGTCATTATTTCTTCCTATTACCAGCTGCTACTAATACCTTTTCTGTGTTCTTCCTCCAAGCATTTCCCACTATTGACAACTTTCCTCTAGCTATCCCTTTCCCTGCTACATATTCCCACATATAACCCTAATTCAGATATAACTGTTTCATGAAAGGTAACATCCTCCTGACACATTTGAGCCTGAGGTTGTTCTGAGTATTTCTTTGCGGTGAAGGGTGTACATCTGTTCATCCCACTCAGGGCCAAATGTGGAGAATAACCCAAATGCTGGAATGGTGCCCTGTTTCAAGTGAGCTTATGAGGGAAGGGGTTAGATGTTTCTTCAAAGGGCAAGTGTAAATAGCAGGGGCCATTTTTTTCCTCAGCTGTGGGTGTGGAAGAATAAATGAGAGGATATGCTGAGAGAGGCATCATGCTAGGGTTGAGGTGTCAGTCTAAGGGTTTAAAAAAACAGTTTTGGGGGCACCTTGATGGCTCAGTCAGTTAAGCGTCTGACTTCGGCTCAGGTCATGCTCTCAGTTTGAGTTCCAGTCCTGCTCAGGCTCTGTGCTGACAGCTAAGAGCCTGGAGCCTGCTTTTGATTCTGTGTCTCATTATCTCTCTGCCCCTCCCTCACTTGTGCTCTGTCTCTGTCTCTCAAAAATAAGTAAATGTAAAAACATATTTTTAAAAAGCAGCTTTGCCATTTGAAAGTCTGAGATCCTTTCTTGATGACTATCAAGAAAGTTCATAGTATTGGCAGTACAGATGGGAATGGGGATAGAATCTACAGCATAAGCACTTTATTCCCAAGATTCCAAGTGAAGGCCAAATAATATGCTAACCTACATGTAGGAGGCACTAAAAGTGTGTGTGCATGTGAATTTTCTTAAATGGCCATGCATTCCAAGATGTTTGGAGTAATTTAGCTTACCCTCTAATTTAGTTCTGACTTGTGAGTTATTCTGTCTTTTAACAAAAATAATGAACAGCAGTAACCCATGAGCCATGCATTATGTGCATGTTTCTCTGTGTGTGTGTGTATGTGTGTGTGTGTGTTTGCGTGCACGTGTTATTTTGCAGGAAGAATACTGGTCAGAAACTAGCAGAGTAAGGCAAGTAGAGGGTATCGAGTCCACTGATAAACATGACTTTATCAAAAATGAGAAAATAAAAAGTAACGTGCTGTTTCTATGTGTCTGATCGTGTTTCTGAAAGGACAGGGGCACCATTTAATATAATACAATGAGTCAGGAAAGAAAGTAGAGATTATAGAAAATGACAGAGCCTAGACTTGCAGCACTATGTCAAGTATTACTTCAAAAGAGGTTCTCAAAATCAACCTCCGTTTAACAAATTCATCAAAATAATCATTTTCTCTGCAAACTATTTTAATAGATACTCGATTACCACTAAATATATGTAACTAACAGGTTACTCTCCAGGACACGCCCATACCTCTACAGGTGAGCCAAATTAGCAGTTTCAGGTGAGAGTAAGAAGTTGTATTTGTTCCGAGCCCTACTCCTGTTGCTTTTATTTAATACTAAGTAGTACATTAAAATACTGGTGAGTAAGTAGAAAATTTGTTTCTATATAAATAAGTGATTTGGAGAAACTAAATAAAACTAAGCAACTAAAAATACTAAGGAATAAGTTGTGAAAATATTTATTAGAAATCTTGAAATATTCTGCATTTAGATTTATTTTATAGTGTAGTAACACTTTAAATAATTAAAATGAAACTAAACAAGATTTACAGAAGAAAGCAGCCAAAATTCCAATTATATGACCCATATTCAATTAAAAATCCTTGGGCTTATAGAAAAAAATATGTGAATCAATGTAAATTTATATTTTTTTAATTTAAAATGCTTGTATTATGTATCATATGATTCCTCATCTATCCATTTTTTTCAACTAATGGGCCAAGGACTGTACTCGATTGCAGTGAATAAAAGGTCTTTCATGTAATTAATTACTTTGTTTGAGGAACTTGCTGCCCAAATTCATTATGCCTCAGAAAAGACTTAATCTTTTTTATTGCCATTTCCAAATTTGTTATTCATGTTGAGAAGGTTTTTAAACTATGAACTATCTATCTCTAAGGCATATTCCACTGTGGAAAATGTCTGCAAAAAGAAAGCTGCATAGCTACTCCTAACTTCCCTCTGTCACTCAATCGGTCACCACCATCTGCTGTGTTGTTTTCAACAGCTTTGGATCAAGATTATAAGAAATAACATTGAAATTAAAAAAAAAAAAACATCTCTCTGAATCATATCAATGTTGAAATTGCTAGGAATATTGAAATTTGTTGGTGAATTATCATCTGTAAAATGAAATCTAACTTCTTGATCTGAACTGTTTTTGATACTAAATGTCTCAACTTTCATTTATTTTTATTTTTTTAAAGTGCTATTTATTTAAGTAACCCCTACAACCCACATGAGGTTTGAACTCACCACCCAGAGACTGAGTTGCGTGCTCTTCCTATTGAGCCAGCCAGGCACTCCTAAATCTGCCATTTTTAATTAAGTATTTTTGTCCCTCAAACATTCACTGCTTATCACCTGGGCTTCTTTAAGGATAGAATTAAAGAAGGAAAGCTCAAAAAATATTCTCTATGGCATCTGGACATGAAATTTAAACTTTGCTGGTAATCCTGCTTGAAAAAGATAATACTTCCTGGGGCACCTGAGTGGCTCAGTTGGTTAGGCCACAACTTTGGCTCAGGACATGATCTCATGGTTTGTGAGTTCAAGCCCAGCATCAGGCTCTGTGTAGACAGCACAAAGCCTGGGGCCTGCTTTGGATTCTGTGTCTCCCTCTCTCTCTGCCCCTCCTCACTCGTTTTCTTTCTGTCTCTCTCTCAAAATAAATAAACATTATAAAGATTTTTTAAAGAAAAAGTTAATATTTCATAAACATCTAAAATAATTTAGAAATAGATTTCATTTTTAAAGTCTTCATTTCATTTTCTAAAAAGACAAGTAAAATAAAATTTATCTTTGTAGAATCAGAGCACCTTAGAGCTTGAAAGATTTTATTTTTTTGAAGTATATTTTAGATATCACTGAAATCTCAGATCTTAAGCAGGTTTGATGAATGATATGAGGACATGTAACATTTCACATGTTTCTTCCTTGACAATTCTTCTTCTAGAAAACCAATGATATGGTTTCCTTCACCATAGACTAATTTTGACTATTTGACTATTTTGAATAATTTTGACAATTTCAAATTAATGAGAAAATGGAGCATGTATATTCTGTGTCCTATTTCATTCAGTACAATAGTTTACAGGTACACCCATGTTTTGTTATTTAGCACGTCTGTTCCTTTATATGAATGGATTATCCACCATCCACCATTTTTTCTCCATTTTCATGTTTATGGACATTTGAGATCTTTCAGCATTAGGGCTAGTGTGAATAATGTTTTATGAACATTTTTGTATGATTTTTCTTGTAGATGTGTTTTTCTTTTTTTGACTATATACCTGAAAGCAGAATTTCTAGGTAATAAGGGAGATGTATATTTTACTTTTTGAGAAACGGACAATGAGTGTTCCAAAGCATTTGTACCTTCTGTAGTAGGCAAAATAAAGCCTATTTCAAGACATCTAAAACCTAATCCTTGGAATTTATGAATAAATACCTTATAGGCAAATATGATTTTGCCAATGTGGTTAGGCTAAGTATCTTAAGACAGCTTAAGACATCTTAAGATTATTCAGTATTATCCAGGTGGTTCCAACATAAACATGAATTCTTAAAAATGGAAGAGGAAGGCAGAGTGTGTGTTTGGAACACAACAATGGAAAGAGAGGGAGGAGAGATTAGAAGCTTGAGAAAAACTTGACCTGCTGCTGCTGCAGGATTTGAGATGGAGAGGTAGGGGTCCTATGGCCAAAAAATGTCAGCAGTTTCTAGAAGCAAAGATTAGCTCTTAGCTCATTTCCAGCAAGGAAATGGTGACCTCAGTTATAAACTACAAGAGACTGAAACATTTGAACAACATACACAAAAAAATAGAATAGATTCTCACATTGGCTCTCCAGAAAGTAATGCAGTCCTGCATTAGGTTTCTTACCTATGATACTGCAAGATAATATGTTTGTATTATTTTAAGCAACCAAGTAGAAAGTATTTTGTTACAGCAGCAATAAAAGAATAGACCATTTTCAAAAATTCACCAGCAATGTATAAGAAGCCCAGTTGCTTTCAGATTTGCTCCAACATTTCATTGTGTCCTATTCTTTCATTTTAGCTACTCTAGTGAAGTGTATATTGTTCTCTCTTTCGACTGTAATTTATATTTTCCTGATGACGAATACTGTTGATATTTTCATATGCTCATTTGTAATTTATCATTTTGTGAAGTATGTATTTTAAATATTTTACTCATTTTATTACATGATTCATATTTTTATTATTGAGGTACAGTTCTGTAAATTTTGTGGATTTGTACTTTATTACATATATATTTTATAAATCATCTTCCTTGACTGTGGATTATCTTTCATTTCTATAACAGAATCTTTAGGAGAGTAGTGTCAAATAAAAAGAAATCCACACGTGGTATTTGTTTTTCTCTGACTGACTTATTTTGTTTAGCATAATACTCTCTAGCTTCATCCATGTAATGCAAATGGCAAGATATCATTCATTATACGGCTGGATAATATTCCATTGAGTGTATATATTTATTTATATTTATGTTTATATTATAAACACTTATTTAGCCACTCATCAGTTGATGGACACTTGGGCTGTTTTTATAGCTTGGCTATTATAGATAATACTGTTATAAACACTGAATTAGTAATTTTGTATTCTTTGGGTAAATACCTTGTAGTTTAGTAGTTCAATTACTAGATCTATGTGGAATTTAAGAAACAAGCAAATGATCATTGAGAAAAAAGAGAAACAGAGGCAAACCAAAAGACTCTTAACTATAGAGAACAAACTGATAGTTATCAGAGGAGAGGTGGTGGGGGATTGGTTAAATAGGTGATAGGGATTAAGAAGGGCATTTGTGATGAGCATTGGATATTGTATGGAAGTGTTGAATCATTAAATATATATATATATATACTACATCTTCTTTACTTCTTTAGCCATTGATATTTCATGTTTCCATAGTTTGGCTATTGCAAAGAGTGCTGCTACAAACATAGAAGTGTCAATATTCTTTCAAATTGTGCTTTGCATTATTTAGTAAACACTGACTAGTCCAATTACTGGATTATAGGGTAGTTCTATATTTAATTTTTTGAGGAACATCCATATTGTCTTCCACAGTGGCGCATTCCCAACAACACTGCAAAAGGGCTCCTTTTCCTACACATCACTTTTTTCATAGTTTATTGTCAAGTTGGTTTCCATATAACACCCAGTGCTCATCCCCACAAGTGCCCTCCTCCATGCTCATCAGCCCCCTTCTCCTCTACCCCACCCCCATCAGCCCTCAGTTTGTTCTCAGTATTCAAGAGTCTCTCATGGTTTGCCTCCCTCCCTCTCCCCAACTATTTTTCCCTTTCTTCTCCCCCATGACCTTCCGTTAAGTTCCTTCTAATCCACCTATATGTGCAAACATACGGTATATGTCCTTCTCTGTCCAACTTATTTTGCTCAGCATAACACCCTCATATTCCATCCATGTTGCTACACATAGCCAGATTTCATTCCTTCTCTTTGCCATGTAGTATTCCATCGTATAGATAAACCAAATCATCTTGATCAATCATCAGTAGATGGACACTTAGGCTGTTTCCATGAGTTGGCTGTTGTTGAGAGTGCTGCTATGAACATTGGGGTACATGTGACCCTAGGCATCAGCACCCCTGTATCCCTTGGGTAAATTCCTAGCAGTGCTAGTGCTGGGTCATAGGGGAGTTCTAGTGTTAATTTTTTGAGGAACCTCCACACTGTTTTCCAGAGGGGTTGCATAAGCTTACATTCCCACCAACAATGTAGGAGGGTGCCCATTTGTCCACATCCTCAGCAGCATCTACAGTCTCCTGTTTTGTTCACTTTAGTCACTGTGACCGGTGTGAGGTGGTATCCTCAGTGTGGTTTTGATTTGTATTTCCCTGATGATGAAGGACGCTGAGCATTTCATGTGTCTGTTGGCCATCTGGATGTCCTCTTTGGAGAAGGGTCTGTTCATGTCTTCTGCCCATTTCTTCACTGGACTCTTTATTCTCAAGAGTGGAGCTTGGTGAGTTCTTTATAGATTTTGGATACTAGCCCTTTATCTGATACATCATTTGGAAATATCTTTTCCCATTCTGTTGGATGCCTATTAGTTTTATGGATTGTTTCCTTTGACGTGCAGAAGCTTTTTTATCTTGATGAGGTCCCAGTAGTTCTTTTTTTTCTCTTGATTCCCTTGCCTTTGGGGATGTGTCAAGTAAGAAATTGCTGCGGTACAGATCAAGGAGGTTGCTTCCTGCTTTCTCCTCTAGGGTTTGGATGGTTTCCTGTCTCACATTCAGGTCTTTTATCCATTTTGAGTTTATTTTTGTGTATATTGTGAGAAAATGATCTAGTTTCACTCTTCTGCATGTTGTTGTCCAGTTCTCCCAGCACCGTCTGTTAGAGAGGCTGTCTGGGGTGCCTGGGTGGCTTAGTCGGTTAAGCGTCCGACTTTCGCTTAGGTCACGATCTTGCGGTTCGTGGGTTTGAGCCCCGCGTCTGGCTCTGTGCTGACTGACAGCTCAGAGCCTGGAGCCTGTTTCAGAGTCTGTCACTCCCTCTCTCTCTGACCCTCCCCTGCTCACGCTGTCTCTCTCTCTCTCTCTCCTAGAAATAAATAAAAATATATATATAAAAAAAAGAGGCTGTCTTTTTTCCATTGGATCCTCTTTCCCACTTTGTCAAAGATTAGTTGGCTATACATTTGTGGGTCCAATGCTGAGTTCTCAATTCTATTCCATTGGTCTATGTGTCCTTTTTTGTGTCAATACCATACTGTCTGGATGATGACAGCTTTCTAGTAGAGGCTAATGTCTGGGATGGTGATGATTCCCCTTTTGGTTTTCTTCTTCAATATTATGCTGGCTATTTGGGGTCTTTTGTGGTTCCATACAAATTTTAGGATAGTTTGTTCTAGTTTTGAGAAGAATGCTGGTGCAGCTTTGATTGGGATTGTACTGAATGTGTAGATTGCTTTGGGTAGTAATGACATTTTAACAATATTTATTTTTCAAATCCATGATGATGGAATGTTTTTCCATTTCTGTGTGTCTTCTTCAATTTCCTTCATAAGTTTTCTATAGTTTTCATCACACAGATCTCTTCTATCTTTGGTTAGGCTTATTCCTAAGTATTTTATGGGGTTTTTTTTTTTTTTGTGCAATTGTGAATGGGATCAGTTTCTTGATTTCTCTTTCTGTTGCTTCATTGTTGGTGTATAAAAATGCAACCGATTTCTATACGTTTTGTACCCTGCTGAATTCATGGAACAGTTGTAATAGGCTTCTGGTGGAGTCTGTAGGGTTTTCTAATTAGAATATCACATCGCCTGTGAAAAGTTAGTTTGACTTCCTTTTTGCCAATTCTGATGCCTTTTATTTTATTTTGTTGTCTGATTGCTGATGGTAGGACTTCCAGCACTATGTGAAATAACAGTGGTGAGAGTGGACATCCCTGCATGTCCCTGATCTCAGGGAGAAAGCTCTCGATTTTTCTCCATTGAGGATGATGTTAGCTGAAGGCTTCTCATAGACGGCTTTTATGATGTTTAAGTAAGTTCCTTCTATCCCAACTTTCTCGAAGGTCTTTATTAAGAAGGGATGCTGTAGTTTGTCAAATGATTTTTCTGCATCTATCGACAGGTTCATATGGTTTTTATCTTTCTTTGTAAATGTGACATATCACATTGATTGATTTGTGAATATCGAACCAGACTTGTAACCCAGGAATGAATCCCACTTGATCATGGTGGATAAATCTTTGTATGTGCTCTCGGATTCGATTTGCAAGTATCATGTTGAGGATTTTTGCATCTGTATTCATCAAGGATATTGGCCTGTAGTTCCCTTTTTTTTTTGCTGGGTCTAAAATCCACATCTTTACCAGCATCTATTGTTTCCTGTATTGTTTATTTTGGCAGACGTAAGGTAATATCTCAGTTTTGACCAGCATTTCCCTAATGATGAGTATGTTGAGCATGTTTTAATGTGTCTATTGGCCTTCGTATGTCTTCTTTTGAGAAGTGTCTGCTCATGTCTTTTGCTCATTTTTAATTGGATTACTTGTTTATTGTGTGATTAGTTGTTTAAAATCATTATATATGATCCCAGGGCTGAGCCCACTAATTTTTTAAAACTCAGGGTTTTAAATTCCACTGGTTGAAAAAATTTTTGAAATTCTGTCCTCTGGTTTTCAAAGCCAAATGTTATGTGGATTTGCCTTCCCCAAGCAGGATCCCCACTGTGAAGTTTTTTTCCTCTCTCCTCTCTGTGCCTGTGTTGTCCCTCCCTCCTACAAACAGTCCTATGAGTCCATTTAATTCCCAACTACACCTTTGCCCTTACTTCCCTCTTTAATGTAGCCTCTTCTCTAAATTTAGTTACAGAGTTTGTTCTGCCAGTCTTTGGGTCATTTCCTGAGTTATTTACATGTTGTGAATGTTATCTAGTTGTATTTGTGGGATAAGGTGAGTCCCTGAAATTAGCATATTTCCACTCCTTTTTCTTGTCAGTTCATGAGGAATGAGACTTTGGTTGATTTATTTTATATTTAACCTGGGTTTGATTTCTGTTTTTGTTTTATTTATAGTGAGTGCTTCAAATTACTCCTGTGGTAGACTACTTAGCGTAAGGCATACAGTATTGAAGATTTTCTCACAATTCTGCTTAATTTATTCTCAGATACTAATAGACCCTGCCTTATCTGTGCCACAGACGGGATCTGTCAGTGCGAATACACCTTTTTCATTGGGAGTCACCTCTTGCCTGGTGCTTCATGCAGGATACGAAGTCTTAAGTAGGAGAGATTTGGAGTAGCGTTCTTTTTTTTTTTTTAATGTTTTGTTTTATTTCTAGGAGAGAGAGAGAGAGACAGCGTGAGCAGGGGAGGGTCAGAGAGAGAGGGAGTCACAGACTCCGAAACAGGCTCCAGGCTCTGAGCTGGCAGTCAGCGCTGAGCCCGATGCGGGGCTCGAACCCATGAACCGCGAGATCATGACCTAAGCGAAAGTCGGACGCTTAACTGACTAAGCCACCCAGGCGCCCCGTGGAGTAGCGTTCTTAATTTTCTGATTTAGTCTTATATTTCAGGAGGTTATATGTGCCTTCGCCTCAGGGGTAGAGCTATCTCTGCATCCAGTAGCAGATGATCGCCGAATCATACTCAGTTGAGGTTGCAGGGAGCAGGTGGTTGATCTGCTCCTCTTCAAGAAGCACACATTTCTATCTTCTACTCAGTACAGGGTCCAGATCAGGAATACTTTTCTGATGTTTCTCCAGGTACGGATAGTCAATAAATTCTGTATATATAGTGTGTTAACTATAGATAAGTCTCTACTGAATTTCATGCTTCACCCTCAAACTTTGGATTGACTGCCATGCTTGCAACAAAGAAGAGGTCTCTCATGTCTGGTGATCTTCCACAATATTTCTGATGGCAAATTGGTGTAGACTTCTATTGTGCTTAGGGATTTGAAAAATTCCAACTTCTCAGACCAGCTACACTTGGTCTTCAAAAATTTGCTGAAAATGTAGCTATCTGTCTAACCATTTCTCAATTGGCTACCACATTCTCCCACTGTTCTATCAAAGAGGAATCAGTTCATGTGCATCACTGTATATTGGAGGAGCTTAAAACTCTGTGGATGCAATTCATTAGGTTACCATCTCAGGCCTCTGTTAGACTTTTAAAAAATATGACCATTTGACATTTCTTTGTTAGAAAGAAACAGTGTTTTCCTGAGATTTTTAATATTTTAAAGTGAACTCTCTTGATGAGCATAAATTTTTATATAGTTCAAATCTATAAAGTGGAAGACATGAAGCCAAGAGGTCATGTTTTTTATTCTCGGTCATATCATGTTTCATAAGAGCTTATTTTATAACACAGATCTCCAAATCCTCGGTATTCTTTTCCTCAAGTAAGACTTGCATAATGATATTGTCTTTAAAAAAAAAAAAAAGCCAAGCCCTTTAGCCTTTATATGCAAAACCCATCTTATTTACTGGGCATTCATAGCTACACATTTCTTTTTTTTTTTTAATGGTACAGAAACTTAGGTATTAACTCACTGCCCACTAAGCCACTTAATGCCGTCATAGGAAGTTTCAAGAAACAAGTAATCAGAAGGAGGCTGCTTTTAAAAATCATGGCTCTCCTATAAATAAAGGAACTATTTGCATTTAACAAAAACACTGCTTTAAACACAAAGCATCTTGTAATAAACTGTTTGTACAATCTTGTTCTCCCAGTGATACTGTGGATCTTTCTTGTGCTAAATATAATTAAACCAGTTTATAAGATCCTAGAGCTGGGGCTCCTGGGTGGCTTAGTCGGTTAAGCGTCCGACTTTCGCTTAGGTCATGATCTCGCGGTTCGTGGGTTCGAGCCCCGCGTCGGGCTTTGTGCTGACTGCCAGCTCAGAGCCTGGAGCCTGTTTCGGAGTCTGTGTCTCCCTATCTCTCTGACCCTCCCCTGCTCGCTCTATCTCTCTCTCTCTCTCCTAGAAAAAAATAAAAGATCCTAGAGCTATTTATTTACTTCATTAGAAAGCTATTTCAGCTTTCCTTTTAATAAACATTTCCTTAGAATTAGAAATATGAAAATTTAATATGTAAAAGAGGCAGAAATATCCTAAAAAGGCAAAATTTTTGAGACAAAGATATATATACATATCTAATATTTAACTTGTTAGATAGAATAACACATTTATATACACTTTAATAGACTACTTTTAAAATTTTCTAAATCTTGTATAATTTTCCTGATGAGCTTATAACCTGCTGGGTAGGAGAGGTGACTTAGACTTGCCAAATTAAAATATTTCTTTCCAGTATAATCACTGTCTCTTTTAATTTAAACAATTTGTTACTTCAAATTCCATCTGCTTATTAGTTTTGGCTTAAATCCTTTTTCAAAAAATTTATTTATTTTTGAAAGACATAGAGAGAGAGAGAGAGAGAGCACTACTGGGTGAGAGGCAGAGAGAGAGAGGGACACAAAATCCGAAGCAGGCTCCAGGCTGTGAGCTGTCAGCACAGAGCCCAATGTGGAGCTCAAACCCATAAACCTTGAGATCATGATCTGAGATGAAGCTGAACATGTAACTGACTGAGCCACCCAGGTGCTTCTTGGCTTAAATGTTTTATAAGACTTAGTGTCCTAATTAAAGTATAAGTCTTTCTACCTGCACTCATATTGTCTTTCTATTTCTCAAGTTTACTTTGGTAGATAAGAAACAGAATTGTTGTGTCTGTATAACAGTGGGAAAAAAGGATTCCTTAGATTTACCTGGAATAGAAAGATACACCTGATGGAGAATAAAAGTAAAAAAGAAGAAGAAATGCATAAAAGAAAAGTCTAAAAGTGGGAAGAATATTTTTAAAAATACAGATATACTTATTTAACTTGGAATTATTCAGAAGGCCATTAATACAATACCCTGCTTTTAAATTGTGTTCCTGCAAATCACCAAGGAGAATGCACATTAAACTGATGCGACAAAATGGTCAAAAATACATAAAAAGTACAAATATTAGTATTTTTAAGTTTATTTATTTTATTTTAAGAAAGAGAATGTGTGAGCACAGGTGGGAAGGGGCAGAGAGGAAGAGAGAGAATCCTAAGTAGGCTCTGTCAGCTCAGAGCCCAGTGCTGGGCTCAGTCTCATGAACACTTGAGATTATGACCTGAGCCAAAATCAAGGGTCTGATGCCTAACTGACTGAGACATGCAGGAACCCCCATAAATGTTATTATGAATGAAAAATATTTTAAAAATACTTTTTAGTGTAAAAAAATATGATAAGATGTGTAGCCTGACCTCTACCATGTAAAGAGCTTAGAAGCCAACACTCAATTCTTAAATAATAGTAAAATATAGAAGAAGAAAAAAGAAATTCAACGATTTTTTGAGTACCAATCAAAAAAATATATTGCAGCGAAAACTGCCCCCCCCAAAAAAAAAAATCTGGAAAAAAATCACTGGGGCCACACACTGGGAGCAACACTTATATGATAAATTTGACAAATCGATGGAGTGTGAGTATGAACTAATGTGAGAAGCTGTTGGGGGTTTCTGTCTTAAAGACAGAACATGTAACATGCAAGTAACCCCCCTCCCAAAAAAAAAGCAGCTGGAGAGAAAGTAGAAAAGTGGAAACATCACAGGGACTGGACAAAAAAATAGAGAAAGGATAAAGGAGAGGGTTTAAATTCCATTAAGACTCTATAAACAGGAGGAGTGCAGTCTGAAACTCTGCAGCTGGATACTTGGTGTTTTGATTCAGTGGTAAGGGCAAATCTCCAGGAGCAGAGAGCAAGATCCGAGGGGTCATCAGGCCACATGGGGAGAGGTGATTCCCCTGCTGGAGGATAGTTGATAAAGGCTGTGCAGCCTCCCCATAGGCAAAGGTCTCAGAGGACCTTGGAGAACAGCCACATTCACCGGTGTTGGAAGAAGGATGCTAAGGGTGAAGCCTGGCACCAGATGTGTACTGTGATTTCTCATAATCCCTGAATGCTGCTACTACAAGATCATGCACACTTTGCACCCAGTCACAGTCTCTGGGCATTGGCAACAGCACCGTTTCACAAACATTCCTGGGGAGGGTTGGCACCTGGCCATTGCTCAGCGAAATCCTCCCCCAAAAGGCCTGAGCAGATCACCCCTAGTTTCTCAGAAGTGAGGGACTGGGAAACACAGCCCCATTTGAGATAAAACTCAGGAGGGAGGTGCTGCCTGGCATCTTAACGGCTTGGTCACAAACAGTGTAGAAGCAGGGAGTGGACAGAAGCCAGAGGCAAAGGAAGGGTGCTTGATTGCCAGTCATGGAGAACACAGACTTCTGATGCTAGAGTTCTGTAGCTGGGTTGACACCATTTACACTCTTCCCATGCATGTGCATACACACCTACACACTCCTCAGCAATCCACCCAGGTAAGCTAAGCGGCACCATCTACTGGAGAATGGAGCCATTACACTAAACCCTGCCCAATCGGGCCAACAGCACTCTTAACAAATACAAGTCTCTCTATCTGCTTAGTTTAGGAAGTATAAAGTGCCTCATAGCTTGACTCTATGGGAAACTAGATGTAATTTCAATCATACTTCATTCTGTTTGCTGGGCTTTTTATTATTTTTTTCTCTTTCTTTTCTTATTCTTGAATACAGAAAGAAAAAATCTATTTTTTCATTTTTATTAAAAATTATTCTTTATTTTTTCTGCTATATTTTTTATTTTTTTGGAAATGTTTAAATTCTATTTTACTCCCGTCATTTCATTTTATTCTATATTATTGTATTCAGTTTTTCAAATTTTCAAAAGTTTTCATTTTTCCACTTTTTTCTTTCTTTTTTTATTCCTTATCTTTCCCTTTTTTCTTTAATCTCTCAAGCTTCCTTCAACAACCAGACCAAAAGACACCTAGGATGTAGCATCTTTATTTTGACTAATGTGTGTTGTTTTTACTTGTTTAATCTTTAATTTTCTTTAATGTTAATTCCTTTTCTTCTTCCAAAATGATGAAATGAAGGAATTCACCCCAAAAGAAAGAATAGGAAGAAATGATAGCCAGGTACTTAATCAAACAGATACAAGCAAGATGTGTGAACCAGAATTTACAATCAAGATAATAAGAATACTAGCTGGGGTAGAATTAGATTAGAATCCCTTTCTGAGGAGATAAAAGACATAAAAGCTAGTCAGGATGAAATAAAAAGTGTTATAACTGAGCTGCAATCTCAAATGTATGCCACGGTGGCAAGGATGGATGAGGCAGAGCAGAGAATCAGTGACATAAAGGACAAACTTATGGACAATAATAAAGAAGAAAAAAAAAGGAGAGAATAAGGCAAAAGAGCAAGATATAAGAATTAGAGAACTAAGTGACTCATTTAAAAGGAATAACATCAGAATCATAGGTCTCCCAGAAGATGACAAGAGAGAAAAAGGGGAAGAATATTTATATGAACAATGCATAGAGGAAAAGTTTCCTAACCTGTGGAAACACACAGACATCAACATCCAGGAAGCACAGAAAGGAATCCCATTAGATTCAACAAAAACCAGCCATCAGCAAGGCAAATCACAGTCAAAACATTCAGGCAAGGAAAGAACCATGAAAGTGGCAAAAGAAAAAATGGCCTTAAACTACAAGCGAAGACAGATCAGGTTTGCTGCATAACAATCCACTGAAGCTTGGCAGGCCAAAAACGGGTGGAAGGATATATTCAATATGCTGAATTGGAAAAATATGCAGCCTAGAATTCTTTATCCAGCAAGGCTGTCATTGAAAATAAAAGGAGAGATCAAAAGTTTCCCAAAGAAAAAATTAAAGCAGTTCTTGACCACTAAATCAACCCTGTAAGAGATTTTAAAGGGAACTCTCTGAGGTGAGAAAAGACCAAAAAAAAAAAAAAAAAAAAAAAAAAACCAACAAGGACCAGAGGACACTACCTGAAACTCCAACTCTATGGGTGATACATTGACAATAGATTCATATCTTTCAGTACTCACTCTAAATATCAATGGATTAAATGTTCCAATCAAAAGACATAGTGTAACACAATGGATAAGAAAACAAGATATATCTATATGCTGCTTACAAGAGACCCACTGTAGACCTAAAGACACCTTCAGATTGAAAGTAAGAGGGTGGAGAACCATCTATCATGCAATGGTCACCAAAAGAGAGCCGGGGTAGCCATATTTCTATCCCACAATCTAGATTTTAAAATAAGGATTGCAACAAGAGATGAAGAAGGGCATTATATCATAATTAAGGGTCTATCCACAAAGAAGACCTTTCAATTATAAACATTTATGCTCCAGAAGTGGAAACACTCAAATATATAAATCAATGAATCAAAATCATAAAGAAACTCACTGTTAATAATGCCATAATAGTAGGGGACTTCAACACCCACTTACAACAATGGAAAGATCATCTAAACAGAAAATCAACAAGGAAACAATGGTTTTGAATGACATACTGGATCAGATGGACTGAACAGATATATTGAGCACATTTCATCCTAAAGCAGTGGAATACACATTCTTCTTAAGTGCACATGGAAGGTTCCCCTGAATAGATCACATACTGGGACGCAAGTCAGCCCTCAACAAGTACAAAAAAGTTGAGATGATACAGTGCATATTTTCAGACCACAATGCTTTGAAACTCGAAATCAACCATAAGAAAAAGTTTGGAAAGATAATAAATACTTGAAGACTAAGGAACATCCTACTAAAGAATGAATGGGCTAAACAAGAAATTAAAGACAAAATTAATAAGTACATGGAAGCCAGTGAAAATGATAACACTACAGCCCAAAACCTCTGGGACACTGCAAAGGCAGTCATAAGAGGGAAGTATATAGCAATCCAGGCCTTCCTAAAGAAGGAAGAAAGGTCTGAGATACACAACTTAGCCTTACACCTCAAAGAACTGGAAAAAGAAAAGCAAATAAAACCTCAAATCATCAGAGGACAGGACATAATAAAGACTACAGCAGAAAATCAATGCTATCGAAACCAAAACAAACAAAAAGCATGGAAACAAAAACACAAAAACAAAACAAAACAGTAGAACAGATCAATGAAACCAGCTGCTGGTTCTTCCAAAGAATTAACAACACTGATAAACCCCTAGCCAGTTTAATCAAAAAGAAAAAAGAAAGGACCCAAAGAAATAAAATAAAGGATGAAAGAAGAGAGAACACAACCATAACTGAAGAAATACAAACAATAATAAGAAAATATTATGAGCAATTATATGCCAATAAAATGGGCGATCTGTAAGAAATGGACAAATTCCTAAAAACATATGAATATCAAAACTAAAACTGAAGAAATAGAAAATTTGAACCCACCCATAACCAGTAAAGAAATTGAATTAGTAATCAAAAATCCCTCAAGAAACAAGAGTCTAGGACTGGAGAGCATTCCAGGGGAATTATACCAAGCATTTAAAGAAGAGTTAACACCTATCCTCATGAATCTGTTCCAAAAAATAGAAATGGAAGGAAAACTTCAAAACACTTTCTAAAAAGCCAACATTACCTCGATTCCAAAACACAAAGATCCCACTAAAAAGGAGAACTATAGACCAGTTTCCCTGATGAACATGGATGCAAAAATCCTCAAAAAGATACCAGCCAACTGAATCCAACAATACATTAAAAGAATTATTCATCAAGACCAAGTAGGATTTTTACCTGGGATGCATGCTGGTTCAATATCTGCAAAACAATCAATGTGATGCATCACATCAATAATAAAAGGACAAACACCACATGATCTTGTCAATAGATGCAGACAAAGCACTTGACAAAATACAGCATCCTTTCCTGAAAAATACCTTCAAGAAAGTAGGCATAGAAGGATCATAGTTCAAGATCATAAAAGCTGTATATGAAAGACCCAATGCTAATATCAACCTCAATGAGGAAAAACTGAGAGCTTTGCTCCTAAGGTCAGGAACAAGACAGGGATGTCCACTCTCACCAATGTTATTCAACATAGTATTGGAAATCTTAGCCTCAGCAATCAGAAAACACAAAGGAATAAAAGGCATCTATATCAGCCAGGAGGAAGTCAAACTTTCATTCTTTGCAGATGACATGACATTCTATACGGAAAACCCAGAATATTCTATCAAAAAAACTGCTAGAACTTGAATTCTATGAATTCAATAAAATCGCAAGATATAAAATCAATACAGGAAATCAGTTGCATTCATATATATCAATAATGTAGCAACAGAAAGAGAAATAAAGGATCAATCCCATTTACAACTGCACCAAAACCCATGAAATGCCTACGAATAAACCTAACCAAATAGGTAAAAAAATCTATACACTGAAAACTATAGAAAGCTTCTGAAATAGAAGAAGACACACACACAAAAATGGAAAAATATTCCATGCTCCTGGATTGGAAGTATAAATATTGTTAAAATGTTGATACTACCCAAAGCAATCTACATATTCAATGCAATCCATATCAAAGTAACACCAGCATTCTGCACAGAGCTAAACAAAGAATTCTAACATTTGTATGGAACCAGAAAAAAAAAAAAAAAACCCAAATAGCCAAAGCAAACTTGAAAAAGCTGGAGACATCTACTTCCAGACTTCAAGATATATTACAAAGCTGTAATTATCAAGACTGTATGGTACTGGCACCAAAAAAAAAGACACTCAGATCAATGGAACTTAATAGAGAATGTATGACCAACTAATCTTTTTTTCCCCCTGAGACAGAGAGAGAAACAGCATGAGCAGGTTAAGGTCAGACAGAGAGGGAGACACAGAATGTGAAATAGGCTCCAAGCTCTGAGCTGGCTGTTAGCACAGAGCCTGACACGGGGCTCAATCCCATGAACTGTGAGATCATGACCTGATCCAAAGTCAGATGCTCAACCTACTGAGCCACCCAGGCACCCTTTGACAAAGCAGGAAAGAATGTCCAATGGAATAAAGACAGTCTCTTCAGCAAATGGTGTTGGGAAAACTGGATAGCAACATGCAGAAAAATGAACCTGGACCACTTTCTTACACCATACACAAAAATAAACTCAAAATGGATGAAAGACCATTTAGGTCTTTCATTTAGTAAGACAGAAAGCTGTCAAAATCCTACATGAGAAAGCAGGCAAAAACCTTTTTCATCTTGGCTGCAGCAACTTCTTAGTCAACACATCTCTGGAGGCAAGGGAAACAGAAGCAAAAATGAACTGGGAACTCATCAAAATTAAAAGTTTCTTCACAGGGAAAAGAAACAACTTTCAGCAAAATTAAAAAGCAAATGATGGAATGGGAGAAGATATTTGCAAATGACATATCAAATAAAGGGTTAGTATCCAAAATCTATAAAGAACTTATCAAACTCAACATCCAAAAAACAAATAATCCAGTGAAGAAATGGGCAAAAGACATGAATAGACACTTCTATAAAGAAGACATCCAGATGGCCAACCGAGACATCAAAAAATGCTCAACATAATTCACATCAGGGGAATACAAATCAAAACCACAATGAGATACCACCTCACACCTGTCAGAATGGCTAACATTAGCAACTCGGGCAACAACAGAGGTTGGTGAGGATGTGGAGAAAGAGGATCTCTTTTGTGCTGCTGGTGGGAATGCAGACTGGTGCAGCCACTCTGGAAAACAGTATCGAGGTTCCTCAGAAAATAAAAAATGGGGCTACTCTATGACCCAGAAATTGTACTACTAGGTATTTATCCAAGGGATACAGGTGTGCTGTTTCAAAGGGGCACATGCATCTCAATGTTTATAGCAGCACTATTGACAATAGCCAAAGTATGAAAAGGATTCAAATATCCATCAACAGATGAATGGTTAAAGAAGGTGTGGTATATATATATACTCAATGAAGAATTACTCAGCAATCAAGAATAATGAAATCTTGCCATTTGCAACTATGTGGATGGAACTAGAGGGTATTATGCTAAGCAAAATTCATCAGAGAAAGACAAATATCCTATGACTTCACTCATATGAGGAATTTAAGATTCAAGACAGGTGAGCATAAGGGAACAGAAGGAAAAATAATATAAAAACAGGGAGGGGACAAAACATAAAAGACAAATATAGAGAACAAATAGAGGGTTGCTGGAGGGTTTTGGGGAGGGGATCATAAATGGTTAAGGGGAATTGAGGAATTCCATCCTGAAATCATTATTTCACCTTATGATAACTAACTTGGATATAAATTAAACAACAAATAAATTTTTTAAAAAGACAAGACAATCCGAAAGAAAAAGAGGAATGAGGGGTGTGGAAAGAGCCTTCACTCATATAGGAATAAGTATAAGAATTACAATGGACTCCTCATTGGAAACCATTCAATCAACAAGAGAGTAGAATGATATACTGATATTGTTTGAACTAAATAGTCATCATTCTTGAATTCTATATCCAGCAAAATAATCTTTCAAAGTGAAGTAATAAAGACTTTCTCAGACAAATAGAAAAAGAGAATTCACCACCAGGAGATCTACCTGCAAGAAATAGTAATGATACAGTTTAGAAATTCAGATCTACATAAATAAAGAAAGAGCCTTGGAGAAAAAAATAAAGAAAGAAAAATGAAAGAAAATATTGTATTCTTTTCTTCTTAATTGATTTAGGTATAATTGATATTTAGAGTAAAACAGAAACAATGAATTTGGTGGTGATAGCATATGATTCAGTGAAATGAGTAATACAGTTTCATAAGGAAAGAATGGAGGAATTGAAAATGTTCTGCCCTAAGGTACTTCTACAACTTCTGTTATTACTACATACGGTATCATTGGTAGTACACATAGGTTTATTAAAATGCATATTATAAATTCTAGATTTCAATAAATTCTATTACAAGGAAGGTTACATAAATATAATTGATATGGTAACAGAGCAGGTAAAATGAAATCATATAAAACATTCAATTAAATCTATAGAATGTATGAATATAAGAAAAATACAATGTATGGAATATACTTAAAAATATACTCAAAATATACTTAGTAAATATTAATTATACTATGTTAATAATTACCTTAATGATATTAATCTAAAATCAACAGTTAAAATACAGAGATTGTCAAAGTGGATAATAAATAACAAGACTTCATTATAGGTTCACTATAAGAAACTTAAAGACTCATATGTTAAAAGTACAAGGATGGGTAACACGTAGTGTGTTAACATAATAGAAAGCTGAAGTTGTTATATTAAATTCAGACAAAGCAGACTTCAAGAAAAATTGCCAAGGGAAAATGAACCATTGTACAATGATAAAGAGGTCAATTATTTTCATGAAGCAGAAACATCCTAAATGTCTATGCACCTGAGAACAGAACTGAAAATAAACAACGCAAGATATAATAAAACTGAAAGAAAAAAATTGACAAATCCACTCTCATTGTCAAAAACTTCAACACTTCATTGTCATTAAGTAACAGATTAAGCTATATGAAAATCACTAAGGACATCTTTTTCAATCAACTTAATTATCAATCAAATTGACATTTAAAGATTAATCTATTCAAAAGAGTATACTAAATATTTTGTTCAACTCCCAAGAAATATTCACCATGACATACCCCATTCTGGGTCTTAAAAACGTTTTAACAAGTCCATACGTATAAAAATCATACAAATTATATTCCACAATGGAGTTAAACTGGAAATCAATGGAGAAAGAGCTGGAAATCTCCAAATATTTAGAGATTAAACAATACACTTGTAAGTCACATAAGACAAGAAACTCAATAGAATATAAAATACTTTAAATAATGAAAATAAAATTCAACTTATCAAAATTTGAAGGATGTAACCTAAGTAGTACTTGGCAGGAAATTTATATCTTTAAATATAGATCTCAGAGAAGAAAAAAGATCTAAAATCAGTAATATAAGATTCCACCATAATAAACTACAGAAAGAAAAAAAATTAAGCTTAAAGTGAGCAGAAGAAAAGAAATACTAAAAATTGTAGCAGATATCAATGATTTTGAAAATGGATAAATAAAAAGGAAAATACATTTCCTTTTAAATAGCTGGATCTTGGGGAAAAGAATTAATAAATTTTATAAATACCTATCCAAAAATAAAGAGAAAAGAGAAATATTACCTATGTCAGAAATGAAATGGGGGTCATCATTACTGATTACATGGACATTAAAAGGTTAATAATATAATACTATGAACAATGCTGAACATACAAGATGACAACGTAAAATAAATGGACTAAACCACTGAAAGACAAAAACTACCAAAACTCATAGGGAGATATAATTTAAATAGTTATGTCTATTAAATAAAGTGAATCAATAATTATTCGTCTTAAAAAGACTGTACCAAAACCAGATGATTTCATTGGTGAATTCTACTCAATATTTAGTAAGAAATAGCATCAATTTTACACAATATACTTTAGAAAGTAGAAATGGGAAGATACTTTTTTTTATTCTCTGAGTTCTGCATTACTCCAATACTAAAATCAGACAGACACACCAAAGAAAGGAAAAGTACAGACCGATATTTCTCATAAACACTGATGCAAAAATGCTCAAGAAAATAATAGTATATGTCTTATAGGCATCAAAAGAGTTATGCACCGACAACAAATGGGATTTATTACAGGTAGGCAAAGCTTATTTAAATTTGAAAATCATCAGGGAAATCCACCACAGCAACAAGATAAAGAAGAAAAATCATATGACCATATCAATTAATATAAAAACTACTGACAAAATCCAGTATTATTAATATAGATATTTTAAAAACTCTAAGAAATTAAAATAGAGACAAGTATACTCTATTTGAAAAAGAACATCTACAAAAAACTGCAGCTAACCTCATATTTCCTAGAAAAAACTGAATACTTTCCCTCTGGGATCAAGAAAAAGGTAATGTCCTCTTATCACTTCTATTCAGCACCATATTGATAATTTTAGTTAGAACAACAATACAATAAGAGGAAACAAAGGGTATGCAGACTAGGAAGGAATAAATAAAGCTGCCTTTATTCATAAATGTTAGTATGTGTAGAAAAATCTAAAGAATTGAATATAAAAATATTTGGAATAAGCATTTGCAACAAAGTTAAATTATACAAAGTTAATTATTTCCTCATATATTAGCAATAAGCAATTAGAAATTAAAGAAATGCCATTTAATTAGCACCCAAAAAATGTACAGCAGTAAATTTAATAAAATATATATGAGTTTTATATGAAGAAAAATATACTAGGTTGCAAGAAATAAAGGCTCTAAATAAAAGGGGATATGTATTCCAGGTTTATGGATTAAAATGTAACTTCTTTACCTCTTGATCTTTAGATTCAATACAATCTTAAATATCACAGATAACTATTTTATAAATATTGGCAACCAAGTATCAAGTCTAAAGAGAAAAATAGTATAGTCAATACAAAGGTGATGAAATTTACAGAAATTTTATTACTGGATTTTAAGATTTACTATAAAACTTCAACAATCAACACAGTGATGTACTGTTGAATGAACAAACATATAAATCAATGGATGAGAATACAGAGTACTGAAATGGGCCCTCCAAAATATAACAACTACTTCATATATATATATATAATATATATATTTATTTTATATTTATATATATTATATATATTTATATATTATATTTATATATATAACAAAGTCAATTCAATGGAGAAAGCATAATTGTTTTGTTTTTTTCAACAAACTGTGCTAGAACAATGGGACATCCCTATGTGAGAAAGCAAAAGAAGAAGGAGGAGGAGGAGGAAGAGAAAGAAGGAGAAGGAGAAGGAGGAGGAGGAGGAGGAGGAGGAGAAGAAGAGGAAGAAGAGGAAGAAGAGGAAGAAGAGGAAGAAGAAGAAGAAGAAGAAGAAGAAGAAGAAGAAGAAGAAGAAGAAGAAGAAGAAGAAGAAGAAGAAGAACAAGAACAAGAAGAACAAGAACAAGAAGAAGAAGAAGAAGAAGAAGAAGAAGAAAGAATTTGGCCAGAAAGTTAAATTAAATGAAAAATTAAACTTTTTGAAGAAAACATAGAAGAAAATCTAGATAACCTTAGATTGATGACAGGATTTTAGATATAACACCAAATGTGTAATGCAGAAAAGGAAAACATTATTAAGTTGGACTTTATTAAAAGAAAAACAAAAGCCTTTCATTCAGTCAAGGACAGCATCAGGAGACACAAAAGACAAGCCACATCCTGGAAAAACAATTTATAAGACACACATAAGATAAAGGACTTGTATCCAAAGAACTCTTGAAATTCAACCATAAGAAATTCAGAACTCAGTTTAAAAATAGGCAAAATATATGGATAGTCATATCAGTAAAAAAGATACACAAATGTCAAGTAAAGATATGGCAAAAATGTCCAACATAAGTCAACATTACAATGTAAAACAACAACAAAAACACTATATATTTATTAGACTGTACTAAAATCCGAAACTTGACAGGATCAAATCCTGGTAAGAATGTGGAACAATAAGAGCTCTTATTAATTGCTGGAGGGAATGCAAAATATTACAGATATGTTAGAAGACAGTTTGGCAGTTTTTTACAAAACCATAGTTTTATCACATGATTCAGAAATCATGCTCCTGGACATTTGCACAAATGCATCAAAAACTACATTCACACAATGTTCATAGGAGTTTTATATGTACTTGCCAAAAGCTGGATGCATGCAAAAGGTCCTTCACTGGTGAATGGATAAACAACTCTGTCAGTTACGAAGGCCTAGAAACAATGACAGCTGGTAGCAATGATAGCACACACTGCTGAGATCTTGGTTTCTAATATCAATCTGTATACAGGAGATATTCTTGGAAAAATGATTCCAGGACCATAGCCAAAAATATACAAAATGGGCCTAGAGCATTTTGTAGTAGTAAAAATTTAGGAAGTTGAAACAATTTGGATAACAATAAAAGTCCTTTTGGATTGTAATACAAAGTACAAAATATGTACCCATGGGTCCATTCTGTTAAAAATAAAGGACTGAATAAATTTTAAAAATGGAAGAGACAAATCCTCCATGAAGAAATCCAAATAATTTAGAAACATGCTTCATCCTCAAGAGAGTGGAACATCACTACCCACCTCCTTAAATATGAGCAATACAAGTGATTTACTTCAGAAGTTGGTAAAATAGAGAAGAAAAGAATAACTTTACAATGAACAGATCTGAGAAACACTACCTCTACTAGGCATTAAGGTCAACATCAAGAGTGATAAGTCATCTGGATAGCATGTACCCCTTGATATGGAGTGATAAAAAAACAGAGCTTTAGTTTTGTGATCTTTGAAATCCACATTCCATTCTAATCATGGGAAAGACAACAGAAAAATCTCAGTTGAGGAATATTCTTCAAAATATCTGATGAGAAGTTGTCAAAATTGCCAAGGTCACTGAAGACAAGGGAAGTCTGACATATTGTCATACCTAAGAGGACACATAGCAACTAAATATGATATAATACCATAACTTGGATAGAATCATGAAACAGAAAAAAAAGGATATTAGGTGTAACTGAAGTAGATCTTAACAAAGTATGGACTTCAATTAATAATAATGTATCAATATTGGTTACTTGTTTTTAACAAATATGTCAGACTGATATAAGATGTTAATAATGAGGGAAACTCAGCAAAGCATGTCCTCTGTCTAGTAACTTTGAAATTTTTCTATAAATCTAAAATAGTTCTAAAAATAAACATGGATTTAAAATAATGAAGCAATGAAGCATCCTCATTACAGTACTACAATTTAAGATAGTGGTAATATCACAGAACTATGAGTTAGATTTGTGATGGGATCTCCATCATGCAGTCATTTCTCTGTGTAACCTTGAGCATATCAGTTAACCTCTCTGGGCTTTTGATTTCTCACCTATAAAAATATGAATTTTGTAATAAAATGTCTCCTCCTGTTTTTAAATTATGTTCCTGATCTAACAACTCAGCTCAATAAATCTTTATACCACTCGTTTTGATTTTTTTTTTCAAGAGGGTTTGTGTCAGGAGGAAAATTCCATTACCTTTGTTTCATATGTGGGGCACTTTTTCTATTTGTACTCAATATATAAATAATACACAATGACAGGGCAATTTCATCCCAATTTCACTCTTTCTGAAAATATTCATAGGAATCCAAAATGTGAAGCTTGTTGCCAATGGACATGTTTCAAAATAATTTATAATTTTTCAGTACCTTTGATACCATTTTTATGGTTGTTATTATTGGTAGGATTGTGATAAGAGTTCACTCTTACAATTTTGTGGAGCCTGAAACTACAGTGAGAGATAGCTTAACAAATGTAATTTTATTATACTTCTAAATTAAGAGATGTTTAACAAACTATTTTACATTTTCACATCTCATTTGATATTCACAACAGAGTAACCATTGTTTTAAAGAAAAGAAAAGGGAAGCACAGATAACTCTCGAGCTGGCTCAGATGCAGTACACAGCAGGTAAGATGTAGAGCTGTGATCAGGCCTTGGTCTTCTTACTCCAAGTGGAGAGTTCATTCTGCTTGGACCTCAAAATCCCACTTAGCAAAATACATGGCACATCAAATATAACTGATGCCAGTTCTTCCCTTTAGGATATAGCCAACTCTAAAATAATATTACTCCCAAAGTAGCAATTATAAAAAGCCAGCTATAAACTCATTGCCTTTTTTTAGGTGATTAGAGATCTAAGAATACAAAACAATCAGGTGAACTGAATTCTAATATGTAACAACCACCCTGAGGAGAAACCCAAGGTGGTAGAACATGAGAGAAAAAGGTGGCAGCCATAAAAGCATTAGGAAGAAAACTGAAATTTAAACACATTATTTTTTAAACATTTCTTTAACGATTATGTATATTTGAGAGAGAGAGAGAGGCAGAGAAAGAGGGAGACACACAATCGGAAGCAGGCTCCAGGCTCTGGGCTGTCAGCACAGAGCCTGACGCAGGGTTTGAACACACAAACCTCGAGATCATGACATGACTTGAGCTGCAGTCGGAACCTAAACTGACTGAACCAGCCAGGCGTCCCGATATTTAAATAAATTCTTACAAGGCAATTGTGAGCTAGTGTGACAGTTCAGAATCCCTGCAGCCCCAGACAGAATGGTAGTTCTCATCCTCTCAACATTCCCTGATCATGAGTCTCCACCAAATGTTCACTTAAAAACACCCCAGTGGGGCCTGAAAATTAAGAAAGTGTCCCTTAATGTGTACAGGCACAAAACACTGTTAATTTCTGTGATCCTTCTCTCGCAGGGAGAGCTAGCTTTCTCAGCCTAATAAAAAACATCTGCAAAAATCCCACATCTTATATCATTCTTAATGGGGAAAGACTTCTTCCAGCCAAGATTAAGAATAAGGCAAAGATATTCACTCTTAAACCTTTGCTCAACAGTTCGCTGGACCTCATAGCCAGACAAAGAAAGAAAGAAGTAAAATTGTTTTTATTTGCATATTACATGATCATCGACACAGAAAACACTAAAACATTTTCAAAGACTGATTGGAACCATATTTATCAATGTTGCAGAACAAAATTTTGCTTCTATACTAATAATCAATACTTGGAAATTAAAAAAACTACCATGTGTGTGAGGGCAGGTAAAGATTTTCTAAATAAGGTTCAAAATACAGACGCAAAAAAATTAAATATTGATACATTTGACATTAAAGAAATTTAAAATTTTTCTTGTGGTTAAAAATGAGATCGGGAAGCCTGAGTTGCTCAGTCGGTTAAGCGTCCGACTTCGGCTTGGGTCATGATCTCACAGTTGGTGGGTGGCTTGGGTCATGATCTCAGTTGGTGGGTGGCTTGGGTCATGATCTCAGAGTTGGTGGGTTTGAGCCCTGCATCGGGCTCTGTGCTGACAGCTCAGAACCTGGAGCCTGCTTCTGATTCTGTGTCTCCCTCTCTCTCTGACCCTGCCCTGCTCACGCTGTCTCTCTCTCTCTCTCTCTCTCTAAAATAAATAAAACATTTTAAAAAATGAGATTAAAAAAACTTAAGATAACAGACTGGGAGAAAAGATTTGTAACATATCACATGTAAAATTCTAATATAATTAATATATAAATTAAACAGAAATGATAGAAATGTTAGAAACGCTGGCAAAAATATATGATCAGATATTCAAAAAAGAAGTATAAAGTGGACTTTAACATTTTACAGTTAAATCTCTCTGGCAAATTCTGCAATATAAATAAAATCACACTATTTGTCATTTCTCACTTATCATATTGGTCAAACTTAAAAAAATAAAACAGCTGGGACGCCTGGGTGGCTTAGTCCGTTAAGCGTCCGACTTTCACTTAGGTCATGATCTCTCGGTTCGTGGGTTCGAGCCCCGTGTCGGGCTCTGTGCTGACAGCCAGCTCAGAGCCTGGAGCCTGTTTCAGAGTCTGTGACTCCCTCTCTCTCTCTGACTCTCACCTGCTCACGCTCTCTCTCTCTCTCTCCTAGAAATAAATAAAACATTTAAAAAATATTTAAAAAAAACAGCAAATTCTGAGCATGAGACAGGGGTGAAATGGACTCTCCCACATACTGCCAATAATAATACAAATTGCACAATGGCTGGTGTGTATTAAGTACTGTGGTACTGGCAAACTTATATATGTTTCCACTTCTTAAAAACATATTTTTTTAATTTTAAAATAGTTTTGTAATGACAATTGTGAAGTAGTACAATTTCTATATAATCAAATGTAGTTTCATAAATTATCAATTTATTAGTATGGTGCATTTGCCACAACTAATGAGCCAATATTGATACAATATTATACAGTCCACTCTTGACTACAATTTCCTTAGTTTTAAAATGATGTCTTTTTTCTATTCCTGGATTCTTCCCAGGGTACATAACGTAACACTGAGTTAGCATGGCTACTTGGAATCCACTTGGCTGTCACAACTTCACAGACTTTCTTGTCTTTGATGACCTTGACAGTTTTGAGGTCTGTAAATTAAAGAATATTCCTCAATTGAGATTTGTCTGATGTACTTTCATGATTAGAGTGGAGTTATGGATTTGGGGAAGAAGACCACAGAGGTAAAGTGTTATTCTTATCACATAACATCAAGGGTACATACTATCAACATGACTTATGACCATTGATGTTAATCTGGATCACCTGCCGGAGGTAGCATTTTTCAGATTTCTCCAGTGTACAGTTATTTCTTTGCATCTCTCTCTACTGCACACTTTGGAAGAAGTCACTATATGCAGTAAACATATAAGGTGTGGTGAGTTATACTCCACATCCAGAATGGCAGAATGTCTTCCTAAATTATTAGGCTTTTTCTAAAAAATGTCTCATCCGCCACATTTATGTACTTATTCAATCATTACATTAGTATGGATAAATAGATGTTTATTTGCCACTTCCTTGTATAGTTTAAAAACTTCTCCCTGTGCCCATTTCTCTGTTCCTTTGAAATACCCCATCATTGTATTTTTCTTTTCCTGAGAGTTTCCATATAATGGTAGCACAAGCAGCCCCATGATCATCCTGTATAGTCACTGCCCCAGTCCTAGTGTCAACCACTGCTCCAAGGAACATGAGTTCCTTTTACTGGAGAATGGTCTTAAAAATGAAGATCCGGGGGCTCCTGGGTGGCTCAGTCAGTGAAGCATCTGACTTCAGCTGCGGTCATGATCTCGTGGCTTGTGAGTTTGTGCTGACAGCTCAGAGCCTGGAGCCTGCTTTAGATTCTGTCTCCCTTTCTCTCTGCTCCTCCCCAGCTTGTGTATTAAAAATTTTTAAAAATCAAGATCTGGGCACTGTGTTTTTACTTATCCTGAGGTATCATTATTTCTAAGCACCATGATCTGACAGAACAAGGAAGTCTATGTATGTATACCTACATTCATATATCTAGAAATATTTCTTTATGTTACCATCTGCATCTTTATTGACCTAAATATAAGGTCGCACTGCACCTCTAACTCAAATACATTTATGACATAGTTCATTCTAAAAGCATTTTTTTTTATGTTTTATTTACTTATGAGAGAGAGAGGAACAGCGTGAACAGGAGAGGGACAGAAGGAGAGGGAGACACAGATTCCAAGGACAAGCTCCAGGCTCTGAGCTAGCTGTCAGCACAGAGCCTGACATGGGGCTTGAACCCACAAACTGCGATATCATGACCCGAGCAGAAGCCAGATGCTTAACCGACTGAGTCACCCAGACACCCCTGATACAGTTTATTCTAGCCTTCTCCTTTTGATAATACATAAAATTCTCACTTCCAATGTGAGAAATCTGGGTCTCAGCATGCATCATTATCTTACTAATTGTTCAATTTTCATATATATGTATAGTAGTTTCAGACTGTTAACATGTACCTACATGTGGTAAATTTTATTAACTAGAGTATAATACTGCTGTATAGTTCCTTTTGTGTAGTTTTATAGATTCCATTAACTTCCGAATGTGATTATATATTTTTCTCCATCCACTTCAATTAAGTTTGTTCAACTATTTGTAATTTATTTAGATTGTTTTGTCACATTCTGCATCCTATTATGAGATCCAATCTCCTCACTTGCATTTTACTGTGAATATTTTAAGGTCCTCACTTTGTGCAGCACAGTAAAGTTCTAGGGGTTTTGAGATATGCAGAATGTCTTGTAGCTACCATTACAAAACAAAAATGTATGACCCTAAAATATTCCCTGTGTTTTATCTATTCAACATTTTTTCTACCTGCCCACCTTCACCCCTAATATCCTATTAACTACTGATCTATTTACTTTCTCTACACTTTTACCTGTTCCACATTGTTATATAATTAGAATCATACAGTTTAAGGCCATTTCAGACATGATTTTTCTCACATGGATTTAAGATTCATGAATGTTACAATGCCTTGATACCTCATTCCTTTATTCACTGAATAAAATTTCATTAAATGGCCATAACCACATATTGTTTTTTCCATTCACCTACTGGAGGACATATTAATTACTTCCACTTCCTGCCAATTATAAATATTCTGAAAAAATAAAAAATGGTTACAAGTGTGTGTGTGTGTGTGTGCGCGTGTGTGTGTGTGCGTGTGTGTGTCTGTGTGGAGGGGAAGGGCAGAAAAGGAGTGAGATAGAATCCAAAGCAGGCTCTGAGCTGTCAGTGCAGAGCCCACTGTGGGGCTCAATCTCATGAACCATGAGATCATGACCTGAGCCAAAATCAAGAGTCAGATACTTAACCATCTGAGCCACCCTGGCACCCTTATAAATTTTATTGATATGTTTAAGCACCAGTTTTGCTTAAGAGGGGGCAAGATGGCGGAGAAGTAAGGAGCTCTGTACTTGCACTTGCACCCATACATAACACGGAAAAGATCTGAAGCCACTGGAAACCTTACAAAACCTGAGAGACTGGGAGAAAAAGGATGCAGAATCCACTGAGAAAGCCTTCTAACGTGAGTGTGAAATGGGGAAGATAAAATCGGGCCGGGATCAGAGACTCCAGAGTCGGAGGTAATCCCCCTCTACCCTCTACGGGGAGTGAGAGGGGGAAAAAGAGAGAGTCAGAAACAGAAAAACCTCTGCTCGGGGGAAAAACCTCCACTTGGGGCATAGAAAGACCGTACTTGCCAAATACCTGCACGCCAGGTCCCCTCGCGCCAACTGGTCCCAGGGGAGGGGAGGGGGGGCGCTGAGCGCACAGACTGCTTCTTTGTGGGGGCTGCTGGCGGGCTGCACTTCAGAGGAGCGGCGCGCCTGCCGCCACTGTCCTCCCGGGCAGCTTGGGCCCCAGAAAGAGCCACACGCGCAGACACCGGCGTCCGCGCTCCTGGCGGGCTGGGACTCTAGAGGGAAGGCAAAGAGCTAAAAACTGGGAAATTAGCCTGTGAGTTCGTATTTCGGGTGACAAGCCATAGAGGGACCTGGTTTTCCTCACTCCAGTGGGCTCGGCACTCCCAGCAGGCAAGCCCCAGCGCATGCGCGCCAGCCCGACCCAGAGAAGGAAGCAGCGATTCTGACTCCGCCCCCGGAGCTCGGCAGGGGGCCTGGAAGTGCCCTGAAGGGATTGCCTGGGAAGGTGTGTCTAAGGCAGTTTCAGCGGGGCGCGCGGACTCGGATTTAGAGACTCGGGCTGGCCTGAGTTGAAGAGTGTAACCAACTTTGGCTGCAGCCCTTGTACGGGGAGTTTACACACCCAAAAAAGTGAGCTGCAGCGCTTGGTTCTAGAAGGGGCTGGAGCGCCACCACTCTTCTCCCCACAAGCGCCAAGGCAGAGCTCCCGCCTGCGGCATTGGATCACGCCACGCCCATCCCTGCCTGAGAGCTGCCCCCCTTCTTTTTTTTCCTTTTTTTTTCTTCTTCTTTCTCTTCTCTCTCTTTTTTCCCCAGAACGCTGACCTGATTAACTCTGGTTGCCAGCTTGCTTAAACAATCACAACGAGTCCATTCTGTAGATTTAAATTCTACACCTACCGACATTTTCAGCTCTTTCTCTCAGGAGTGATTAGACTATATGGTTTCTCTGGATAATTCCAGCATCCTTCTCTCACCTGTCCAACCATATTCTCCTCTTTACCTCTTTGAAAAAAGCTTCTTATCCCTTCTGCCTGTTCATTCTATTTCCAATTCTGCCTCATCCCCGCCCTGTCTTCTCTCTCTTTCTCTATGCTCTTCAACCAGCACTGCATACACACGGCTATTTGACTGTAGGTGGGAAATCCAGTTATATGCTTTAAACTGTTCTTTGCCCATCAGTTTTCTTTTTTTTTACTTTTCTTTTCCCCTTTTTGACCCTTTTATGTATTTTATACTCCCTATTATTCGCCATCCCTCCTCCGTCTTTTCTCTTAACTTTTTCGTTTTCCCACTCGGTTTGCATGTTAGTTGAATTAGCCTGTGCCTTTGTATGCTACTGCTCCCTGTGTGTTTGTCTGTCGGTTTTCTTTTCCAGGGCTACCTCAAGAAACAAGCCAGAGTACACAAGGTGGAGAGTCCCAAGTATCACTACGAATAAGAAAATAAAATAACCAAGGTCCCAACAAGAGAGACCAAGAGATACCATTCAAGAAACACTCTCTGAAAGGATAGGACCTGGAAAGTCATAGACTCTTCTGGAATAGAGCAGCGCTCATAGATAGAGAGCACATAACAGGTCTTTCAAACCAACAAGAGCCGGAAAGCTAACTAAAATGATGAAATGAAAGAGCTCTGCTCCAAAGAAACTCCAAGAAGAAATGACAGCTAATGAACTGCTCAAAACAGATATGAGCAGCATAACTGAAGAAGATTTTAGAATAATGGTAAAATTAATAGCTGGGCTTGAAAAAAACATAGGGGACATCAAAGAAACTATGGCTACAGACAGAATGGAAAATAAAAATAGGCATGAAGAATTTAAAAATGTGATAAATGAGATACATAATAAATCAGAGGCCTCCAATGATTGGATTGAAGAGGCAGAAAGGAGAATAAGTGAATTAGAA
This sequence comes from Proteles cristata cristata, assembly GCA_017311185.1. Classification (NCBI taxonomy): domain Eukaryota; kingdom Metazoa; phylum Chordata; class Mammalia; order Carnivora; family Hyaenidae; genus Proteles; species Proteles cristata. Next base: position 93,902 of record JAESUZ010001372.1, read on the forward strand.
GACACCATGATAGAAAAAAAGAAGATGACAAAAAAAGAGACAAACTGATCCAGGAACAGGAAAGAAGAATTCGAGAGTTAGGTGATACAGTCAAATGCAACAATATCCGTATCATAGGAATCCCAGAAGAGGAAGAGAGAGGGAAAGGTGCTGAAGGAGTCCTGGAACAAATTATAGCAGAGACCTTCCCCGACCTGGGGAAGGAAGTCAATGTGGAAATACAAGAGGCTCAGAGGACTCCCCTCAGACGTAACTTGAATTGATCCTCTGCACGGCATAAAATAGTGAAACTGGCAAAATACAAGGACAAAGAGAGAATTTTGAAAGCAGCTAGGGAGACAAGGGCCCTAACATACAAGGGAAACCCATCAGAGTGGTGACAAACCTATCAACTGAAACTTGGCAGGCCAGAAAGGAATGGCAGGAGATCTTCAATGTGATGAACAGTAAAAATATGCAGCCAAGAATCCTCTATCCAGCAAGCCTGTCATTCAAAATAGAAGGAGAGATAAAAACCTTTCCAAATAAACAGAAATTGAAAGAATTTGTCACCACGAAGCCAGCCCTACAAGAAATCCTGAGGGGGATGCTCTGAAGGAAAGGTTGCAAGGAACAAAGATTCCAGAGACACCACCACAAACTTGAACCCTACAAAAGATACAAAGACTCTAAACCCACATATTTCAATAATAACACTGAAAGTAAATGGGCTGAATGCTCCAATCAAAAGACATAGGGTAGCAGAATGGATTAAAAACCAAAATCCATCTATATGCTGTCTACAAGAAACTCACTTTAGACTGGAAGTTACCTTCAGATTAAAAGTAAGGGGTTGGAGAAATATATATCATGCTACAGGAAATCAAAAGAAAGCCGGAGTAGCTATACTTGTATCAGACAAACTGGACTTTAAATTAAAGACAATCACAAGAGATGAGGAAGGGCACTACATAACAATTACAGGGTCCATCCATCAGGAAGAACTAACAATCATAAATGTCTACGCACCGAATATGGGAGCACCTAAATATCTAAAACAATTAATCACAAACAGAAACAAGCTTCTAGATAAGAATGTGCTAATAGCAGGGGACTTTAATACTCCGCTTACAGCAATGGATAGGTCAACCAGACAGAAAATCACTAAAGAAATAATGGACTTGAAAGACACATTGGACCAGATGGATCTGACGGATATATTTAGAACTTTACATCCTGAGGCCAAGGAATTTACTTTCTTCTTAAGTGCACATGGCACATTCTCCAAGATAGATCACATACTGGGACATAAAGCAGCCCTCAATAAACATAAAAGAATCGAGATCATACCATGCACACTCTCAGATCATAATGCTTTGAATCTTGAAATCAATTACAGGAAGAAGTCTGGAAAACCTCCAAAAACATGGAGGTTAAAGAACACCCTACTAAAGAATGAATGGGCCAATCAGGCAATTAGAGATGAAATTAAAAAAATATATGGAAACAAATGAAAATGAAAACACAACAATTCAAAATCTATGGGATGTGGCAAAGGCAGTCCTAAGAGGAAAGTACATTGCTCTCCAGGCCTATTTCACGAGATTACAAAAAGTGCATGTCCAAAATCTAACAGCTCACCTAAAGGAACTAGAGGCAGAGCAACAAGAATGCCCTAAACCCAGTAGAAGAGAAATAGTAAAAATTAGAGCAGAAATAAACAACATAGAGACCAAAGAAACAATTGAACAGATCAATGAAACCAAGAGTTGGTTTTTTGAAAAAAATAAATTGAGAAGCCTCTAGCCAGACTTATCAAAAAGAAAAGAGAGATCAGCCAAATAGACAAAATTATGAATGAAAATGGACTTATTCCAACCAACCCCTCAGAAATACAAGCAATTATCAGGGAATACTATGAAAAATTATATGCCAACAAATTGGAGAACTTAGAAGAAATGGACAAATTCCTAAACGCACGCTCACTACCAAAATTACATGGGAAGAAACAGAAAACCTGTACAGACCCATAACGAGTGAAGAAATCGAATCAGTGATCAAAAATCTCCCAACAAATAAGAGCCTTGGACCTGATGGCTTCCCTGGGGAATTCTACCAGACATTTAAAACGGAATTAATCCCAATTCTTCCCAAGCTATTCCAAAAAATAGAAGTCGAAGGAAAACTCCCGGACTCATTTTATGAAGCCAGCATCACTCTGATTCCTAAGCCAGACAGAGACCCAGCAAAAAAAGACAACTACAGGCCAATATCTTTGATGAATACGGATGCAAAATTCTCAACAAGATCCTTGCAAATCGAATCCAGCAGCACATATAAAGAATCATCCACCAATATCAGAGTCTGTGACTTCCTCTCTCTCTGACCCTCCCCTGCTCATGCTGTCTCTCTCTCTCTCCTAGAAATAAATAAAGCATTAAAAATTAAAAAATAAAATACTCTCGAAAAAGTCGGGATAGAAGGAACCTACTTAAACATCACCAAAGCCATATATGAGAAGCCATCAGCTAACATCATCCTCAACGGGAAAAACCTGAGAGCTTTACCCTGAGATCAGGAACACGACAGGGATGCCCACTCTCACCACTGTTGTTTAACATAGTGCTGGAAGTCCTAGCATCAGCCATCAGACACCAAAAGGAAATCAAAGGCATCAGAATTGGCAAAGAGGAAGTGAAACTTTCACTCTTTGCAGATGACATGATACTCTACATTGAAAACCCGAGAGACACCACCAGAAGACTACTAGAACTGATCCAAAAATTCAGCCAAGTTGCAGGGTACAAAATCAACGTAGAGAAATCGGTTGCATTTTTTTACAACAACAATGAAGCAACAGAAAGAGAAATCAAGAAACTGAGCCCATTCACAATTGCACAAAAAACCATAAAATACCTCGGAATAAACCCAACCAATGATAGAAGACATCTGTATGATGAAAACTATAGAAAACTTATGAAGGAAATTGAAGAAGACACAAAGAAATGGAAAAACATTCCATGCTCATGGATAGGAAGAATAAATATAGTTAAGATGTCATTACTACCTAAGGCACTCTACACATTCAATGCAATTCCAATCAAAATTGCACCAGCATACTTCTCAAAACTAGAACAAACTATCCAAAAATTTGTATGGAACCACAAAAGACCCCGAATAGCCAAAGTAATACTGAAGAAGAAAACCAAAACGGGGGCATCACCATCCCAGACTTTAGCCTCTACTACAAAGCTGTCATCATCAAGACAGTATGGTATTGGCACAAAAACAGACACATAGACCAATGGAACAGAATTGAGAACTCAGAAGTGGACCCAAAAGCATACAGCCAACTGATCTTTGACAAAGCAGGAAAGAATATCCAATGGAAACAAGACAGCCTTTCTAACAGATGGTGTTGGGAGAACTGGACAGCAACATGCAGAAGAATGAAACTAGATCATTTTCTCACACCATGCACAACAATAAACTCAAAATGGATAAAGGACCTGAACGTGAGACAGGAAACTATCAACACCCTAGAGGAGAAAGCAGGAAACAACCTCCTTGACCTCCACCGCAGCAACCTCTTACTTGACACATCCCCAAAAGAAAGGGAATCAAGAGCAAAAATAAATGATTCGGACCTCATCAAGATTAAAAGCTTCTGCACAGCCAAGGAAACAACCCACAAAACTGCCAGGCAACCAACGGGATGGGAAAAGATAGTTGCAAATGACATATCAGATAAAGGGTTAATATCCAAAATCTATAAGAAACTCACCAAACTCCACACCCAAAAACCAAACAACCCAGTGAAGAAATGGGCAGAAGATATGAACAGACACTTTTCCAAAGAGGACATCCAGATGGCCAACGGACACATGAAACGATGCTCAGCATCCCTCCTCATCAGGGAAATACAAATCAAAACCACACTGAGATACCACCTCACGCCAGTCAGAGTGGCTAAAATGAGCAAACCAGAGAACTCTCGATGCTGGCGAGGATGTGGAGAAACAGGCATCCTTCTACACTGTTGGTGGGAATGTAAACTGGTACAACCCCTCTGGAAAACAGTGTGGACGTTCCTCAGGAAACTAACAATAGAACACCCCTATGACCCAGCAATAGCACTGCTAGGAATTTACCCAAGGGATACAGAAATGCTGATGCATAGGAGCACATGTACCCCAATGTTCATAGCAGCACTCTCCACAATAGCTAAAACCTGGAAAGAGCCTAAGTGTCCATCAACAGATGAACGGATCAAGAAGATGTGGTTTATCTATACCATGGAATACTACATGGCAATGAGAAACAATGAAATCTGGCCATGTGTAGCAACATGGATGGACCTTGAGGGTGTTCTGCTGAGGGAAATAAGTCAGGCAAACAAGGAAAAATATCATATTTTTGCATGTATAGAAGGATTAGGAAGAACTTGATGGAGGAACAAGGGGGAGAAGAAGGGGGGAAATGGGGGGGGAAGGGAGAGAGGCAAACCATGAGAGACTCTTGAATGCTGACAAAAACTGAGGACTGGTGGATGTGGGGGGGAGGGAGGGATGGGCATGGAGGAGGACACTTGTGGGGATGAGCACTGGGTGTTATGTGGAAACTAATTTGACAATAAACCATTAAAAAGAAAGAAAGAAAGAAAGAAAACTTTAAAAAAAAAAAAAGAACCAGTTTTGCTTTTGTTGATCTCCATTGTTTTTGTTTTGTTTTCAAATTTATTAATTTCTGCTGTAATTTTTATATTTTTTTTGCCTTATGCTTAAATTGATATGCTTTTCCTAGATTCCCTGAAGACTGTATTTATCTTTTCTTACCTATTTGCATGTCTTCCAAATTTCTGTTATAAGAAAAATATAGGATCAGGGGTCAATAGGCCTCCAGTAGAGAACTGATTTTAATCTGCATAAAGAATCAGGCATGAGGATGTTTCTGTGGATAAAAAAGTCTTCAAATTCCACTAATATCCCCCTTTTTAATCTCCTCTTTGAAGTCTGGCTTCCCTAAATATTTCTTCTCAGAGATAGTCTGAAGTCATGGGACCCTTTTAGCTATATCCACTGTTATTATACTGAAGCCCTGTTGCTTTAGTGGTATAGTATTTTGTTGGGGAAGAGTAAATTAGCATTCTATAGCACTTTAAATAAATCACAGTCTTTTACCAGAACTTTGTCTTGGGGTTATAACTTTCAAAAGAGTTTCTCTGGTGATATAGCTTTTTTCCCCTCCTGCCTTGCTATCCACTTTCATGGCTGCAGTGTTCCCAATCTTTTTTCTTGAAGCTTTCAACCTTAATGATTATGTTTTTTTTCACCCCTTAGATGAAAGGATGATTAAGGGGACCGAGTGTGAGAAATTTCCTTTCATAACTCATCACAGAAAATAATCAACTTAAAAAGGTTGAGACATAAGGAAGAAGAAACAATGGAGACAAAAAACAATCAGAAAGCAAAAGATAAAATGTCAGTAGTAAGTCCTCAGATATCAATAATCATCCTAAATGTAAATGAACTGATCTCACCAATCAAAAGGCAGATAGTTGCTGAATGGATTAAAAAAACAAGACCCAATTATATGCAGCCTTCAGTAGATTCCTTTCAGTTCCAAAGACAAACATCAAATGGAAGTGCAGTATTAGATGGTACTCCAAGCAAATGGTAACCAAAGAAAAGGGAATGTCTTTATATAAGACAAAATATACATCAAGACAAAGATGATAACAAGACAGAGAAGGTCATTATATAACAATAAAAGGATTAAAACATCAAGAAGATACAACAATCATAAATATATATGCTCTCAGCGTTCAAGCACCAAAATATATTAAGGAAATACTAACAAACCTTAGGGAGAAATAGGCAAAAATATAATAGGAGGGGACTTTAACACCCTAATATCAGCATTTTTAGATAGATCATCCAGACAGAAAATAACCAAGAAAATTTTGAAAGTGAGCCACACATTAAAATAAATGGACTTAATAGACATATCTACAACATGCTGTCCAATAGGAGCAGAACACATATTATTCTCAAGTGCATATAGAACCTCTCCAGAAGAGATTATATTATAGGCCACAAAACTAATCTTAATGAATTTTAGAAGATTTAAATCATACCAACTATCATTTCTGACCACAATGGCATGCAATTAGAAATCAATAAGAGGATGGGGTAACTGTTGCTCAGTCAGCTGACTGGCTCTTGATTTCAATCAGGTCATGATCTCATGACTTGTGAAATCAAGCCCTGAATCACACTTTGCACTGACAGCATGGAGCTTGCTTTGGATTTTCTCCCTCCCTCCCTCTCTTCCCATCCCGTAGTCATGTGCTGTCTTTCAAAATAAATAAATAAGCTTAAAATTAAAAAAGCTTAAAATTTAAAAAAAAGAAAAAGAAATCAATAAGAGGAAAGTGAGTAGATCTTCAAATATGTGGAAATTAAACAATGCATTTCTAAACAATCAATGAATCAAGAAATTAAAAAGGAAATGAAAGATTAACATAAGTAAAAAATGAAATAAAAATACAACATATTGAATTTTGTAGGATGTAGCAAAAGCAGTTTTGAGAGCAAGTTTTAGCAATAAATGCATACATCAAGAAATAAGAACGATGTTAGGTGAACAAACTAACTTTACACTTCAAAGAACTAAAATAAAGGAACAAGTTATGTCCAAAGTAGCAGAAGGAAGGAAATAATCACCATCAGTGTGGAAATAAGCAAAATAGAGATAAGAATAATGACACAAAAGATAAACAAATTTAAAAGCTGAGTCTTCAAAACGTAAAGAGAATTGACAATGCTAGACTAGGAAAGAAACAGAAAAGACACAAACAAAATTAGAAATGAAAAAGTAAACAATACAAATGATACTAGAAAAATACAGAGCATTTTTATTATATTATGAACAATTATATGCTCACGAGTTACATACCTAGAGGAAATGCATACATTTCTAGAATCATACAACCTACCATACTGGATCAGGAAGAAATAGAGAATTTGAACAAATAATGACTCAAGAGACTGAGTCAGTAATTAAAAACAAACAAACAAGCAAACAGAAACTCCCAACACAGAAAATTCCAGGGCATCTTTGTTGGTGAATTGTAACAAACATTTAAAGAATTAGTACCCGTCCTTCCCAAACTCTTCCAAAATCTCAGGGAAGAATGAACACTTCCGAAATCATTCTATGAAGCCACCATTATTTTGATACCAAAATGAGATAAACATATCACAAGAAAAGAAAACGATAACCAATATTCCTAATAAATATAGATATAAAAATTCACAACAAATATTAGCTAACCTAATATAAAAATGCATTCAAAGGGTTAAAGATGGACAAGTAGGATTCAAAGATGGTTCAACATATGCAAATCCATAAATGCAATTTACACATCAATAATATGAAAGAAAAATCACAAAATCATTTCAATAGTCACAGAAAAAAACATCTGAAAGAATACAACACATTTTCATGATAAAAGCCCTTAACAGTTTGTGTATAGAAGGAGCACACCTCAGCATAACAAAGGCCACAATAAACCCTCTGCTGACATTGATCAATGGTGAAAAATTGAAAGGGTTTCTTTTCCTCTGAGCTCAGGTATAGCATTGTCCACTCTTAACATTCCTATTCAATACAGAACTAGGAGTGCTAGCTAGAGCAATTATACAAGACAAAGAAATAAAAGCGTCCAAATCAGTATGGAAGAATGCCGTCACTATTTGCTCATGATATGATATTGAAATCCCAAAAAGTCAAACAAAAATCTGTTGGAATTGAATCAGTGATTTCAGTAAAGTAGAAGTTTACAAAATCAAATTTCATCTGAAATAAACTATCTCATTCATAGCAGTATCAACAATAATAAAATACTTAGGAAAAAAAATAACCAAGTAAGTGAAGTATCTGTACAATGAAAACAACAAGACTTTGCTAAAAGAAATAGAAAAAGACACAAACAAATGGAAAGATATTCTGTATTCATGCATTGGAAGAATACACATTGTTAAAATGGCCATATTTCACAAACCCATCTACAAAGCCAATGAAAGCCTCCTCAAAATACCAAAGACAATCTTCACAGAATTAAAAAAACAATCCAAAACTTTGTGTAGAACCACAAATACCCAAATAGCCAAAAAATAATCCTAAGTAAAACAAAAAACAAAATTGGAAGTATCATACTTCTTGATTTCAAACTATATTACAAGGCCATAGTTATAAAAACAGTATAGTATGGGGAAGAAAAAAAAATAGACATAGACAAATGAAACAAAACATAGAGCCCATAATTAAATCCTAGCATTTACAGTCAAATAACATTAATCAAGTGATCTAAGGATACCCATTGAGGAAAAGAGTCTCTTCAACAAACAGTACTAGGAAAACTGGTAAAATACATGAAGAACAGTGAAATTGGACCCCCTTTCCATACTTTTCACACAAATTAATTCAAAATGGATCAAGGACTTAAGCATAAGGGTTAGGCCATAAAACTCCTAGGGGAAAACAGGAAGAAATACATTGATATTGGCCTTAGCAATGATTGTTTAGGACATGATACAAAAGTACAAAGAAAAGTAAAAACCAGGAAAAATTTAACAAAAAAGACTACATCAAACTTCAAGGATTCTTCACAGTAAAAGAAACAACAATATGAAATGACAACATACAGAATGGGAGAAAATTTTTGGAATCCATATATTGGAGAAGAGGTTAATATCCAAAATACAAAAATAACTAACACAACTTCATAACCAAAAAAATCCAATTGAAAATACATAGATGAACTAAATAGACATTTTCCAAAGAAGATCCCTAAATGGGCAACAGGCACATTGAAAAGATGCTTAACATCACAAATCATTAGGGAAATGCAAATCAAACAACAATGAAATATCACCTCATACCTGTTAGAATGCCTAAGAGGTAAAGAAGATCAGAGACAACAAGTGTTTGGAAGGATGTGTCAAAAAGAGAACCCTTTTCGGGGCGCCTGGGTGGCTTAGTCGGTTAAGCGTCCGACTTTCGCTTGGGTCATGATCTCGCGGTTCGTGGGTTCGAGCCCCGCGTCGGGCTCTGTGCTGACTGCCAGCTCAGAGCCTGGAGCCTGTTTCAGTCTGTGACTCCCTCTCTCTCTGACCCTCCCCTGCTCACGCTGTCTCTCTCTCTCCCCTAGAAATAAATAGAACATTAAAAAAAAAAAAAAAAGAGAACCCTTTTCATTCTTTCTCATTGCCATGGAGTATTCCATTATACAGATAAACCACATCTTCTTGATCCATTCGTCAGTTGATGGACATGTAGGCTCTTTCCATGATTTGGCTATTGTGGAGAGTGCTGCTATGAACATTGGGGTACATGTGCTCCTATGCCTCAGCACTCCTATATCCCTTGGGTAAATTCCTAGCAGTGCTATTGCTGGGTCATAGGGGAGTTTTACTGTTAATTTTTTTTAAGGAACCTCTACACTGTTTTCCACAGGGGCTGTACCAGTTACATTTCCACTAACAGTGTAGGAGGGTGCCCGTTTCTCCACATCCTCACCAGCCTCTATAGTCTCCTGATTTGTTTATTTTAGCCACACTGACCCTGAGAGACTCCTGAATATTAAGAACAAACTGAGGGCTGATGGGAGTGTGAGAAAGGGGAAGGGGGGTGATGGGCATGGAGGAGGGCACTTGTTGGGATGAGCACTGGGTGTTATATGGAAAACAACTTGACAATAAACTATAAAAAAAGAAAGAAAACAAAAAAGAGAACCCTTTTACACTGATGGAAATGTAAATTAGGCCCACCACTCTAGAAAACAATATGGAGGTTTCTTAATAATTACAAATAGATCTACCATAGAACCTAGCATTTCCACTTCTGAGTATTTATGTAAAGAAAATAAAAAGAGGATTTCAACAAGAAATATGCACACCCATGTTGTCACAGTATTATTCATACTAGCAAGAAACAACGTAAAGGTCCATCAACAGATGAATGGATAAAAAAGATGTTATACATATACACAATGTAATATTATTCATTCATGAGAAAGGAAGATCCCCTGCCTTTTGTGACAACACACATAAACCTTGAACACATGTTAAGAAAGGCAAATCAAACAAAGAAAGATAGGTACTATATGATATCACTTATATGTAGAATCTAAAAAAAGTCAAGTCTGTAAAAAAAATAGAGAATAAAATAGTGGTTAGCATGGATGGGGGTGGAGGGATAAAATTGATAATGTTTAAGAGTACAAAATTGTAATGAGTAGTAAAAAAGCCATAGAGATTTAATATACAACATTAAGAATATAGTCAATAATACTGTACTATAATGATATAATATGATAAATATTACTTCAATTAAACTTATAATCATACTAGGTATATAAATGCATCAAAATAGATTATGCATCTTAAATTTATAAATTGTAACACATTTATCAAGTAAAAAACTGAAAAATTAAAAAATAGTTAAAACAATTTCATCCAAAAAATTTTATGCCTTTAATAAGGCAAATGAATTTAATGTATTACAATGCAGTTTATGAGAGAATAAAGGTCTCAGTCCAGAAAAAAGTATGTATATCCATAAATACAAAAACATTCATCTGAAGCTTAGAATAATAATATACTTAATAACAGTTATACTAAGCATTTATATGTCAAAATTAAGTTAGATGGTTTACATGTAAAGTTTTGTCAAATATCTCAAATAATCCTTTTAAGTAATTATCATCTACATTTATTAGTGAAGAAATTGATACTCAGAAAAGTTACTACCTCTGCTAGGCCACAAAGTCAGTTATTATAAACTAGCATTTGAATATATTTCTAAATGTTTCTAAAGGCATTGTTTTCATTATACTATTTATTCTTTTGAAATATTTAAAATTATAGTCACTTAAGCTTGTGCTCAACTTTTCTCATCCTTCAAAGTCTCTAATACTTTAAATATAGAGTAGCAAGTCTTACTTGTTTATATTCTTCAAGGAAAGGCAATTTGAAAATATAATCCATTTAATTACTTTCATCGAACCAAAAGGAAAATAAGATTTTAATTTCTGTAAATATCTCTGGGTATGTTTTAGGCAGCAAGTTGTAGTGGAAATGACTATCTGTCAAAATACCAGATTTTCAACCTCTCACTTACTAATTAAGCAAGTTGTTAAAATTCTGTCAAACTTAGTTTTATTTTCTGAAAAATATAGATAACATCATGAGCCTTCTTGTGCTGCTGGGTGGGCCTATCAAATAAGGCACGGACCTAGAAATGTGTTGTAAATTGTAAATAATTCTATACAATATCAGAGATTGTTATTTTTTAATTTGAACTTTAGCATTTCAAAGTGACACTGTTAATGTACCCAGTATCAAAAAAATAATTTTTAATCCATCTCAAATTTTCTCTGCATTTATCTCCCCTTTTTTAAAACTTTTACTTTTTTTTTTGCTATTCATGAAAAAATGAAAATAGTACCACTGTGTGGAATGATTCTGATAAAATGAGGAATAAATAGGACAAATGTGAGGAATAGTATGAAAGTAAGTTTGAACAGAACTTTAACTCTGTATTCAACAAATTAGATTGCCAAGCCCAAGTTAATTTTATATAAAATTTTATATATATATATATATATATATATATATATAATGTTTATTTTTATTTTTGAGAGAGAGAGAGAGAGAGAGAAGAAAGCATGAGCTCAAGCTGCATTTATCTAAGCACTTGACTCTTTATGGCTCTTTCTGGATATTGGTACCAATACTTCCACTTACCCCTTTAGGCCCAGATTTGATAAATCTTGTATCTTGCAATACCTTTGCAGTTCTTCAATACTCAACTTCCGTATATAACCCCTCTTTAAATAAACTATTCTCAGTCCTATTTCAAAAGAGACCATCTGTTTCTTACTGGAATCCTTCCTGACGCAGATGGTTTCATGGAAAAGGTATCCAAATTGAAGAAAGCAGAATTTAATGAATTGGGTAGGGAGAGGAAAGCCCATGTATGAATGCATAACCAGGGGCCAGAAAATATGATTTAGATGAAGGCACTTTGAAAACTAAAATTGTTATGGAAACAATGGATAATGAAGATAATCATGGTAACAATGATGACAAGGATTATCCTGAGTTACCAAAGGCTGTCATCACAGAGGAAATGGTAAAACTAAAATAAAGCCTGGAACCAGGAAATCAGGAATCAAATCAAGGCCATTGACAAAGTGAAGATACAAGGTTACCCATGAGAAAGGTGGCAAAGGACCAAGAGTGGATGTCATTTAGTGGATGACACAGGGAAACATCTCTGGGTGGAAGGTCAACATTTCATTCTGGCTTTTTATACATACAGCATGGGAGTGGGTTTCCTGTTAGCTCAAGCCTGCACCGCAGTAGCCATGCACCTATTTTATGGCACAAGACGGTGATGGTAGAAACTGAATGGTCAAGACAAATGTGATCATGTGATGATAATGGAGTGGTCGTGGTAAGATGATCCAGCATGAAGTCAAAAGTAGTTAAGAAATGAAGAAAGTGGTTAAATTCAGGATGATTTGGTAGAAACTTGAGTGGAACTTTAGTGAGGGAGAATTAAGAGAGGTGTTCAGATAGTTGATGTGGAACCAGGTTATAGAACCAAAGAAAGTGCTCGAGTCATTTGTCTTTCTCTGTAATTATAGAACGATAGAAGTACAGATTCAGCATTCGGTTAAGAATGTACAATTGATGAGCACAGTGACACTAAACTAAGATTACAGCCATCACTAAAATGAATAAGAGAATTTGATAAAATTTCTGAAACCCCATCATTTATCTGGGTCTGTAATTTCCTGCCTCTTCACTCAAGTGATAAGACACATCACACACTGCATTAATGCCACTGAATGTGTTCTCTTTCTTTTTGCTGATTCAGTAGCTCAGAAAACTATTACTCTCTTTAGCTATGACTTGTTCAGAGAAACTAATGAATTCTTTGGAAGAATTCATTTTTAAACAGGAAATTCATATTCTTATGCACAAAATACTCACACTTATGAATAATTTTTTTCTGTAATATTTTTATAAGGTGATAGCTTAGAGATTAATATACCATTTTCTCCAAGAAATAGAAATAAAATTAGCATTGATTGAGTGCCTATAATGTACCTTGGTCTAAGCTATGTGCACTACTTGTACTATCTTAATATTTTAAATATTTTAATCATTAATATTCATCAATAGGGCAGCCATTCAAATTGGATTATGTCCATAATGTACTGGCTGTTAAATAACTTGACTGTTAACTCAAGCCCTTGAAGACAGATATAAGTTTCATCTACTTCTATTAATAGTGAAATAAAGAGAACTATAAAAATATATGCTAGTCATACAGAAAGAAGTTGATGACTGAAGAAATAATTAAACCTCCAGGCTAGTCCACAAAAGATTATGTACCCTATAGTGTGGCTGAAATGATTTCTTTAGCTGAAACACTCATTAAGCATTTACTCTGTTTCAGACACAATGCTAGGTTGAATAAAGATAAATAAGAGATCAACTTTGGCTCTAAAAAATATGAAGTCATTAAGACCAAAAGCAATTATATAATTTTCAGACACAAAATGGATTAAATAGGCTTTGGAAACTAGCCTTGAAAAATTATCCAATATCTCGGAATTTATATCCTTCAAGTCTCAGGCAAACTTTCAGAAGGAGAGGAAAGGACTAGGAAAATATAACACTTATTAACTGTTGCAAATACTTTAATTCCTTTATTTGGCTTTATGATGGTAAGACTTGGAAGGAGGAATAGTTTAGAAGTGCTTCCCACACAGGTTGACAACATGGTATATAGAAAAAATAATGATGAGGGGAGTCTGGGTAACTCAGTTGGTTAAGTGTCCGACTTTGGCTCAGGTCATGACAAAGCCATTCCTGAATGTGAACCCTTGATAAGCTCTGTGCTGACAGCTTGAGGCCTGAAGCCTCTCTCGAATTCTGTGCCTCCCTCTCTCTGCCCATCCCTGACTTATACTCTTTCTCTCAAAAATAAACAAACATTAAAAAAAATTGATGATGATATTTTTACAACACATTTGAAAAAACTGCAAAGAATTTGAGAGCATCGACACAGACCTTGATTTTTAAGTTAATAAATCTATATTACGTAAATATGAACAAAAAGTAAAATATTATAAAATATTAAGTACTTCAAACCTCAACATTTTTCACATTTTGATAAACTTTCAATTTATTGCATTCATTCCTACATTGCCACAAATATAACTGTGGCAAATTCTGTTATATACAAATTTTATCACTTTTTAAAATAATTTATGCCTTAAATGGTTACATACGATTCCAGATCAAACTATATCAAAATTAACTTTAATTTAAAAAGACTAATATATGGGGCGCCTGGGTGGCTTAGTCGGTTAAGCGTCCGACTTTCGCTTGGGTCATGATCTCGTGGTTCGTGGGTTCGAGCCCCGCGTCGGGCTCTGTGATGACTGCCGGCTCAGAGCCTGGAGCCTGTTTCAGTCTGTGACTCCCTCTCTCTCTGACCCTCCCCTGCTCACGCTGTCTCTCTCTCTCTCTCCTAAACATAAATAAAACATTAAAAAAATAAAATAAAAAATAAATAAAAAGACTAATATATGTGCTGGATTTAACAAATCAGTTGAATGTTAGGGTTATGACAAAATGCAGTTGTTGTCGAATCCATGTCTCCTTATTCCCTGGATAATTTCTCCCAAAGGCAAACTCTTTTTAAAATTATGTACTTACACTTCTGTATTTTGATTCATGAACTTTAGAAGTTAGCTTTTGAATTCCTATTCCTATTCCTGTTCCTAAAGTACATGTGAATTTATATCTTAGAACTACCATCCTTTCCAGCATCCCTCTTCAAGGTCCCAATATCATTATTAAGTGTTTTTTGGTTTTTTTTTTTATCATATAGGTGATGTTTACAACAGTATTCTTATGGAAGATTATTCTTAAACTGAGCATTACAGTGTTTTTGATTATATTCGATTATATTTCCTTTTTTACTTTTTATTTTTCCTAAAGCAAATATTTGTCTTCTTATTTATTTGTTGTTTTTGTTTGTACTCTTCCGACATGTTCAAAAACTTCAGCATAATTTTTGATAGTCTATCTTACTATGTAACCAGCATTTCTTATTTTTTCTTGGATACTTTCTTACATAGGTCTATTCTCCTTTCTGGATTGAGACTTTACTAGGCACAGCTTGCCTGCCTTTTGATCACAACTGATGCTGTGTGCACAGGCCACAATTTGCACTGATCTTAGTCTCTTGTCTTATAAATTACTAAGGGCATAATATTCTCTGTTATTACTTCCTGTATTTGGTCACTTCTTTTCTTGCTTCTATGCATCAATATCTTTCTTTATTTGCTTATAAATCTCTCCTCCCCATCTTCTTTAAGACAATATAATCAAGTCTTTATTTCAATGTTTAGTATCCAAACACTTTTAGTTGGTTAATATTATTAAAAGTATATATTGTGGTAAAATCATATAACATAAAATGTATATTAACATACTTTTATTATTTGTTTTTGAGAGAGTGTGTGCACATGAGCAGAGGAGGGGCAGAAGGAGGGAGAATGAGAATGTTAAGCAGGCTCCACACCCAGCACGGAGCCGGACCAGGGGCTCAATCCCATGACTGTGAGATCATGAATTGAGCTGAAATCAAGAGCTAGATGCTTAACCCACTGAGCCACCCATGCACTCCAATAATTTTTAATTATATAGTACAGTAGTGTTAACTGCATGCATACTGTTGTGCAAGAGATATCTAGAAATTTTTCATCTTGAAAAACTGAAATTCTATAAACATTTAACAACTTTCCTTTTATCTTACCCCGTCCCCTAGCAAGCACCATTGTATCTTCCCTTCCTAAGAACTGGACTTCTCTATGAATCTCATACAGAGAGAATCATGTATCATTTATCTTTCTGCAACTGGCTTATTGCACTTAGCATAATGTACTCAAGGTCATCTATGTTGTTGCATATGACTGGATTTCCTTGTTTTTAAGTCTAAAAAATATGGCATTGTATACGTATACCACATGTTCTTTATCCACCCATCTATGGATAGACAATTATTTTGCTTCCAAATCATAGTTACTGTGAATAGTGCTACAATGAACTTGAGTGTGCAAATAGTTCTTCAAGATGTTTTCTAATTATTTTGGACCTAGACCCAGAAATGGGATTGTTTTTAACAAATGGAAACATACCATTTTCCAGAACAGTTGCACCATTTTATTTTATTCTTTTTTAGTTTTTTAAGTTTATTTATTTGTTCTGAAAAAGAGAGGATGAGGGAGGGGAGAGAGAGAGAGGAGGGGGGAGAGAAAGCGGGGGTGAGAGAGAGAGGAAGGGGTAGAGAAAGAGGGGGGGAGAGAGAGACAGAGAGAGAGAGAGAGAGAGAGAGAGAGAGAGAGAGAGAGAATCCCAAGTAGGCAATACACTGTCAGCACAGAGCTCGAAGGAGGGCTTGAACTCATAAACTCTGAGATAATGACCTGAGCTGAAACTGAGTTGGATGCTTAACTGACTGAACCTCCCAGGTGCCCCCAGTTTAAAATCTCACTGATTATGTACAAGCATTCCAAATTTTCCACATTCTCATCAACACTCTGTTTCTTTGATAGTGGCCATCCCATCCTAAGGGTATAAGGTAATATCTCATTGTGGTTTTTATTTACATTTCCCTAATGATTAATAATGTTGAGCATATTTTCATACACTTTTTGGTCATCAGTATGCCTTCTTTGGAGAAATGTCCATTCAAGTCTTTTGCCCATTTTTTAATCTTATCATTCGTTGTTGAGTTGTAGATATTCTGGATAATTAACCCCTTATCAGCTATAGAATTTAAAAGGTATTTTCTCCCATTCCTATTGTTGTCTTTTTCCTGTTGATTTTTTTTCCTTTGTTGTGCAGTTTTTATTTTATTTATTTATTTTAATTATTTTAATGTTTTTTAAATTTATTTCTGTGAGGGAGAAAGAGAGACAGTGTGAGCAAGGGAGAGTCAGAGAGAGAGGGAGACACAGAATCTGAAACAGGCTCCAGGCTCTGAGCGGGCTGTCAGCACAGAGCCTGATGCAGGGCTAGCACCCAAGAGCTGAACTGTGAGATCTTGACCTGAGCCGAAGTCAGACACTTAATTGACTGAGCCATCCAGGCACCCCTGCAGTTTTTAATTTGAGTAATATCATTCGTCTATTTTCTTTTGTTGTCTGTATTTTTGATTCTATGTCTAAGAAATCACCGTCAAATCCAAAATCATGAAGGTTTTTTTCCCTATATTATTTTCTTTACATTTAGGCCTCTAATCCATTTTGAGTTAACTTTTGTATATGGAGTAAGGTCAGGGTCCAATTTCACTATTTTGCATTTTAATATCTAGTTTTCCCACCTAATTTGTTGAAGAAACTCTTCTTTTCTCTTTGATGGCGTTGGCACCTTTTTCAAAGATGATTTGACCAAATACATGAGAGTTTCTTTCTGGGATTTCTATTCTGTTCCATTGTTCTAAATATCTGTTTGTATGCCAATACCATACTGTTTTGATCATTGTAGCCTTGTAATATGTTTTGAAATCAAGAAGAGAAATGTCCCAGCTTTGCTTTTTTTCCCCCTCAAAATTGTTTTGGTGCATCAGTGCACTTTGAGGTTCTTTATAAATTTAAGAATTTTTTCCCCTATTTCTATGAAAAGTGTCATTGGAATTTTACTAGGAATTGCAATGTATATGTAGATTGTTTTAGGTAGTATGGACATTTTAACAATGCATAGATATTAGATATGCTTACATTTGTGTTTTTTTTAAATTTTTTCAGCAACATTAAGTAGTTTTCAAAGTACAGGTCTTTTGCCTTCTTGGTTAAGTTTATTCCTATTTTATTTGAAGATGCTATTGTAAAAGGGATTATTTTCTTAAATTCTTTCTTGATTGTTCATGGTTAGTGTATAGCAGCACAACTGATTTTTGTATTTTGTTGATTTTGAATCCTTCAACCTTGCTGATTTTATGTATTAATTCTAACAGTAAAGTCTTTAGGATTTACTACTTATAACACCATGCCATCTATAAACAGAGAGAGTATTACATACTATTTTCCAATATGGAAGCCTTTTATGTGTTTTTCTTGCTTACTTGCCTAACAGTACCATGTTCAACAGAAGTGGTGAGACTACTTATTGTACTGTTCTGTCTGATTGTGGTATAAATGTAATGCTAGTCTCATAAAGTGAGTTAGGAAGTGATCTGTTCTCTTCATATTTTTGGAAGAGATTGAGAAGGACTGCTGTTATTTCATCTCTAAGTATTTGATAGGATTCAACAGTAAAGCCATTTGATTTTCTTTGTTCAGGTTTTTGATTTCTGATTCAATTTCCTTAACAACTTATAAGTCTATTCAGATTTTTTCTTTCTTCATGATTCATTCTTGGTCATTATGTGTTTCTAAAAATGTATCCCTCTTCTATGTCAACTAATTTGTTGTCATATGGTTGTTCATAGAAGTCTTTTATGATGCTTTTTATTTCTATGGTATCAGTTGTAAAGCCATCTCTTTTGTTTCTGATTTTTGTTACCTTCAACTAGATAAATAGTTTGTTAACTTTTCAGTCATTTCAAAAAGCCAACTCCTGATTTAGTTGATTTTTCTGTTGTTTTTCTAGTTTGTTTATTACTGATCTGTTCTTTATTATTTCCTTCTTTTTGCTAACTGTGGGTTTATTATGTTCTTATTTTTCTAGTTCCTTGAGGAATAATATTAAGTTGTTGATTTGAGGTCTTATTTCTTAATGTAGGCATTTACCACAAAACCCTTCCTTTTAGTACTTTTTTTGTTGCAACCCATACACTTTCATATCTCGTATTTTCATTTTCATTTTGTATTAGGACATTTTCTAATTTCTCTAATGATTTCTTCTTTGACCCACTGGTTGTTTAAGGGTATTCTATTTAATTCCCACATATTTGTAAATTTTCAAGTTTTCTTTTTATTATTTATTTCTAGTTTTATTGCAGTATAGTTTGAAAAAAAATAGTTGGTATGATTGCAGTTTTCATATATTAATTACATCTCATTTTGTGCCCTAGCACTTAATTTATCCTAGAAAATGTTGCATGTGCATTTAGAACAATGTGTATTCTGTTGTTGTTAGATGGAGTGTTCTGTTTACATCTGTTTGGTCCAATTATTTGATTGATTAACCATTATAAAAATGTGGTATTAAAATCTACTCTTTTGCATTACTGTCTATTTCTTCAATTCTGTCAATTTTGGCTTCATAAATGAAGATGCTCTGCTGTTAGGTGTATATTTATTTATAATTATTATATGTCACAGTGAATTTTATCATTTTATCCTTATACGTTTCTTGTAGCAGTTATTAAAATATATTTTGTCTGATACAAGTATAACTACCCCCACTCATTTTGTGGTTTCCATTTGATGGAATATTTTTTGCCATCCTTTTACTTTTAGTCTATATATGTCCTTAAGCCAAAATGAGTTTCTTGTAAACAACATATAGTTGGATCTTATCCCCTCCTTGTGTGTGTGTGTGTGTGTGTGTGTGTGTGTGTGTGTCTGTGTAAGAAGTCTTCATTAATTCTTTAGAAAAAAAATACACATAGGGTCAATATTTTTGGATCTTGCTAATCTAAAAATATCTTTTTACTTTTATTCTGATGTATTTTGCTTACTATAAAACTGTACAATGGAAATAAATTTTATGAAGAATTTGAAGACAGCCCTCCATTATCTTCTTGTTTCTAATTTGTGGTTAACAAATACAAATTCATTTTGGTACCTGATATTTTATATAACCTCTCTCTCATTCTTTACCTCATTATAGAAACTTTTATGTCCCCAGCTTACAAATTTCAAAAGTAGCAGAGAACCTAAAGAATTTTTTTATTCATTGTTTTGCTTACTTAGCAGGCTACTGAAATCTATAATCCTTTTCTTTCAATTCTGGAAAAGCTTCTTGATTTTTAATGTGATTTCCTTATACAGGTTCTTTATTCTATCTTAATGGAATTATTATTATTAGAATTTAAACTTCCCAGGCAAATTCATTTAATTTTCTCTCAAATTTTACCTCTTTGTTTGCTCTACTTTAAAAAAAAAAGTTCTCAATGATACTTTCTATAATGCTTTGATATTTTTATATTTGTATATGTAGTTAATTTCCAATACTTTCACTAGTTTATGCTTTCTGAATTTTTCTATGAATGCAACAAAGAGCATATTAACAGTCATGCATAAACTTGGAAAAAATTTATCTTGTAAAGACTGAGTCCAGATTTAAAATCAATCTCAAATAAATACAGTTTTTTCATTATTCCAGGCTCTTCTCCCACTTGTATAATAAAAATAAATTACTTTGCGGAAGGGCCAAGATGACAGAACAGCATCGGAGTTGTTTTGTTTCTCCTTCCCTGAAATGCAGTCAGATCAACACTAAACCATCTTGCACTTCTAGAAAACTGATTTGAAGATTAACAGGACAACCTGTACAACCTGAACTACAGAGCTTGGCAGGTACATAGTTGCAGAAAGGTGAACTGGAGTAGAGAGAAGTTGCAGAGGACAGGGAACTGTTTCTGCCTGTGGAGAGAGGACAGGGATGGGTCGGGGGAGAGTATGGGGAAGAGCACTCCCACCGCTGAAAGTAGCTGAGGAAAAAAGAGAAGAGCAGAAACAGCAGTCAGGGAATGAATAAAAAAGGGGGAAAGGCGAAGGTTTAATTTCCATTAAGACTCTATAAACAAGGAGAGCGCAGAGTCTGAAACTCTGCAGCTAGATACCTGATGGATCTCTGGCGGAATGGGCAAATCTCCAGGAGTAGAGAGCAGTGTCTGAGGGGCCCTTAGGCCACATGAGGAGAGGTGGTTCCTTTACTGGTAGGATATTTGGTAGAGGCTATGCTACCTCTCCACAGGCAAAGGTCCCAGCGGACCTTGGAGGATGGCCATATTCACAGGTGTTGGAACAAGAATGTTAAGGGTGAAGCCTGGAACCAGATGTATGTTATGATTTGCCAAAATCCCAGAAATGCTGCTGCTACACAATAGCACAAATTTTTTTTTGGAGTAAGCTGACACCCAGTTGCAGTCTCCAGGCATTGGCAGTGGCACAGTCTCACAAACATTCCTAGGGGTGACCCGTACTGAGCCAGTCCTCAGCCAGACCTTCCACTAGAGAGTCAGAACAGGTCAAAGCTGCAGTCCCTAAGAAGTAAGGGGTCGGGAACACAGCCCCCATCTGAGATAAGACTTAGGAGAGGGGTGTTGCCTGGCACCATGATGGCTTGGTCATGGACAGTGTGGAAGCAGGGAGTGGATAGAAGCTGGAGACAAAAGAGGGTTGCTTGTTTGTCGGTGGATGGAGAAGAGCACAGGGTTCTGATATGCCATTTTCACCCCTCTGTCTCATGAGAATATGCATCTACAAGTGTCACAACAATCCACCCCAGTAAGCTAAGCAGCACCACCTAGAGAAGAATGGAACTGTTACACTAAACCCCACACACCTGGGGCAACCACGCTCTTGAGGAACACAAGTCTCTCCACCTGCTTAGTTTACAGACTATAAAATGGTTCACAGTTTGATTCTAGGAGAAACCAAAGGTAATTCCCATCATATTTCATTCTGCTCACTGGTCTATCTATCTATCATCTTTCTATCTTTCTATCTATCTATCTATCTATCTATCTATCTATCTATCTATCTATCTATCGTTTCTTTTCTTATTCTTGAATACAGAAGGAAAAATCATTTTTATTTACCATTTTATTAAAATAATTTTCTGGGGTGCCTGGGTGGTTTAGTCGGTTAAGAGTCCGACTTTAGTTCAGGTCATGATCTCACGGTACGTGGGTTCAAGCCCCACACCAGGCTGTGTTGACAGCTAGCTCACAGCCTGGAGCCTACTTCAGATTCTTTATCTCTCTCTCTCTCTGACCCTCCCCTGCTCATGCTGTTTCTCTCTCTGTCTTAGAAATAAATAAAGACATTACCAAAAAAATTAAAAAATAAATAAAAGAATTTTCTTTAATTTTTTCTACTGTATTTTTTTACTTTTGTAAACTTTTTATATTTTATTTCACTTCCATCATTTCATTATACTCTGTTTTATTGTATTCATTTTTCCAAATTTTCAAACACTTTCCTTTTTTTCCTTTTTTCTTTTCTTATTTTTCCCTTTTTTCCCTAACTTATCAAGTTTCTTTCAACAACCAGACCAACACACATAGGATCTAGTATCCTTTATTTGATTTTTTTTGTGTTCCTTTTAATTGTTTGATTTTTATTTTATTTTACTTTTATTAGTTCCTTTTCTTCCTTCAGAATGAAAATGAAATAATTCACCCCAAAAGAAAGAAAAGGGAGAAATTGCATCCAAGGACTTAATCAACATAGATACAAGCAAGATGTCTGAACCAAAATTTAGAATCACAATATAGGAATACTAGCTGGGATGGAAAGTAGATTAGAATTCCTTTCCGCAGAGATAAGTAAAAGCTAGCCAGGATGAAATAAAAAATGCTATCACTGAGCTGCAATCTTGAATGCATGCCATGGTGGCAACGATGAATGAGGCAAAGCAGTGAGTCAGTGATATAGAAGACAAACTTATGGAGAATAATGAAGCAGAAAAAGAGAGGGAAAGAAACTATGGCAAAAGAGCACAATATAAGAATTAGAGAACTCAGTAACTCATTATAAAGGAATAACATCAGAATCATAGTGGTCCAAGAAGATGAACAGAAAGAGAGGTAGAAGTTTTATGTGAGCAAACCATAGAGGAAAACTTTCCTAACCTGGGGAAAAGCACAGACATCAAAATCCAGGAACCACAGAGGACTCCCTCTAGGTTCAATAAAAACTGAACATCAACAAAACAAATCATAGTCAAATTCACAGAATACGCTGGCTAGGAAAGAATCATGAAAGCAACAAGGGAAAAGCAGTCCTTAACCTACAAGGGACAACAGATCAGGTTTGCAGCAGAAACTTGGCAGGCAGAAAGGAGTGGCAGGATGTATTCAAGGTGCTTAATTAGAAAAATATGCAGGGAAGAATTCTTTATCTGCAAGCCTGTCATGCAAATAGGAGAGATAAAAAGTTTCCCAGACAAACAAAAACTAAAGGAGTTTGTGACTACCAAACCAGCCTTGCAAGAAATGTTAAGTGGTACTCTCTGAGGGGAGAAAATATAGAAACAAAAATAAAAACAAAAACAAAACAAACAAACAAAAAAGCAAACAAAGCAACAACAACTAGAAGGGACCAAGAACACAATCAGAAATTCAAACTCTATAGTCAACATAATATCAATAAATTCATATCTTTTCATACTTACTCTCAACATGAATGGATTAAATGTTCCAATCAAAAGACACAGGGTAACAGAATGGATAAGGAAACAAGATGGAACTATATGCTGTTTACAGGAGACCCATTTTAGACCTAAAGACACCTTCAGATTGAAAATAAGGGATGGAGAACCATCTAACAGGCTAAGGGTCACCAAAAGAAAGCTAGAAGAGCCATATTTATATAAAACAATCAAGATTTTAAAATAAAGACTGTAAAATGGGATAAAGAAGGCCACTGTATCATAATGAATTGGTCTATGCACCAAGAGGACTTAACATTGTAAACGGTTATGCTCCAAGTGTGGCAACTCCCAAAATTTTAAATCAATTAATCACAAACATGAAGAAACTCATTGATAATAATGCCATAATACTAGGGAACCTCAACACCCACTTACAGCAATGGACAGATCACTTAAACAGAAAATCAACAAGGAAACAATGGCTTTGAATGGCACACTGGACCTGATGGACTTAACAGATATATGCAAAACATTTCATCCTAAAGCAGTGGAATACATACTCTTTTTAAGTGCACATGGAAGGTTCTCCAGAACAGATCACAAACTGGGACACAAGTAAGCCCTCAACAAGCACAAAAAGATCAAGATCATACTGTGCATATATTTAGACCACAATGCTATGAAACTCGAAATCAACCACAAGGAAAAATTTGGAAAGATAGCAAATACTTGGAGACTGAACAATGTCCTGTGAAAGAATGAATGGCATGACCAAGAACTTAAAGAGAAAAATTTAAAAGTACATGAAAGCCAATGAAAATGATAACACCACAGCCCAAAACCTCAGGGACACAGCAAAGGTATGTAAGATGGAAGTATAAAGTAATCCAGGCCTTCGAAAAGAAGGAAGTCAACAGACACAGGAACAAAAGTCTGGGATACACAACCTAATATTACACCTCAAAGAGCTGGAAAAAGAACACCAAATAAAACCCCAAACCAGCAGAATACAGGAAGTAATAAAGATTAGAGCAGAAATCAATGTTATCATAACCAAAAAGCAGAGCAGATTAATGAAAATAGACGCTGGTTTCTCAAAAGAATTAACAACACTGATAAACCCCTAGACAGTCTGATCAAAAAGAAAAAGGAAAGGACCCAAATAAATAAAATAAAGGATAAAAGAGGAAAGATCACAACCAATACTGCAGAAATAAAAACAATAATAAGATAATATTATGAGCATTATATGGGAAAAAATGGGCAACTGGAAGAAATGGACAAATTCTTAGAAACATATAAACAACCAAAACTGAAACAAGGAGAAATAGAAAATTTGAACAATCCCATAACCAGTAAAGTAATTGCATTAGTAATCAACAATCTCCCAAAAAATAAGAGTTCAGGGCCAAATAGCTTTCCAGAGGATATCAATCAAACATATAAAGAATTAACACCTATTCTCCTAAAGCTGTTCCAAAAAAATAGAAATGGAAGGGAAACTTCCACACATTTCCATGTGTCAAATAAGAAGTCAAATAAGAGAAAAAACGGAGGAGGGAGGGTGAATAATAGGGAGTATAAAATACATAAAAGGGTCAAAAAGGGGAAAAGAAACAGAAAAAAGGATAAAACTGATGAACAAAGAACAGTTTAAAGCATATAAATGGATTTCCTAGCTACAGTCAAATAGCCGTGTGTATGCAGTGCTGGTTGAAGAGCATAGAGAAAGAGAGAGAAGACAGGGCGGGGATGAGGCAATATTGGAAATAGAATGAACAGGCAGAAGGGATAAGAAGCTTTTTTCAAAGAGGTAAAGAGGAGAATATGGTTGGACAGGTGAGAGAAGGATGCTGGAATTATCCAGAGAAACCATATAGTCTAATCACTCCTGAGAGAAAGAGCTGAAAATGTCGGTAGGTGTAGAATTTAAATCTACAGAATGGACTCGTTGTGATTGTTTAAGCAAGCTGGCAACCAGAGTTAATCAGGTCAGTGTTCTGGGGAAAAAAGAAAAGAGAAAGAAGAAAAAAAAGGAAAAAAAAAAGTAAAGGGGAGGAGGGCAGCTCTCAGACAGGGATGGGCGTGGCGTGATCCAATGCATCAGGCGGAATTTCTGCCTTGGCGGTTGTGGGGAGGAGAGTGGCGGTGCTCCAGTCCCTTCTTGAACCAAGGGCTGCACCTTGCTGTTCTGGGCGTGTAAACTCCCCATACCGGGAGCGCACCCAAAGTTGGTTGCACTCTTCAACCCAGGCCAGTTCCAATCTCCAAATTCCAATCCGTGCGCCCCGCTGAAATTGCCTTAGACACAGCTTCCCAGGGAAACCCTCGGGGCAATTCCAGGCCCCCTGTGGAGCTCTGGGGGTGGAGTCAGAATCGCTGCTTCCTTCTCTGGGTCAGGCTGGCGCGCATGCGCCCAGGCTTGCCTGCCGGGTGCGCTGAGCCCGAGCCCACTGGAGTGAGGAAAACAAGGTCCCTGTATGGCTCATCACCCGAAACACGAACTCACAGGCAAATTTCCCAGTTTTTAGCTCTTTGCCTTCCCTCTCGAGTTTCAGCCAGCCAGGAGCACGGACGCCCAGTGTCCCCGAGGCTCCTTCAGGGGCCCAAGCCGCCCGAGAGCTACAATGGCGGAGGGGCGCTGCTACTCTGAAGTCCAGCTGCCAGGAGCCAGCACAAAGAAGCAGTTTGTGTGCTCAGCCCCGCCGGGACCAGTTGGCGCGAGGGGACCTGGCGTGCAGGTATTTGGCAAGTACAGTCTTTCTATGCACCGAGCAGAGGTTTTTCCCCCATGAGTGGAGGTTTTTCTGTTTTGGACTCTCTCATTTTCCCCTCTCACTCCCCGTAGAGGGTAGAGGGGGATCGCCTCCTACCCTGGAGTCTCCGTTCCCCGCCTGATTTTATCTTCCCCAGTTCGCACTCAGGATAGAAGGTTCTCTCAGTGGATTATGCGTCCTTTTTCTCCCAATCTCTCCAGTTTTGTAAGGTTTCCAATGGCTTCAGATCTTTTCTGTGTGATGTATGGGCGCGAGTGCAAGTACGGAGCTCCTTACTCCTCTGCCATCTTGCCCCCTCCATCCCTTCTTTAAAAAACCCTCAAGAAAGTAGAAATAGAAGGAACATACCTCAAGATTATAAAAAGTCATATATGAAAGACCCAACACTAATATCATCCTCAATGGGGAAAAATTGAGAGCTATCCCCCTAAGGTCAGAAACACAACAAAGATGTCCACTCTCAACACTGTTATTCAACATAGTACTGGAAGTCTTAGCTTCAGCAATTAGACAACATAAAGGAATAAAAGGCATAAAAAACAGCTGGGAGGATGTCAAATTTTCATTCTTTGAAGATGACATGATACTCTATATGGAAAACCCAAAAGATTCCACCAAAAAACTGCTAGAACTGATCCATAATTTCAGTAAAGTCGCAAGGTATAATATCAATGCACAGAAATTGGTTACATTCCTATACACCAATAATTAAGCAGATGAAAGAGAAATCAATGAATCTACCCCATTTACAATTGCACTAAAAACCATAAAATACCTACAAATAAATCTAACCAAATAGGTGAAAAATCTATGCACTGCAAACTATAGAAATCTTCCTAAAGCAATATAAGACACACAAAAGATGGAAAAATATTCCATGCTCCTGGATTAGAAGAACAAGTGTTGTTAAAATATCAATACTACCAAAAGCAATCTATATATCCAATGCATCTCCTATCAAAATAATACTAGCATTTTTCATAAAGCTAGAACAAACAGTCCTAAAATTTGTATGGAGCCAGAAAAGATCCCAAATAGCCAAAGCAATCTTAAAAAAGAAAACGGAGGCTGGAGATATTATATCCTGGACTTCAAGATGAAGTACAAAGCTGTAATCATCAAGACAGTATGGTAATGACACACACACACAAAAAAGACACTCAGAGCAGTGGAACAGAATATAGAACTCAGAAATGGTCCCACAAACATATGGCCAAATACTCTCACAAAGTAGGAAAGAATATCCCATGGAATAAAGACAGTCTCTTTAGCAAATAGTGTTGGGAAAATTGGACAGCGACATGTAGAAAACTGAACCTGGACCACTTTCTTACACCATACACAAAAATAAATTCAAATTGGATGTAAGATCACTTAGGTCTTTCATTTAGTAAGACAGGAAGGCACCAAAATTCTAAAGAAGAAAACAGACAAAAACCTCTTTCATCTTGGCTGCAGAAACTTCTTAGTCAACGCATCTCCAGAGGCAAGGGAAACAAAAGCAAAAATGAACTATCAGGACCTCATCAGAATAAAAAGCTTCTGCATAGTGAAGGAAACAATCAGCAAAAGTAAAAGGCAACCAACAGAATGGGAGAAGATATTTGCAAATGACGTATCAGACAAAGGGTTAATATCCATAATCTATAAAGAACTTGCCAAACTCAACACCCCCCAAAAAACAAATAGTCCAGTGAAGAAATGGGCAAAAGACATGAATAGACACTTCTAGAAAGAAGACATTCAGATGGCCAACCGACACATGAAAAAATGCTCAAAATCACTCATCATCAGGGATACAAATCAAAACCATAGTGAGATATCAACTTACACCTGTGATAATGGCTAACATTAACAACTCAAGCAACAACAGAGGTTGGTGAGGATGTGGAAAAAAAAGATCTCTTTGGCACTGCTGGTGAGAATGCAAACTGGTGCAGCCACACTGGAAAGTGGTATGGAGGTTACTCAAAAAAGTGAAAATAGTGGGGCTCCTGGGTGGTTCAGTCAGTTAAGCGTCTGACTTCGGCTCAGGTCATACACACACACACACACACACACACACACACACACACACACCCCTACACACAATAGAGTATTACTCGACAATCAAAAAGAATGAAATCTTGTTATTTGTAATTACGTGGATGGAACTAGAGGGTATTATGCTAAGGAAAATTAGGGAAAGAAAATATCATATGACTTCATGCATATGAGGAATTTAAGATGCAAAGCAGATGAACTTAAGGGAATGGAAGCAAAAATAATATAAATACAGGGAGGACAGAACATAAGAGAGTATTAAATATAGAGAACAAAAGAGGGTTGTTGGACAGGTTTTGGGGGGAGGATGGGATATATGGGTATTGGGAATTAAGGAACCTACTCCTGAAATCAGTGTTGTACTATATGCTAACTAACCTGGATATAAATTTAAAAATTAATTAATTCATTAAAAAAACATTATTTTTAAACAATTGATGGATCCTATTTTTGATGTATAAAGGAAAAGCATCTTTGCTACAAAATTGCAAAATATTTTAATTTCCAGATTTACAAACACCAATACAATGGTTAATCCTCTAAGTTTTCTTAATTGTATACATCATCATATACATGCCTGTCTTCAGCACTTGACTACATATTGAATCTTATGAAATAAAACATGACACACAACCATTATAAAATATGAAAAATTACTGTCACATTATGTTAGCAAAAGAAGATGGTCCAAATTCTTTTAGCCAAAGTGATTTTATTGAATGATTGATTGGATAAGAATAACATATTTCATTTTTATTTAGAAATATATAATTCAGACTTCGATTGAAAGTAATCATCTGGATATCATCTTCTGAAAATTCGCAGTATGAGTTTCACCAATATAATCATTTTGATCATAATCATTAGAGTCTAGAGTGTTGTACTCTGTCTCTTGGTATTTATCTTCTGACTCATATAATAATTGTGAAGACTATCAATTTTGTTCTTTCTGACATTATGGGCAGACATGAAAAAGTCCAAATGTTTCATAGTGTTTGATGAAAGCCACTAAAAGGACTACAAGGAAGATGACTCCAGATTTCTTTGATATGTTTTGATGTAGCACAATACTTTGGGCTACACAATAAGAAAATCAAAGCATAATATAATAGTGATGATCTGTTTTACTACTGCATTATCCTCTTAGAGACTCTATCATTCTTTCATTTTTCTAATATTTCAGTATGTTTATCATGGTTGGGAATAATTAATACATATTAATAATTAATATATATTAATGTATAATAACTCTTATTTGATGTACTAGCAAAATGTTTCATGACAGGAAAAATATTAATGTTCCCTAATGAATCTTAGTTTTATAAAGTAGTCAAATGGATCCATGCAATAATCAGAAAATATAATGAACTGCATTCAATGGCAAAATAAGTAAATATTATCTTTGTTCTTTCAAAGATCTTTAAAGATTTTAAAAAATACATATAATACCATTACTTAAAAACAGTTAAAATGCAAAACACTAAGATTAAGTGCAATTAACAAGGATAGGATAAAGAGGCTAATTTTATATTTTCTAAATGGGCAAGGCTTTTTCATAAGCTTCTCGAAACCTTCAGTTTTTGTAATATTCCAAAATCAAAACATTTCTAAACTTTCTTTATTTCCTTTTATTTTCTGCTTGCAACCTGGTCAATTTTTTCTGATCTTTTCATTTATCATTATAATCTATAAGGAATAATCAACAATCTGACTTTGTGGTTCTTTTTAAGCTCTTCCCGTAGAAATATGGGCTCAGGTAGGAAGATAGTCTGCTTTTCAACTTAATACAGCAGATATTTTTATTCAATGTTTTTCTATTCTGTGCACATTTTTTACTTTTCAGCTTCTAATGTTATTTTCTTTGCTCTGTGTCAAACATTAAACCAGTGACAAATATTTTAGCTAACTTACAGCAGCATTCCACATTAGTACTCTTTTTTGTATTAATAAAGACAATGATAACAGATGTGACACATCAGCCCCCATTTTTGGTTCTAATATATGTTTTTGGGGATGTGTCATTTGGCTTTTTTGTTTTTGTTTTTGCTAATGCAGCAATTCTATGCAAGTATTTTGAATGTGAGCTTTTTCATGATAAACCATGGACTCAATTTACTTCTATTTAACTGTTCTCCTGCCATCCTTTAAAGTAAGGAGTCAGAGGCCAAATCCCTTCCACCACCTGTTTTTAGATGACTCATTAGCTCACAATGGGTTTCCCTGTTTAAATTGTTGAAAAATATCAAAATAATATTTTGCTAAATTATGATATTTGTATTGTAGTGCCTATAAGTAAAATTTTATTAGAAGACCAATTTAGTACATATTGTCTATGGCCAGGTGTATTTAAAATGAGGGTTGAGTAGTTCTGACAGATACTGTCAGACCCTCAAATCCTAAAATTACTCTTTGGTCCTTTACAGAAAAACAATCATTATTCTCTGACTTGGAGATTCAGACTTTAGCCCAGAACAGCTCGACTGCTGATTGGATTCAGGTGATCTAGCACTCACACTACCTGCCTAATGAAGGAAAGAGAAAAATCTTTCTGGCAGTAGACAGTTGATCTTTTACTTCCCAGAAAACCTTGGCCTCGTTACACAAATCAATGCATTTCTTCCTAAGTAACTATATTTTCATAACAAGGATTTTAGGCAACAGGATCCTGCATTGAGTCACAGAGATTATTTCACCCTTAATTCAAGGTCAAGGCACTTCACTTAATTAAGAGGCTTATTTTCTGGGGAATGAGATCTGTATTAGGAAGAATCATGCTTTATGAAAATTAGCTATTCCTCTCTGGTGAAGTCGAGTTGACTGATATATCTTGATGAAAATACATTGGACTGAATTAAGCAATCTTTGAGGAAGTAATAGGTGGATTACATACATATCTAATACTTTCTTTGCTAAGAATATAAATGCTTATGGAAACCAGAACATTGTGTTTAATCAACTTGCCAACTAAGAGGCTGCAAGACATATCTCAGTAGTTTTGGGGCAGTGCTGTCAAAATTACTTGGGGAGCTGGAGCAAATAATATCAGACCCCACAGGAATTGAGAATAACCTGCATTGAAAGAGTTTGAACTCTGGATTCAGAAGGGTCTGAATTCCAACCATGCCTCTGACTAACTATATAGCTTTGGACCAATTTCTTAAAATCTCTGAATTCAATTTCTTTATTTGTCAAAAAGGTGAATACTTGATTTCTCTTAGAGCTGCTTGTAAGGTTAAATGAAATATATAAATAAAGATATAATATAGTAGCTAGCAGTTAATACACGCTCAATAAATTTACTTTATTCAATAAACTGACTTTCCTTTCCATGAGAATTCATTTCCATCTACATTTAGCCCCATTGATCATTTTGGTGAAACCAAGCATAAATCTTGAATTGGTCAAGTCCTTGAAATAGGCATACAATTAGCAGATAAATGGAACCTCACAAATGGTCTCAGACACTAAATGGAAACTTTCTGAATTCCAACTCACCCTGGATGGAGACTCAGGACACAGGTAATAATAGATAGCAAAAATACACAAAATCAAGGCCGAGACAAGACCAAAATTTTGGATTGCTTCCTGGAGGAACTAGAATAATTGGAAATAAATTTGACAGGAGGCTTCTGAAAAAAGCCTTTTTTAGTCAGGTATGTTAAAGAATCCCCTGTGAGAATCAACTATCTCTACACTTAGTGGATTGCAGAATTTAACCAACAACTCTGACAGGTTCTGTGACATGAAAAATCTATCTGGGCCAAGAAAAGTTGTGGGACTTTTCTCTTTCTTTAATTGTACGTTTTCATATTTTACTCTTAAATGAGAGCAAAAGTTTTATGAAATTCAACCATGCATCCAAGAGCTCTAAGAAAATAATAAAAAAACAAAAAAGATCATCAAGTAAAATATAAAAATACCATTAATTACCATTTGTCCAGAGGAATATAATTTATAAAACACTTTGAATATTGGAATCTATATCTTGCAAAGTATAAAATAGTCCCATTAAGTTAAATGTCATTATTATAGGTGAAAAGACAGAGAGATTGAGAAAATTGCCCAACTAGTAAATGATAGGACTAGAATTCAAGTAAAATCTAATTAATTCAGATAATTTGTGCTCTTTTTATCTGTCTATTGGTTCAAGAAATATTCATTGAGATTCTACTTTGTGCCAGACTCACTGTTGAGTGCTTGGTATATAGAAATAAAAAATACATAGCCATGGTTTTCAAAGAGCTCATATTTTAATATGGAGACAGAATTATGAAGAACCAATTCTAATAATATGTGATAAATAATAGATTAGATCAATTAGAAATGAGATGAACTAAATGAAGAGAAAAGATCGTTTGCTTAGAATATCAACCCAAAACAATAATGATCATTTAATAGATATATGAAATCTATTAATGTTTTAAAAAAGTGTTTTATTTTGGTGTTGAATCCTTTTTTAAATGTTTTATTTATTTCTGAGAGAGAGAAAGAGAGACAGAGAGACAGCGTGAACAGGGGAGGGTCAGAGAGAGAAGGAGACACAGAATCCAAAACAGGCTACAGGCTCTGAGCTAGCTGTGAATACAGAGCCTGACGTGGGGCTTGAACCCACAAACCGGGGGATCGTGACCCCAGCCGAAGTCAGACACCTAACCGACTGAGCCACCCAGGTGTTCCTGGTGTTGAATCCTTTATAGGCATTATCTCATGTAAACCTAAATAAATCTTATGAATTAGGTACTTTTATCCCATTTTTCTGAACTATTAAACTGAGGTACAGAGCAATGATAGCCACCCCATGTTTGAACATCTAGGTAGTACTGGGAATCATTTTTTGGTTGTCTCCAAAGGTCCAGGCTCAAACCATTATATACCTTATGTCTGAGACAATCTCCCAGGAAGAGATATTTCATCTTGTTGCTGATTGTAGGTATTCATCCATTAAGACACATTGGGGAAGGTACTTCAGGAGAAGAAAGCAGCAAGCCAAAAAACCCGAAGGTAAGAGACCAGATGATCAGCTTGGGTAACAATATATACTTCAGTGTTAGTAGTAGGTGTCATCTCTGGAAAGTGCTTAGCTGTGAGGTTGAAGGGAAAGCTCACAGAGCAGATCACAGGCCATACTAGGTACCTTGCAAAGGAGATGGGACTGATTCATAGTCATTAAAGAAGGTTCAGAATTACACGGTAAGATTATCTTTTTGGAAAAATGAAACTATAACTCTGTGATGTATTTTACCACTCTGTAGCTAACCAGTAATTCATCTAATTAAGTAAGCATTCCTATATTTCTGAAAACATGTCCTTGAGGAGTACAGTGAAAACAAAATGAAACTTCCAGGCAAGCCTTTTTACTTCCTCTAATCATTCTTCTCCAATGTGCAATGTGTGTGATGAATACAACCTGTACTGCTTACAAGCATCTGTGAGGATCACATGTAGCTTCCAAACTGTGTAGTATATTATGAAATGAAGACACGTGCAAGTTATTATTAGTTAGTAGGACCACCCCAACCACTCCTTGAGCCCTTATGGTGTGTTGGCACAGGAGAGAGTATTTTGCTGTCGTTTTTGTTTTGTAGCTTAAACTTCAGTCTGATATTGAATGCTTTTTCACAGCAATTTAGGGAAGTAAAGCAAGGTCTTTAAAGGACTAGACCTGCTTACTGCAAATAGGACAGACCCTGAGGGATCTGATGGACCTGTAGTTCTTGAAGGTCATAGAGTAAAGCTGAATCTGGCTAAGGGTTATGGTCCTAGCAAGGTATGGTCCAGGCAAATACTGTGCATTAAGGATGAAATGGTAACGAGTTCCCTCAGGTGAAGAAATTCAGAGGCCCGAAGGTGGGAAGAAGAAACACTAGTTATATAAGAGTTCAGGGTGTCAACTAGAATAACGCTGGTCACAACAGAGCTGAAATTTCCTTCCTTAATATTGTCCTCTGCCTCCCATCCAATTTATGGTATTTCTGATTAATAGGAAGAAATCATTCTCTACTTCCAGTGAGAAGACACTGATTCTGAAAAAATAAGACCTTTCGTTTTTTACATGACTAAATAAAAAAGGTCTTACATAAGATATGCATTTTTTATTAAATTTCTGTCCAGTCCAGGTTTCCCACATGCCTTTGCTACATTAAATTTCCTAAATTAGTTCTAGGCATCACTCCTGTGCTTAAAGTCTTCCTTGGTATTCACCGCCCTCTACAGTTTCGATGCAATTTTAGAGTAAAATCCCATTTTTTACCACAAATAAGCAGCATAACCTAGTATTGTATCATCAAAACTGATTATTTTCAACTACCATGTTTGTCTCAACTCCTTCTCTTCTTTTGATTTTGCTCATATTTTCACTATTTCTAGATCTGAAAATTCTACCTAGCCATTCTTTAAAGACACTTTCTTCATCAAGTGTCTTCTAATATGGTTCTAGTTGATAATCTCTTATTTTCAACCTTTTAAATTTGCACTTGCTATCTCCTGCAGAACCAAAATGTCTCATAGTAATAATCAAGAAAGTTCAATGAAAACAAAAAGTGTAAAGGTTTTTTGTTAAATGAAAGGTACTTTGATTTTGATGTAATCTACAGAATTGATACCTCATAAGATGAGTTGGCAAAGAAAACACAGCCTATTTTTTACTAATCTATTTTTAGAGCAAGTTAAAGTACACAATAAAATTGACAGGAAGGTGAATACATTGTGTGTATGCTCCCTGCATACAATGGTAGAGGTCAATGGTAGAGGATTAGGTGGGTTGAATGAATTATTCAAAAGGAAGTGTGGCCCTGCTTAGATTTAAAATAAATAAATTCAGGAGCACCTAGGAGGCTCAGTTGGTTAAGTGTCTGACATAGGCTCAGGTCATGATCTCACGGTTCCTGAGTTCAAGCTCTGCATCAGACTCTGTGCTGACAGCCAAGAACATGAAGCCTGCTTCAGATTCTGTGTCTCCCTCTATCTCCACCCCTCCCCACCTCTTTCAAAATCAAACAAACATTAAAAATTAAAATAAATAAATAAATAAATAAATAAATAAATAAAATAAGTTCAGGGCTCAAAACTTTTTGTCCTGATGCTGTTCTATTGCTTTAACTCCAACTCAATAGAAAATAGTTCCATCTCCATAATCCTGTTATTTTTTTTAAGTGTATTTTAATTCCAGTATAGTTTCAGTATAGCCAACTTTTCTTAGTAACTTTCAAGTATACAATACAGTCTTGTTATTTGTAGTTACAATGCTATTTTAGGTTCATCAGAAGTTATTCATTTTATATTTGGAAATGTGTCTTTTGACCAATGTCTCTCAATTTTCCTCAACCCCGGCTCCTGGAAATCACTAATCTACTCTCTGTTTTTATGAGTTGTGCTTTTTGAGTTTCAACATATAAGTTCTATCGTACAGTATCTTTCTGTCTGATTTAGTTCATTTAGCATTATGCCCTTCAGATTAATTCATCCTGTCACAAATGGCAAGATTTCCTTCTTTTTTTATGGCTGAATAATATTCCTGTGTGTGTGATATATATACACAGATGAATAAAGGAATGTCATATAGATGTATACATATATATATATGCATCATATATATGTCATATGTCAAGAATATGTATATACATATATGTGATATATATGTCATATATATATCATGATATATATATATATATATATACACACATATATTTGATATATATGACATTGTCTTTATCCATTCATGTATCAAAGGACATTTTGGTTATTTTTATTCCTTAGTTAATGTAAATAATGCTGCAATAAACATGCGGGTCCAGACACCTGTTCTAAGTAATGTTCTATATATGTCTGTTAGGTTCGTTTGGTCTATAGTGTTGTTCAAATCCAGTTTTCTTACTGACTTTCTGTCTAGATGATTTATCCATTTTATACAGGGGGATATTAAAGCCCCCTACTAGTATTGTACTGATACATATTTCTCCTTTTATCTCAGTGAGTATTTGCCTTCTATAATTAGGTATTCTGGTACTGGGTACTTATTTATAATTGCTATATTTCCTTGATGATAATGACCTTGTCACTTGTGAAAATTTTTATCTTAATGTATATATTTTTTTCTGATATAAACATAGCTAGCTCTACTCTCTTTTGGTTACCATTTGCTTGGAGTATTCTTTTTTCTTTTCCTGCACTTTCAGGCTACATGCATCCTTAAGCTAAAGTGTGTCTCTTCTAAGCCACGTATTTTTGGATCTTGTTTTCATCCATTCAGCCACTCTATGTCTTTCAATTAGAAACATTAATCCATTTATGTGTAATTATTGATAGGTAAGGACTTAGTATTGTCATTTTGTTCATTGTTTTCTGTTTTATAGTTTTTTTTTTTAATTCCCTTCCTCTTCTCTTGTTGACTTCCTTTGTGATTTGATGACTTGTTGTGGTATACTTGAATTCCTTTATCATTTTTTTTGTATATTTACTACAAGTTTTTCTTTGTGGTTACCATAGAACTTACATAAAATATCTTGACAATTTATATTCATAATTCACTGACAATAGGAAAATCAAATTACCTCTCTGTAAGCTCAAAGAATGAAATGTTTCATCCAATGATCTCTAAAATACCTACTTTTAGCTATAAACATGATTGAAGTCCCCTTCCTAATTAGCGTGTTCAGTGACAAGATCTACTGATGATCATTGTTTGTTTCAAAATGTCACTGCGTTTATTGGGTTGTCATTGTCTGAATAGATCAAAAGCATTGTAAATCTCAATAATCTCAATTGCAGTATATATCACCTCATATAAAGGACTATAAAATGCCAATATTGTACTTCCATTAGTAGGAGTGATTATGTGAGAAAGTCCATTACTCTCAGTGTCAGAAACATACACACACACTTGCAGATTTAGTTGCATTTGAGAGATGACTTGATATAAACTATGTTAACCCCAAATTTTTCAGATTTAAAAGAACAAAAGTATTATGAATTAGAGGCAGTAACACTAAACAAGTATTTCATGCTCATTATTTGAAATGTATTATAATAGTTACTATAAGAGATGTAAAGGAGAAATATGAATCCTAAAAGCTAACAGTCTAACTAAAGACATTAAATTTTGTAAAACTTGCACATGTACTATAGGTCAAGCATTCTATAAGCCATTCAAGATACAGCAGTGAAGAAGGTAAATATTGTTTCTTCACTCATGGAGAATATAAACATAAGGATCCTTAAAAAACAATGATTTGAATTTTGAAAAATAAAAAAAAATGAAATGCAGAAGATTTAATGACTTTCTTAAGATCAAAATGGTAGTTGAGTTACAGAGTCAAGTCAATAAATTATGTCAAGATTCTTTATCTAATGTGTTCACTACAGCACATATAGAAATATGATGATTATCTATCTAAATTGAAGTATATTCTATATATGGCAAAATACATGTCATAAGCATAATATCCACTGAGTTTTGAAAAATGCATATGCTTGTATATCCAGCAACCTAGTCAAGGTATAGAACATTTCATCACTTTAGAAAGATTCCTCATGTCCTTCTTTCAGTCATCTCCAACCTTCCCAAATGCAACTACCATTCTGATTTATATCATTAATAGACTCTCTTTGCTTCTTATTAACTTCTTATAAATGGGATCATATACAAATAAATATACATAATTTATTTATCTATTCTCCTATGGACATTTGGATGACTCTCATTTGTTTATTTTTTTGCTAATATATATAAAGCTGCTATAAACATTTTTTATCGTTACTTTATAGACATATATTTTCATTTCCCCTTGGTAAATAAGTGGTTGTTCAATCTGGGTGACTGAACTATGCTTATATTTAACTTTATAAGAAACTGACAAACATATTTCCAAAGGGGCTACTCATATTAACAGTCATATCAGTCCATGTCTCTATGTATGTAAATCTCAATGTATGAGATTTCCGGTTGCTCTTACCAATTTTTATTTCCAATCTTTTTAATTTTAGCTATTTTCATGAGTGTGAAATAAAATCTCACCATGGTTTTAATTTTCATTTCTCTGAAGGTTAATTATGTTAAGTATCTCTTTATGAGTTCATTCTTCCTCCATACATCTTCTGGTAAGTGTCTATTCAAATGCTTTGCCATTTCTTGTTTGGATTAATTTTCTTTGTATATTGACATATAAGAATCACTAAAATACTCTGGATACAATTATTTTAATATATATATAAATTTTAATAAATAATTAGCACAAATATTTTGTTATATTAAGTTCAGTATACCACTTCAAACAATTTTATAGTAATTTTGGTTTTTGTTCTGAACACAATATTTGCCACTGTAAAATTATAATTTTTTGTGTTTTCTTCTAGACTTATTCATTGTATTTTTTACATTTCAGTCTACAATTCAATGACAACATACATTTATCCTTCTTGATCATGTGAAATTTCAGGACATATTGCTTTAGGGTATGGATTTACCAACAGAATGTCAAAAAGCTCCAGCACTTTACATGAAATCTGCCTCATAGGATGAGAGACACATGGCTAGAAGTGATATAGCTCAGAGCAGACTGCTCTGGAAAATGAAGTGGGTGAAGCAGTAACCTAAAGACAGCAAAGTATTTATAAAATATCTCGTTGGGAATTCAAGATGGTGTCCAATCTTGTCAATCACACCAGATTCCTCAACCATGGAGTAGAGAATTCCTATACTCTTATAGTAATAAAAGAAAACTGATGGGAAAGCAAACATCTTAGAGATAGGTAGTGGAATTTAAGGTAGAGACTTTATTCTTTAGATTTATTGAAATATCAGGCAGAGTCAGTGAAGGCAAATTCAGAGCTCAATGTTTTCAGAGAATGACAAGAGAGACCTTCAACCCAGGGGCAATATGATAATCTGGGTCATACCTGAAGGCAGCATTTGTTACTAACAATGTTCCAAAGAAAATCAAAAA
Organism: Proteles cristata cristata; assembly: GCA_017311185.1. Classification (NCBI taxonomy): domain Eukaryota; kingdom Metazoa; phylum Chordata; class Mammalia; order Carnivora; family Hyaenidae; genus Proteles; species Proteles cristata. The sequence continues at coordinate 133,061 of JAESUZ010001372.1, forward strand.
AGAAACCGAGCAACTGCACTACTAGGTATTTACCTAAAGAATAAGAAAAATATGAATTCAAAAGATACATGCTCCCTGATATTTACAGCAGCATTATCACAATAGCCAAATTATGGAAAGAGACCATATGTTCATCAACTGATGAGCAAATAAATTATATACGTATAATTTGTATGTGTGTGTCCGTGTGTATGTGTGTTTGTGTGTGTGTGTGTATAAGATGGAGTTCAGAAAAGAAGACTGAAATACTGCCAGTCATACAATGATGTGGATAGGGCTACAGAGTATTAAGCTACGTGAAATAAGTCAGTCGGAAAAAGACAAATACCATATGATTTCACTCATATGTGGAATTTAAGAAACAAAACAAACATGGGAGGAAAAAAGAGAAGAAAACAAAGAAACAGACTTCTAACAATAAAGTACTGATGGTTACCAGAGGGGAAGTGAATGGGATGATGGGTTAAATAAGTGGTGGGGATGAATGAGGGCACTTGCAATGAGCCATGGGTGTTGTATTCAAGTGTTGAATCACTAAATTGTATACTTAAGACTAATACTACACTGTTAGTAACCAGAATTTAGGTAATAACTTGAAAAAAAAAAAAGAAAATTTAGAGACTGTGTCACTCTTGAAATCTGGCAACTGATAGGTGTCATTGTTTCTAACACCATGGATTAGTCAGTAAGAACTGGGTAAGAAGCTATTCCAAACTGGAGCATTCATGGGACAGATTGCTATGAGGTGCTAAGATGAAAAGAGAAAGGAAGTAAGAGAGTTACCCATTCTCACAGAACAAATAATTTCTTACAAAACAAATATGTGCTCAAGAATTTTAGAGAAGAAATTTTGTATGTGGGAATATCCAGAAGTGAATCAGATAGTTTGGCCAGAATTGATGGATACTGCTTGTTCAGTCGTGGACCTAGCAGAGACTTAATAAGGGTGTGGAATGGTGACAGAAAGGCAGAGAGCACATTGTACTTTAATCTACTTCCTTCTTACTACCTTTTTTAAAGATAAGCTAACAAAGACAGGCATAGGTAGAGTATTAAATTATTTCCTTTGTGTGAAGTACGTTTTGTTTGCTCATACATTTCTGTGACTGTTTTTCTATACAATGTCAAACAATTGGACTGTTTTGATTTTTTAATTTATCTTGTTCAGTAACAATTTAGTGAAATATAGTTTACATACCATATAATTTGCTCATTTAAAGTATGCAATTTAGTGGGTTTTAGTATATTGACAGAGTTATACAACCATTACTACAATCAATTTTAGAACATTTCCATCACTTCAAAAAGAAATGCCATACATTTTAACTATCCCTTCTTATTACCCTCCCCCATCAGCCCCTGACAAACACGACCTACTTTCTGTTTGTATGGTTTTGTCTATTTTAGACATTTCATAGATATGGAGTCATATATGTCGTCATTGGAACTTAGTCTGTTTTATTAAATAAAATTGACCATTATCTGTTAAAACCACTACCCCAACCACCAGGAAATATAGACACTATCAGTAATTAATATAAAAAAATATCTACAATAAATGCCTTCAGTAACAGAGTATACATTCTAGTAGACTTTGTGCCTTCACTGTTTGGACCTATCCCAGAAACATACTAATTAATCACTCCTTTGTTGACTGATGAATTAATAAAATAATGATCACATATTTGCAAAACTATCTAAATTTTGAAAGCTTATTGTTATTTTACCCTCATAGAACACTCTGTAGAAAGACTATTGTTGTTACTGTTATTGTTGTTACTGTTTCTTCTCCTTCTCCTTCTTCTTCTTCTTATTATTATTTTACCAACCAAGCAGAGTCCAGAAAGGGTGAGATTTACATAAGAACATAAGTCATTCAGTAGTAGAGCCAGAATATAATTATAGTCATCAAGTCTCAAAGCTTTCTCTTCTGGACTACAAATTCTGAACATGATCAACTTGGAGGCTCAAAAGAGGGACATTACCTTAAAATCTTGTCCAGACTGGTTTTCAAAGGAATATACTATTCATACTAGGTATAGCCACACATAGTGGCACATCAATTGTATCACACGTGGAGCTCCTATTAACTGTTGACTCCCTGAGCTCTGGGTTGCAATGGAATCAGAAATTGTATCTAGGTTTGGCAGAAATGAGTGTCAAAATTAGCAAAGGTGTTTGTTGGTAGGGCAGTAAAGTGAGTGTTGGCTCTGACATACTTGTCACCAGTAATGATAAGGCATTGTCTTTTGAAAAAGACACATATAAAGTATAGTCTAGTTTTAATTTCATGCTGTCCATGAAAAGTGAAAGTTTGACTTCTTCTTTGCCAATTATTAAATGTTTTTTCAAAAAGCTTTTATGGACACCTGAAGATTGAAAGTGAGGGGATGGAGAACCATCTGTCATGCTAATATATGTCAAATGAAAGAAGGGGCACCATATTTATACCAGACAAACTAAATTTTAAAACAAATATTGTAACAAGAGATGAAGAAGGGCATTATATCCTAATTAAAGGGTGAATCCATCAGGAGGATCTAATAATTATAAATATTTATGCCCCCAACTTGAACAAACCCAAATATATAAATCAATTGATCATAAACATAAAGAAACTCATTGATAATAATACCATAATAGTAGGATACTTTAATACCCCACTTACAGGAATGGACAGATAATCTAAGCAGAAAATCAACAAGAAAATAATGGCTTTGAATGACACACTGGACCCAATGGACTTAACGGATATATTCAGAATATTTCATTCTAAAACAGTAGAATACACATTCTTCTTGAGTACACATAGAACATTCTCTAGAATAGATCACATACTGGGTCACAAATCAGCCCTCAACAAGTATAAACATATCGAGATCATACCATGAATATTTTAAGATCACAACACTATGAAATTGGGAATCAACCACACACACACACACCAACACACACACACACACACACAGACACACACACAAATTGGAGCTCTCAAATACATAGAGGTTAAAGAACACCCTACTGAAGAATGAATGGATTAACTCAGAAATTAAAGAAGAAATAAAAATCACATGGAGGCAAATGAAAATAAAAACATGACAGTCCAAACCCTTTGGATGGAGCAAAGGCAGTCCTAAGAGGAAAGTACATTGCAATCTAGGAATTCTTGTCTCAAGAATCAAGAAAGATCCCAAATACACAACGTAACCTAACACCTAAAGGAGCTAGAAAAGGAACAGCAAATAATCTCCAAGCCATCATAAGAAGGAAAATAGTATAGATTAGAGCAGAAATAAAGGAGATAGAAGCAACAACAAAAACAACAACAAAAACAACAAAATAGAACAAATCAATGAAACTAAAGGCTGTCTTCTTAAAAAAAAAAAAAAAAAAAACTAAAGAGCTAAACCCTTAGCAGACTTTTGAAAAAAGAAAAGAGAGAAAACCCAAATGGATATAATCATGAATGAAAGAAGAGATAACAACCAGCATCACAGAAAAATGAACAATTATTAGAGATCACTATGAAAAATTATATGCCAACAAACTGGACAATCTGGAAGAAATAGACAAATTCCTAGAAAGTCACACACTACCAAAACAGAAACAGAATGAAGTAGAAAATTTGAACAGGTCTACGACCAGAAAGGAAATTGAATCTGTTATCAAAATCTCCCAACAAATAAAAGTTCTGGGCCAGATGGCTTCCCATGAGAATTCTTCCAGACATATAAAGAGTTAATATCTATTCTTCTCCTACTCTTCCCAAAAGTAGAAATGGAAGGAAACCTTCTGAACTCATTATATGAAACTAGCATTACACTGATTCAAAAACCAAAAGGAGACTTATAAGCCAATATCCCTAGTGAAGTTGGATGTAAAAATTCTCAACAAGATACTAGCAAATCATATTCAATAGCATATTGAAAGAATCATTCACCATGGTCAAGTGGGATTTATTCCTAGGCTGCAGAGTTGTTTCAGTATTTTCAAATCAAACAATATGATAAGACCACGTTAATAAAAGAAAGGATAAAACCATATGATCCTCTCAATAGATGCAGAAAAAACATTTGACAATATACAGCATCATTTCTTAATAAAAACCCTCAAGAAAGTAGGAATAGAAGGAACAGTACTCAACATTAAAAAGCTGTATATGAAACAACCACACGCTAATATCATCCTCAATGGGGAAAACCAAGAGCTCTCCTCCTAAGGTCAGGAACACAACAGGGATGTTGACACTCACCACTGTTGTTCAACATAGTGTTGGAAGTCCTAGCCTAAGCAATGAGACAACAGAAAGAAATTAAAGGCATCCAAACCATCAAGGAGGAAGTCAAACTTTCACTCTTTGCAGATGACATGATATTCTATGTGATAAATGGAGAAGACCACCCCAAAACTGCTAGAACTGATACATGAATTCAGCAAAGATGCAGGAGAGAAAATCAACATACAAAAATTGGTTGCATTCATATACACAAATAATTAAGCAGCAAAAAGAGAAATAAAGGAATTGATTCCACTTAAAATTGCACAAAAAACGTAAGATACCTGGAAACAAATCTAACTAAAGAGGTAAATGATCTATATGTGGAAAACTATAAAAAGCTTATGAAAGAAACTGAAGAAGACAGAAAGAATGGAAAAACATTCCATACTCATAGACTAGAGGAACAAACATTGTTAAAATGTTTACTAGCCAAAGCATTCTACACATTCAATTCAATTCCTATTAAGTAATACCAGCATTCTTCACATAGCTAGAACAAGCAATCCTGAAATTTGTATGGAATCACAAAAGACCTCAAATAGCCAAAGCAATCTTGGAAAAGAAAACTAAAGCTGGAGACATCACAATTCTGCATTGTAAGCTGTATTACAAAACTGTAATCATCAAAACAGTATGGTACTGACACAAAAACCAACACATAGATCAATGGAACAAAATAGAACCCAGAAATGGACCCACTAATATATGCCCAGCTTACTGTCAACAAAGCAGAAAGAGTATTCCAATCGAAAAAAGACAGTCTCTTTGGCAATTGGTGCTGGTAAGACTGGACAAGTGACATGCAGAAAGATGAGACTGGAACACTTTCTTACATCATATAAAAAAACAATAAATAAATGCAAAATGGAAGAAGAACCTAAATGTGAGACAGGAAACCATCAAAATCCTAGAGGAGAAAACAAGCAACATTGCTGCAAGCAAAATTGCTGTGGCTTCCTTAACCTTGGCCACAGAAATGTCTTACTTGACATATTCCTGGAGGCAATGGAAATAAAAGCAAATATGAACTATTCAGACCTCATCAAGATAAAAAACTTATGCACAGTAAAAGAAACAATCAACAAAACTAAAAGGCAACTGATGGAAAGGGAGACATATTTGCAAATGATATATCAGATAAAGAGTTAGTATCTAAAATCTATAAGGAATTTATCAAACTCAACACCCAAAAAGCAAATGATCCAGTGAAGAAATAGGCAGAAGACATAACAAGACACTTTTCTAAAGAAGACATCCTGATAGCAAACAGACACATAAAAACGTGCTCAACAACATTCATCATCAGGGAAATACAAATCTAAACCACAATGAGATACCACCTCCCACCTGTCAGAATAGTTAATATTAACCACTCAGGAAACAGATGTTAGCCAGTATGAAGAAAGTGGGAGAACCCTTTCTGCAGTGTTGGTGGGAATGAAAAACGGTGCAGCCACTCTGGAGAACAGAATGAAGGTTCCTTAAAAAATTAAAAATAGAATAAATGCTCTATGAACCAGTAATTGTACTACTAGGTATTTATCCAATGGATACAAAAATGCTAATTCAAATAAGCACATGCACCCCAATATTTATAGCAGCACTATCAACAATAGTCAAATTATGGAAAGAGCAAGCCCAAGTGCCCATTAACTGATGAATGGATAAAGAAGAAGGGTTATCTATATACAAGGGAATATTACTCAGTGATCAAAAAGAAGGAAACCTTGCCATTTGCAGCAATGTGGATGGAACTAGAGTACATTATGCTAAGCATAATAAGTTATTCAGATAAAGACAAATATATGATTTCACTCGTATGTGGAATTTAACAAACATGACAGATGATCAGGGGAAGGGAAAGAAAAATAAGACAAAGACAGATAGAGCAACAAACTATAAGATACTCTTAAATACAGAGAACAAAGTGAGAGTTGCTGGAGGGGAGATGGGATGAAGGATGGACTAAATGGTTAATGGGTACTGGAGAGGGTATTTGTTGAGATGAGTACTGGGAGTTATATGTAAGTCATGAATCAGTGGGTTCTACTCCTAAAACCAATATTACACTGCATGTTAATTAACATGAATTTAAATAAATAAATTTAAATTAAAAATAAAAATGCAAAAAAAAGATTTTATGTTAAGGCAGAATATCATTAGAAGCTGCTGACTGAACTGAAACATCTAAATTAACATAGTAAGCTTAAAAACTGTAAAGTTTATTCATGGCAAATATTTGAAAACATATCAGTATAGAGAGGGCTGTACAATGTAGGAAGCAGGAAAATATGCCCTAGAAACAAGCTTATGCTGTCCGTATTCTTGTGTACCTCCAAAATTCATATGTTGAAACCTAATCCCAAAGTGACAGTATCTGGAGGTAGGGCCTTTGACAGATAATTAGTGCCTTATAAAAGAGACTCCAGAGGGCTCTCTTGACACTTCCACTATGTGGGAGCCTTGAAAATATAGCCATCTATGAACTAAAAAATGAGTTTTCATACTGAATTTGCTGATTCTTTGATGTGGACTTCCCAGCCTCCAGAACCATGAAAATCAAACTTTTATCATTTATAAACTACTCAGTCTGTGGTATTTTTGCTATAGCAGCCTGAATGGACTATATGTCTGTCTACCCAAAGTGAAGATTCAGCCAAGAATAAGAAGCTGAGATCCATGTTCTCAGCTGTTTTGAAGAGCCTGTTAGACCACCTTACTAAGTATGTTTAAGTAAGGGGTGCAGATGGTTAGCTGGGGGGTTGGGGGCATATTTGGCAGATTCCTGAGTTATTTGAGAGAATAAATTAATTGAAGGTCACCTAAGGTCCATTTCTAAACTATACTTAGGTTTCTTTAAAATTATATCATAACACACACACACACACACACACACCACTTTTAAATGATAGTTGCTTGATGACTTGCAGTTGCAATTGACCCCAATAGACAATAAATTCTACAGATACAGAAGGCACGTCAGAGAGAGGCTTAATTCTGAAATTTTACTACTGGATGATTGATTGTATAAAGACAAAAGGGAGCAATAAAAGTAAGAGCCATGTATAATACAGAAAACTGTGAGATCCAGAGTGTTTCCAGTTATCATCTAGTACTAGATGATCTGAGAAATTTTCATGGATCACTCTCTAACTGTATGAAATTGAGTATCTCTCTAGAATCTGAGCAACAACTGCTTTATCTAACAGATGCAACACAGTCTTAATTAGATACTTAAGTTTGAAGTGAATACTGTGTAAACATTTAGGACTGCTCTTTTGGTTTTATGGTCTATATAATTGGAAATTTTTGAAATTTGGATAACTTTTATTTTAACTGTTTACCATCAGTATACTTTATTAGGCCTCCAAGCCCTTATACCTGTCTTCTATCCAGTATCGTCTACCTATTATGTCTACACACAGAATTGCCCACCCAATAAGAGTGTTTCTTGTGTTGTGGCAAAATTGTAGAATTGTTGAATCACATTTTGTCTTGCTGTCTGTCAGGCTCTCTTTTTGAGTTATACTCTTTTACCTTTTTTCTTTTCACAAATTTTTCATTATTGACTCAGGCTTACACTGGTTCTTCTTGGTATTGACTCTGAAATATCTTTACCAATTTTAGCAGTGCCCTTCAGTCTACTGATATGCAAAAGATTGTAGTCTTATGTCTGTGCACTTTTCTATAGTAGTTCTATTGGCAAAACCAACTGTGCTGTAGGTACAGTTTCATGTATGTAGGCCAGTTGGAAAGATTCTAATAATTCTAATATAACTAATTATGCTCATTTTGATTCCATGGTCACTAAACAGATTTCTGGCTTTAAACTGACTTCCATTCTTATGCCTATTTGCACGTGAGTAGCACCATCCATTTGACTTATTTTGATTTTTTATGTTAGAATTATGACTTAGTGACTTAGCATAAGTGGAAGCTGATTCAAAAAGGAAATGAATATAGATTGTTTACACCTGAGCAAAGTAAGAGATATTCATGTGGAATCTCCTGAGCATAAACGCAGATTTCAGGTTTCAGAGACTCAATATATAGGGAACTGGCAGCCCTCCTATGGACACAAAATGGCTATTTATATTTTGTTTGTAAAGATGAGAAAGCTTAGGCATGAAAGACCTGTTTCCCAAAGTCTTTTTTGCCTTTTCAGTTTTCTCCTAGTGCCTATCCAATTGCCCATATTAAATTCTCTTTGCTAAAATAACTAGTATGGTTTCAATAATCTGTCTGAATCCTAATCAATATATATAGTATCTGAAAAGTTGAATGGAACTAATATATGTGTTGTCCCAATCTTGTCAATTTCATGGGGCCTCACGATTTTTGGAACCAACTTTTAACTTAATTCTGGAGACTAACCATGAAAGTCCTGAGAAACAATGAAAGCACACAAGAAACTATTTCCATAGGGATTTTATGTGCACCTAAAGATGTTTTCAAAAATTTTAGTATTTAAGTTTACAAGTGTAGCCAAGACTGAAGTTACACATGTCAAAGGCATGCTCACTACTATGAGTTACTGCCATATAACCATGTTCACTCTGTCAAGGAATCAAGCAACATTCCTACATGTAGCTATCCAAAAGTTTTGCAGGGCCAAGAAACTCCATTGTGGGATGAAGGAATTCACTGTCAAGCAATCTTTATATATACTAAGATTAAACTTGAGCACATTCTCCTACTTGTATGCATTTTCATTTGGGCATGTTTTTACCATTACTAATAGGTAACTTTATATACATTTTCAGGCTAGACAACTTTAGTACATTTTCTTACTTAATATCAGTTTAAAGCTCTTGCAAGCTAAGCATTCTCAGCAGGTTATAGATAAGAAAACTGCAAATCAGATAGATTCAGCAAAGTGACCCAACATCAGTTATTAAGTACAAAACCAGAAATCCAACTGATTTCCAATATTTCACATTTCACTATTCTGATGAATCACAGACTTGAAAGTAGGAATAGTAAAGGAGGGGTTCCTGGGTGGCTCAGTTGGTTAAGCATCTGACTTCTGCTCAGGTCATGGTCTCATGGTTCGTGGGTTCGAGCCCCGCGTAGGGCTCGTGCTGACAGATAGCTCAGAGCCTGGAGCCTGTTTCAGATTCTGTGTCTCCCTCTCTCTCTGACTCTCCCCTGCTCATGCTCTCTTTCTCTTAGAAATAAATAAAACACTTTTAAAATTTTTATAAAAGAAATAGTAAAGGAATAGTTCACTCAGGTGTAGAGACCAGAAATTTGGTGAAATTTACCTTGAGGAATAAAAGAGTACAAAGTCATTTAGATTAAGAAAAGGAGCTATGAACAGTGAATGTCATGATAATAAAAGGTTCTGAAATTTCCATTTCCAATAGACAACTGGGCATAATAAGCACAGTCTTTGGCTTCAGAAACTCAATCTTTCCATTACATATGTTTTATCTTAGACAAGTCACCTAATCTCTTAGGCTTTTTTCAACACCATCTCACAGTATTATTATAAGGGATAAATTGAGGTAAATATATGGAAGATGCTCAATTATATTGAATCTCTTCTGATTTTATAAATACTTTTATAAAAAGTCACTACTTTCTTCATTATTACCATTTGTCTCCCACAGTGACAAAAAAAAAAAAATCTCTGACTTATTTTTCTTACCACTACACTCTCTACATCCATCCATGTTGTCGCAAATGGCAAGATTCTTTTTTATGGCAAAACCATATTTCATTGGATATACATACCACTTCTTTTTTTTTTTTTTTTTTTTTAATTTCTAGGAGAGAGAGAGAGACAGCATGAACAGGGGAGGGTCAGAGAGAGAGGGAGTCACAGACGGAAACAGGCTCCAGGCTCTGAGCTGGCAGTCAGCACAGAGCCCGAGACGGGGCTCGAACCCACGAACCGCGAGATCATGACCGAAGCGAAAGTCGGACGCTTAACCGACTAAGCCACCCAGGCGCCCCTACATACCACTTCTTTATCCATTCATCTCTTAGTGGACACGGGCTGTTGCCATAATTTTGCCACTGTAAATAATGCTTCAATGAACATTAGGGTGCATATATCATACTATCTGACTCATATGTGGAATTTAAGAGACAAAAAAAAAAGAAAAAAAAGAACAAAGGGGGAAAAGTGACAAACAATATAGAACAAACTGGTAGTTACCTGAGGGGAGGTGGGTGTGAGAAATGGGTGATATATGTGAAGGAGATTAAGAGTACACTTACCATGATTACCACTGAGTAATACATGGAATTGTTGAATCACACTATATATTATCCATACTGGAATTGACATTAAAAAATTAATATCTCTAAAATTAAATGAACTTGTCTAAGAAAGACTAAAAGGAGAGGATTTGAGCACACTTTATAATGCTTTCTAAACAACTAGGTGAGATGAAACATTCCAAAGGATAGAAAATTAGAAGCAGATTCAAAATTGTGATACATGTAGGCTGATAATCTAGGCCTAATTAAATGAAGAGATGTTCTTAGACTGCCCCCCATCCGAGTTTAGAGACTGGTCTCAGAGTCTTAACACACAAGAATCAATAAATAATAATCTGGTAACCTTACATTGGGTACACAGTGGCTATTAGTCTTCTTCTTTTATCATTTATGAGAGGACTTGCTCTGTCAGTCCTAAATTTTCCCATAGCTAATACAGGTTAGAAAGCTCATTTGAACCTAGGTTTCTAATTCCAAGTAAAACACTCATTGCAAGATTGTATAACTTTATAAATCAATTTAATTCCATGTATTTATACTCCTGCATAGTAATCTTAAGTTTCCCCATTTTAATAAGAGCCACCCTTTATTATAGAAATTGGTGAGCAGTACAGAGACATGTACACAACTACCATACGCCTTTCACATAATCTCTCCTAGAGATTTGCCAGTTAAAAATCAAATGGTCAAAGCATCATTGCTTGCCTAAAGTGTAAATGATCTCCAAATGCAAACTCTATCTAACAGGCATTTTGAATGTTCTCTGTCAAGCAATCTTATTTTCCAGAACATAATTGTTTTGTTCAATCAAAGTGTCTCCAACTGCTGTGGATTGGAGACCTCATAATGTAGTTTCTACCAAAGGAATTCTGCCCCAAGTGGAGAAACTTGCCTGATTTAAATGAATATCAACAAAAATGATGATTTTACATTTTTCAGGAAAACAACAGTCCCAAAAGCTCTTGTGAGTTTCCAGGGACCTTACCAGAGGCTAACAGATTTATGGTCTCATTATTGCCTGAAGCAATAACTCTTCCAATAGGTAATTTTTATGCTGTGGGACCACAAAATGTGGGGATAAATGTTCTTGAATAAAGGAACTGGCTGTCAGGGTTTTCAAATACAGCTGTTACTAAAACAATACATTTTCACAAAGAAATGAGAGTCTTTTCTCCTTAGTTTCTCATCCATGTTCCACCATTAATCTCATCAGAAACACTTGTCTTTTTAAGTAGTGAGAAATGTCATATGAGGAATTAGGAAACATTAAAATAAACCTGTGATACTATATCCAATTAGTATTTTATTAATAGTATTATATAATATTTTATTAATTATATTATATATTATTTTAATAATGTATATCAATGTTAATAATCTATATTATTTCAATTAATGATAATTCTCATCCGTTTGATGTCTTTCCTATTCCCAGTCTCAAAGAAGAGCCAATGGACCATTGAAGAAATGTTACAGGACATGGGTTTTCTTTTATCAGTGGTTATATTTAAATAGAGATTCAAATGGCCATAAGTGAACACTGTTGTGGAATTTAAATAAATTGAAGATTTTAAAATGAATTCATGTATTAGATAGAGGATGGTACTATTTATCATAGAATGTTAGTGACCCATGAAAACAGGGAATAAAAAGATTTTAGGGACCCATGAAAATAAAGGACATAAAAGAAGGAAACAATCTTTTGTCAAGTGTTTGTTTCATTGTAGGCAGTTTGCCAGCTGCTTAAAATTTTCCCCAGTGTATAAATAAGAAATCTGAGAATTTAAATAGGAATAGCTCAGAAATGAGAGTTGGAACAAAATCTACATAATTTTAAAGAATTTTTTGACAGTTTAAGCACAGTGTGTTTTCCAAGAAGTGAAACACACGGCTTTTCCCAGATGCTTCCAAACGTTAGTTCAAAGCATTTATACCTTAATGACAAGAAGATGTTATTTGAAGGAGGCTTTATACAGTTTGTACTGTCCTTTTTTAAGCTTTTACTTAAATTCCAGTTAGTTAAAATACAGTGTAATACTAGTTTCAGGTGTAAAATATGATTCAATATGTCCATATAATGCTCAGTGCTCATCACAAGTGCAACCCTTAATCTCCATCACCTATATAACCCATACCCAACCACCTCCATTCTGGTAACCATCAGTTTGTTTTCAAAATTAAAAGTCTGTTTTTTGGTTGCCTCTCTCTCTCTCTCTTATTTTTTTGTCCTTTACTCATTTGTTTTGTTTCTTAAACTTCATATATGAATAATATCATATGGTATATGTCTCTCTCTGACTGATGTATTTATTTTATTGAGCATAATACTCTCTAGAGCCATCCCTGTCACTCAAAATGGGAAAATTTCATTCTTTTCCTGTCTGAGTAATATTCTATTGTATGTTAGCATCACTTCTTCATCCATTCATCAGTTGATAGACACTCTGGCTATTTCTAGGATTTGGCTATTGTATATAATGATGCTATCAACATCGGGGTGCATGTATCCATTAGAATTAACATTTTTGTATTCTTTGGATAAATACCTAGTGGTACAACTCCTGGACCATAGGGTAGTTTTATTTTTAAGATTTTGGGAAACCTCCATACTGTTTTCCAGAATGGCTTAACCAGTTTGCAATCTCACTAACAGTGCAAGATGTTTCCACTTATTCCACATCTTTGCCAACACCTGTTGTTTCTTGTGTTGTTGATTTTAGCCATTCTGACATGTGTGAGGTTATATCTCATTGTAGTTTTTATTTACATTTCCTGATCATGAGTGATGTTGAACATCTTTTCATATGACTGTTGGCCATCTGTATGTCTCCTTTGGAAAAAATGTCCATTAAGGTCTTCTGTCTATTATTTATTTATTTATTTATTTATTTATTTACTTTTTTTGGTGTTTAGTTTTATAAGTCCTTTATATACTTTGGATACCAACCATTTATCAGATATGTCATCTGCAAACATCTCCCATTCCATCAGTTCCCTTTTAGTTTTTTTTTTTAATTTCCTTTGCTTTTATTTTTATGAGGTTCAAATAGTTTATTTTTGCTTTAGTTTCCCTTATCCTAGATATATATCTGGAAAGAAGTTGCTATGGCCACTGTCAAAGATAATGCTTGTATCCTCTTCTAGGATTTTGATGGGTTTCTGTATCATAGTTAGGTCTTTAATCCATTTTGAATTTATTTTTGTGTATGGTGTAAGAAAGTGATCGATCCAGTTTCATTCTTTCCCATGTGTGTCTCTGGTTTTCCCAATACCACTTGATGAAGATAATGTCTTTTTCCCACTAGATATTTCTTCCTGCTTCGACAAAAATTAATTGACCATTAATTAAATTATAAATCCATATAATTTTGATTTATTTCTAAATTTTTTATTCTGATCCATTAATCGACGTGTCTGTTTTTGTGCTAGTATCATACCATTTTAATCACCACAGCTTTGTAAAATACCTTAAAGACCAGAATTGTGAGGCCTCCAGTTTCGCTTTTCTTTTGTAAAGTTGTTTTGGCTATTTTGGGTCTTTTGTTGTTCAATACAAATTTGAGGATGTCAGTTCTTGCTCTGTGAAAAATGCTCTTGGTATTTTGGTAGGTATTGCATTAAATGTGCAGACTGCTTTGGGTAGTATAGCCATTTTCCCAATATTTACTCTTCCAATTCATTAGCATGAAATGTTTTGTCATTTCTTTGTGTCATCTTCAATTTCTTTCATCAACGTTTTAGAGTTTTCAGAGCACAGGTCTTTCACCTCTTTGGTTAGGTTTATTCTAAGGCTTCTTATTGTTTTTGGTACAACTGTAAATGAGATGGATTCCTTAATTGCTCTCTCTGCTGTTTCATTATTTGTATATAGAAAGGCAGATGTCTGTACATTGATTTTGTATCATGTGACTCTTGAAATCATCTTTCAGTTCTACGAGTTTTTGGTGGAGTCTTTCAGGTTTTCTATATAGAGTATCATGTCATGTTCAAGTAGTGAAAGTATTACTTCTTCCTTGCTGATTTGTATGCCTTTCATTTCCTTTTGTTGCCTGATTTCTGTGGCTATGATTTCTAGTATTATGTTACATAACAATGATGAGAATGGACATCCCTGACTTATTCCTGATGATAAAGGGGAATCTCTCAGTTTTTCCCCATTGAGGATGATGTTAGCTGTGGGTTTTTCGTAGGTTGCTTTTATTATGTAGAGGTATGTTCTTCGTAACCCTACTTTGTTGATGTTTTTTTATGAGTGGATATTCTATTTTGTCAAATGCTTCTTCTGTATCTATTGAAATGATAATATGGTTCTTATTCTTCCTTTTATTAATGTGGTGTCCTGCATTGATTGATTTGCAAATATTGAACTACCCTTGCAACCAGAAATAAATTACACTTGATCATGGTGAATGATTTTTTTTTTAATGTATTGTTGAATTACGTTTGCTAGTATTTATGAGAATTTTTACATCTGTGTTCATCAGGGATATTGTCCTGTATTTCTTTTTGTTTTGTGTTGTCTTTATCTGGTTTTGGTATCAAGGAAATGCTGGTCTCATAGAAGGAATTCGGAAGCCTTCCTTTCTCTTCTATTTTTTGAATAGTTTGAGAAGAATAGGTGTTAACTCTTCTTTAAATATTTAGCAGAATTTCAGCATTCAAGAGTCTCTCATGGTTTGCCTCCCTCCCTCTCACCACTATTTTCCCCCTTCTTCTCCTCCATGGTCCTCCGTTAAATTCCTCCTAATTCTCCTATACTTGCAAACATATGGTATCTGTCCTTCTCTGCCTGACTTATTTCACTCAGACTCTTGAATGCTGAGAACAAACTGAGAGCTGATAAGGGTGGGGGAGAGGGGAAGGTGGGTGATGGGCATGGAGAAGGGCACTTGTGGGGATGAGCACTGGGTGTTATATGGAAACCTACTTGACAATAAACTATTTATAAAATAAAAATAAATAAAAATAAATAAATAAATAAATAAATAAACAAAAAACCAAACAAACAAGTATTTGGCAGAATTTACCTGTGAGGCCATTTGTCCCTGGACTCTTGGCTGTTGGAAGTTTTTTAATTGTTTTAAATTTTTATTATTGATTCGATTTCTTTGCAAGTTATCAGTTTTTTTTAAGTTTTCCAGTTATTCCTGTCTCACTTTTTGTAATTTATGTGTCTAGGAATTTATCTATTTCTTCTCAGTTGCCCAATTTGGGGAATATAATTTTTCATAATATTCTCTTGTAATTTTATTTCTGTTGGTTGTTATTTATCCTCTCTCATTTGTGATTCTACTTATTTGGATGCTTTATCTATTCTTTTTGATAAATCTGGCTTGGTGTTTATCAATGTTATTAATTTTTTCAAAGAACCATCTCCTTGTTACATTGATCTATTCTATTGGGTTGTTTTTAGTTTCTACATAATTTATTTCTGCTCTTACCTTTATTATTTCCTTCCTTCTGTTGGCCTTACACATCATTTGTTGTTCTTTTTCTAGTTCCTTTAGGTGTAAGGTTAGGTTGTTTATTTGATATTTTTCTTGCTTCTTGAATAGGCCTGTATTGCTATATACGTCCCTCACAGGAGTGCTTTTGCTGCACTTCAAAGGTTTGACCATCATGATTACATTTTTATTTGTTTCTATGTTATTTTTTAAAAATTCCTTCTTTGAATCCCTGGTTGATGCATCGTTTAGTAGCATGTTGTATAACTTCAATAAATTTGTGGTTTCCTGATTTTTTTTTTCACGGTTTACTTCTAGCTTCATAGTGTTATGATCGGAAATTGTGCATGGTATAACTTCATTCCTTTTCTCTTTGTTAAGGCCTGTTTTGCGAACTAATATGTAACCAATACTGCAGAATGTTCCATGTGCACTTTAAAAGAATGTGTATTCTGGTGCTTTAGAAATAGATAGAAATGTTCTGAATATGTCTGTTAAGTTCACTTGATCCAGTGTGCCATCAAAGCCATTCTTTCATTGTTATTTTTCTTTTTTAATTTTTTTTTATGTTTTATTTATTTCTAGGAGACAGAGAGAGAGAGAGCGTGAGCCAGGGAGGGTCAGAGAGAGAAACAGGCTCCAGGTTCCGAGCTGGCAGTCAGCACAGAGCCCTACGCGGGGCTCTAACCCACGAACCGCGATCATGACCTAAGCGAAAGTCGGACGCTTAACTGACTAAGCCACCCAGGCGCCCGTACTTTTTTCCTTTAAAATTAATTGATCTTTTATTTTCTTTTTACTGTTTTTTTTAAACTTGGGATTCTCTTTTATTTATTTATTTTTTTACAAATAGTTTATTGTCAAATTAGTTTCCACATAACACCCAGTGCTCATCCCCACAAGTCTATGCCCATCCCCCCTCCCCCGCACATCCATCAGTCCTCAGTTTTTGTCAGCATTCAAGAGTCTCTCATGGTTTGCCTCTCTCCTTTTCCCCCACCATTTCCCCTTCCTTCTCCCCCTCGTTCCTCAGTTAAGTTCCTCCTAATCCTCCTATATGTGCACACATATGATATTTGTCCTTCTCTGCCTGACTTATTTCACTCAGCATAACACTCTCAAGGTCCATCCATGTTGCTACACATGGCCAGATTTCATTGTTTCTCATTGCCATGTAGTATTCTATGGTGTAGATAAAACACACCTTTTTGATCCATTCATCTGTTGATGGACACTTAGTCTCTTTCCATGTTTTAGCTATTGTGGAGAGTGCTGCTATGAACATTGGGGTACATGTGCTCCTATGCATCAGCATTTCTGTATCCCTTGGGTAAATTCCTAGCAGTGCTATAGCTGGGTCATAGGGGAGTTCTATTGTTAGAGTGACTAAAATGAGCCAATCAGAGAACTCTAGATGCTGGCGAGGATGTGGAGAAATGGGCACCCTCCTGCACTGTTGGTAGGAATGTAAACTGGTACAGCCCCTCTGGAAAACAGTGTGGAGGTTCCTCAGGAAACTAACAATAGTCTTTGTCTTAAAGTGTAGTTTGTCTGATATAAGCACTGTTACTGAAGCTTTCTTTGCATCCATTTGTATGATAAATGTTGCTCCTCCTCCTCTTTCTATCTGCAGTTGTCTTTAAGTCTAAAACGAGTCTTTTTTAGGCAGAATATATATGGGTCTTTTTAAAAAATTGTTTAAATGTTTTATTTATTTTCGAGAGAGAGAGAGACGGCATGAGCAGGGGAGGGTCAGAGAGAGGGAGATACAGATTCTGAAGACAGGCTCCAGGCTCTGAGTTAGGTGTCAGCACAGAGCCTGATGTGGGGCTCGAACCCATGAACCATGAGATCATGACCTGAGCTGAAGTCGGACGCTAAACCGATTGAGCCACCCAGGTGCCCTGGGTCTCTCTCTTTTTTTTTAAATCTATTCCGACATCCTATATCTTTTGATTGGACCATTTATTCCATTTATCTTCAAAGCAATTATTGATAGATTTGTATTTATTGTCATCTTATTGCTTGTTCTGTCATTGTTTCCGGAGATTTCCTCTGATTCTTGTCTTTCACTTTTTCTCTCTCCTTTCTGCCCCTAGAGTCCTCTTTAATATTTCTTGCAGGGCTAGTTTAGTAGTCATGAACTCCTTTAGTTTGTTTTTGTTTTTGTTTTGTTTATTAAAATCTTAATCTGTCCTTCTGTTCTAAATGATAGCCTTGCTGGATATAGTATTCTTGAATGGAGATTTTTTTTCCACTCAGCACTTTGAATATATCACGCCACTTTCTTCTGACATGCCAACTCTCTGTTGAGAAGTCTTCAGTTAGCCTCATGGGTTTTCCCTTGTAAGTTAAGGGCTTCTTTTGCTGCTCTTAAGATTTTTCTTTTATCATTATATTTTGAAAATTTAATTACCATATGTGTTGGTGTTGACTTGCTTTTGTTGATTTTGATGGGAATTCTCTGTCCCTCCTGTATCTGGACGTCTGTTTCCTTCCCCAGATTAGGGAAATTTTCAGTTATTATTTCTTCAAATAAATTTTCTGTCCCCTTTCTCTCTCTTCCTCTGGGACTCCTATAATATAAATTTTATTACATTTTATAGAGTCACTAATTTCCCTAAACCTATTCTCATGTCGTGTCATTCTTCTTTCTCTCTTTTGTTCAGCTTCATTATACCCATTATTTTGTCTTCTATGTCACCAATTCAGTTTTCAGCTTCTTACATCCTGCTATTCACTGCATTAAGCCAGTTTCCAATCTCATTTATTACACTCTTCATCACTGATTCTTTTTTATCTCTGTAACAAGGGCCTCCTTGATGTTTTTTTTAAATTCTTTTCTCAAGCCCAATGAGTATCCTTATGACTGTTGCTTTAAATTCTCCATCAGGCATGTTATTTATATGTTTTTTTGTTGATCACTGACTGTGGCTTTATCTTGTTCTTTCAGTTGGGATAAATTCCTAAATCTTCATATTTTGTCTAAGTCTCTTCCTTCTGTGTGTCAGAAAAGCCAGTTATTTCTCATGTTCCTGAAAGTATTGGCCTATGAAGAAGAGATCCCATTTCATGCATTCCAGGGAGTGTCTCTGGTGTGTGCTGCATGTGCTCTCTTATTGTGTTCTGGCTGCTCTATCCTTTAGGCTAGTTGTCTGCAGAGGCTCTCCTCGCCTGCTGTGGGCAATGTTTGATCCCTATCCTCAATGTGGTAAGTTTTAACCAGATGTGCTCTGGTCTGCTTGTGAAATGACATTTAACACAATCTCCACCAGAACTGAAGCCCTATAGAACTAGACATGGGGGCAGGGTTCTGTGCTGGTCTAGGGGAGAGGACTTGCCACTCTGAGACTGAAGCAAGCTTGACTGAGAAGGGTAGTTCTGCCAGGGCACAGGGTGTGGGGCTTGGTGTAAGTGACTTAGGAACACAGTGTTGGTGCTGTGCTGCTTTGTCCTACTGTCTCCATGTTTCTGTTCAGGTGCAGGGGAGACAAATGCCCCAGCCAGCTTCTTTGTTTCCAGGGAGCTGTTTCCATGAGAGCTGCCTCTCAGGGAAGTGCTACAAGAAGAGGGAATAAACTAGCCATGCCTGATGGCCTTTTATTTTATATGTTTTTGAGTTTATTTATTTATTTTGAGAGAGACAAGAGAGCGTGAGCGATGGAGGGACAGAGAGAGAGGGGAAGAGGGAGAATCCCAAGCAGGTTTCACAGTCAGTGTTCAGAGTCCAGTGCAGGCCTCAAACTCACAAAACCATAAGATCATGACCTGAACTGAAATCAAGAGTCAGACACTCAACTGACTGAGCCACCAGCCTTTTAAATTCCAGGCTTTAAGGCCCACTGGTTGCAATGACTCACAAAATCCAGCCCTTCTTGTTTCCCAAACCAATGGCTTTGCAGAAACCTTCTCTTTATAGGTTCCTCTGTGTGCCCCTCTCTCTTTTGCCCTTCTAAGAGACCACAGCTACCTCCCATCCACAGCACCAATTTCCATTTCTCCCCTGAACCATGTCTCCAAACTTCCTACCTTCTTCAATGTTCTCTTTTCTCCCTTTAGTTGTAGAGTTTGTTCTGTCAGTATTCAGATCAATTTCTAGGATATTTAGAATGATTTGACAGTTTTCTAGTTGTGTTCATCAAACAAAATGAGCCTAGAGTCGTCCTACTTTGCTTCTGTATTGCTCTCTCTAATCCTAAATAATTTGAATAATCAAGAATCAAACCAAACCAAACCAAAATACCTTACATTTTGCCCACATTTGATTTTAATAAGAAAAAGCAATACACAATTTACTTAACTAACAAAACCAAAATTATCCACCGATTCACTTTGGGTTACACTATGCAACTGTCAATATCTAAAAGTAGTTTTCCCAACTCTGCTTCTTTCCAACTCCTCTCTATCTCATCACTCACATCATCAAACCAAGACTTAACTACAATGTCAGCTATCCCAAAAATGGAATCTTAAACTAAGCAAGAATCACCTGATCAGCATTAGTTAGGTTATCTGACTGATAAACCCCTGGCATCCCCTGTAAGGAAAGTAAACTTGCAATAACCAATTTGCTTTTCACATAACACAACCCCTTGTTCTTGTTCCTTTCTAATTATACAATCTCTTGCCTGTATAGTTCTTTGGAGTTCCTTTCTATCTATAAGATTAGATGTTCCCAATACATGAATTGCTGAATAAAACAAATAAGATCTTTAAAATTTACTCAGTTGAACTTTGCTTTTTAACAGAAGCAATCTTCTCTGTTCACTACAATATCCCCAACACCTAAAATAGTACCACACACAGTAGCACCCCAATAAGTAAGTGCTGAATTAGAGAAAGCCTTACCATAACAGCAATTAATACAGATTTTCCATGTAAAAACATGAGTCTAGAAAAGAGGCAATATTTTACAGTGGTACAAAAGCCTGTGTGAAGTCAGAGAGCTTACTCAGTATCTATAAACCCATTGTCTTATTTAATCTTCATAACTTCAGTAAAAGGTAGACAGTTGTCATTGTGAGTTTATGGAAGACAATAAGACACCTAGAGAATTAGTACAAATTTCACAAAAATAAGACGCAGAGATGCAACTAAGACTCCTATCTTGAGTTTGAGGGATAGAATGGCAATTTATTTTATTGCTTTCTAAACTGAATAAAACAAAATTGCATGGGAAAGATACTAAAAATACAGCAAGCAGATGTACAAAGAAAAAAATTATAAAGGATATCATGAGAGTAGTCAAACTATACTGGAAGCACATTTTAGGGAATATTAAAGGTGGGAAAATGAGAGAATGAGTAGCAAAGTAGTGACAGCTAATGAGGGACTACATATGTTGTGTATATAGGGATAAAATAATAAAATGTGATATTATATATGTATGAACAGACTGGTTGATTGATTGCCAACATGAGTTTTTGAGTTGGAAATCTTGGCATCTGCCTTACCTTGTACCTTCATAGGGTAAATTCAATTTGCTAAATAATAAGAACTTAATGAATCATTCTTTTTTTTCTGTATTAAATTTGGTATGTTGTGGTATTGTGTTTGTGTGTGTATGTGTATGTATGTGTGTGTACACATGTATAAAAAAGCACTGATAGTGTTTGGGGATTTTGTATATTCAACCTCAAACTACAAATTCCCAAATGTAGGACATACTTCTGAAAGTCCTCAATACAGTACTTAAGAAAAAAGGTTAGTGACCGAATAAAATATAAAGAGAATGGAAAAGAAAAAAATTGAACACAATAAAGAAATTAAATTTTCAAAATAGGAAAACTAGAGAATCATTTATAATAAGAGAAAAATAAAGTCTCCTAGTATTTTCAACAGACACACATATATTAGGTGTCATATATGTATATGTACGTAGATGTGCATATGTACGTATATATGTGGACATATACATACACATTACACACACACACACACACACACACACACACACACACACACAACACACGAAAAGGAGAGAGAGAAAGACCTACAACTTGGCCAGGCAGTATGGTATGGTTAGCTATACTGAGATAAACTACCTTAAAGGATACTACAGATTCGTAATGGGAAATTGGTAGGTAGAATGAGAGATAAAATAAAGCATTGACGTTTCCATGACAGAAGACTGTACAAAAAGAGCAGGAGCAGAAAAGAAGGAGGGATTTATGTTGTCTGATTTGCCAATATGTAAGTAGCCAATTAGAATAATCATTATAGCAGATTGGACAGAAGACAATTATACTGTTTTTTCCTTTATTTTATTAATTCTTGTTCTTTGTTGCTTTTGAGTGCCCTAAAGCCTCCATATATATGTCAGTTTTATAACCTACAATTCACATCAATAAAAGTCAATGCTTTTAAGTGTATAAATCACTGAATTTTGACAAATGAGTACAATGGTATACAACACAAACAAGTACAGAACATTTCCACTGCCCCCACATTACCTCATGCCCTCCCCCTTTTTATTGAGATAGAAATTACATACAATAGTATATTTGTTTCAGGTGTGCAGAATAATAATTCAATAGGACAATTATTCTTTGACACTGTATATTTCTAAAATAGATTTGAATATGGTCCAGATTAGAGTTTCTTAGCTTTGGGCCAGGCACAGAATGTTGTGTTCTCCTGCAGAGCAACTCAAGCAACAGAGCTCCCAAACCTGTGGTATCAGTAACTTTCTGAAAGTACAAATCAAATTACAATGCTGACAGAATCTATGAAAAAGCTAATTGCTAAAAATTAACTCCAAAATACACACACACACACACACACACACACACACACACACACACACACACACACATTTGAAACTGCATCACTATAATCTAATTATTTTAATAGAAGCTAAACCAATTATACATAATTACTCACAACCTTGAGGTTAAAAATATTGATGTGAAAACTCTGCAGCTGTATAAATGCACTAGTATAATGTTTTAATTATATCCACACATCCATTTAAATTAGATAATTTCATTAAATCCATAAAGTGGTTACCTTTGTTTCTGAACCCAAATCATATGATCCTATTTACTAAAAAATTTTAAAACAAGAGCAACTATTGACACAATAAGGCTGTGATTGAAAACCATTCCAATGTATTCAAATTTATTTAAATTCAATTTCATCAATTCAATGGGGGAGAACTCAAGCTGGTTGTCTGATACTAATAAAACCTTGTTGATTGACAAAATTATTTCTTAGGTAAGAATAGCTAAATTTTGGTGAAAATATTAAAAGTTCTGACTTTCATATTTAATGGCTCAGTTAGCATGTAAGAAGAGTATAGACTATATTAAAGGTTCAAAGCTAACCTAATGAATATGAATATACTAGTCTTTTCTGAAAATATGAACATTTATCTGATAATCCCAACATTTGATAATTGATTGAAAAATAAAAATCTTGCACTTTATAGGGGCGCCTGGGTAGCTCAGTCAGTTAAGCATCTGGCTTCAGCTCAGGTCATGATCTCATAGTTCATGGGTTCGAGCCCTGTGGTGGGATTTGTGCTGACAGCTAGCTCAGAGCCTGGGAACTGTTTCAGATTCTCAATCTCTCTCTTTCTCTCTCTCTCTCTCTTGCTCTCTCTCTCTCTCCCTTGCTCACAATGTCTCTCTCAAAATAAATAAAACATAAAAAAATAAAAATAAAAAGATCTTGCACTTTATATTCTGAAGGACTTCAAACTATATATTGTAATAACTTGGTTTTACCATGTGTCAATGTATGGAGTGAGGCATACCACCTCCAAATTATTCCCCTTCCCAAATGTGCTGAGCCTTATTTCCTCACCCAAATGACCTGGCATTCCAGAAACTTTACCACAAATTCCCTAGTGACTTAGCACCTGTTTGATTCACCTTTCTCAGGGAGACTGAACCAGGAGGGTACAGGGAATTCCAGAATGTACTTTTAACTTCCAGCTTCATGCTCTTTTCTGGTCAGTATTTCAAAGACACTTCCATCCTTAGCCCCAAGTTAAGAATGACTCCAAACATTTGAAAACAGGGTTGAACAAAGGACTGGAAATAGTGTTAAAAAAAATAGATGAAAAAATCTCTTTCTTGTGTAAGGGCATATTATATTATTGTTTGAAATATAATTCTACTTCTTCTCTTTCTTTTCTATCAAAAAGTATAATATTAGAAGATAGATTCCAAATGAAATAATAATTCTAGGTTTACTGTAAAATGGGGCCACCCTAGAGTATCTAAATTATGAGAACAACAACAAACGTTTAGTGGCAAATAAGAAAAATTTCTAAGAAATATAAGTGAAAGAAAAAGGTTAAAAAACATATTTTGCCTCACAAAAAGTTCCCCAATTTTAATAAAGTATGACATTTTCAACTCAAATAAAAGTTAAGCTATTATAAAATACACTAGAATATGCTGAAAGTTTCTTTGTCTCAAATACTAAGCACCTCCTATTTTCTATACCTAGAAACATTTAATTTGTCTGACTAGGATATTTTAAAATAAGAAATGTGATAAAGTTTTATATCTCAACCATAAGCTATTTTCACAACTAATTTTTTCTTAATAATAAAAAGATTATATTCATAATTTAAAAATATCTTATAAACTTCCTTATATTGACTACCTAAATAAAAAACATCACATAAGAATAATTATTTTGAAATAGATTCATATAGTTTCATCATTGTCTTAGCTCTGTTTTTATTATGCAAGAGATATTCTCTATGGAACGTTCTCCAGGATAGATCATATGTTAGGCCACAGAACAGATTTCAATAAATTTAAGAAGACAAATCATATCATACATCTTTTCTGACCACAATCGTATGAAACTAGAAATCAGTTACAATAAACAACTGGAAGAAGCACAAAACATGTGGAGGCTATCAATATGCTACTGAGCAAGCAATGGATCAGTAAAGAAACCAAAGAAGAACTCAAAAAATACATGGAGAAAATATTGAATATGAAAATACAACATTCAAAAATCTATGGGGCACAGGAAAAGCAATTCTAAGAGGGAAATGTATAGCAATATAGGTCTACTTCAAGAAACAAGAAAAATCTCACATAAACACTGTAAACTTACACTTAAAGCACATAGGAAAAAAAAGACCAGACCAATCTGGTGTTAATAGATAGAAATAATAACGATCAGAATGGAAAATGAATTGAAAATAAAGAAAGAGAAACAAACAAACAAACAAACAAACAAAAAAAGCAAATCAAGAGCTGGCTCTGAAAGATAAACAAAATTAATAAACTGTTACCCAGACTCATCAGGATAAAAAGGCAAAAGTACTAAATAAATAAAATCAGAAATGAAAGATAAGTAAACACTGACCCCACAGAAATACAAAGGATTATAAGAAGCTACTAGGAAAAATGATATGCCGATAAATTGGATAACCTAGAAGAAGTGGCTAAAAATCTACAAATATGCAATCTTCCAAAAGTGAATCAGGAAAAAATAGAAAACCTGAACAGACCAATTATTACTGATGAAATTGAATAAAAAATCAAATACTCCCTAAAATCAGAAGTTCAGACCAGATGGATTCACAGGTAAAGACTACCAAACATTTAAAAAAGAGCTAATACTTATACTCCTTGAACTATTCCAAAAACTTAAGAGGAAAGAAATTTTCCAAATATATCCTGTAAGTCCAGCATTACCCAGATACCAAAACCAGGCAAAGATACTGTTAGAAAAGAAAGCTACAGGCCAGTTACCTCTGATGAACAAAGAGGCAACAATTTTCAACAAAATAACAGCAACTTAATACACAACATTAACAAATGAAAGATAAAAATCATATGACAGTCTCAACAGATTCAGAAAAGGCATATGAGAAAAATCCAACATCCATTAATGATAAGAACTCTCAACAAAGAAGGTTTAGATGGAACATACTTCAACATAAAAAAAGGATGTCTGTTAACAAAACAGTTTTACTAATTAAAATTGTGTCATAAATTCCCTGGAGCTTTAACAGTGCATTTTATGGTTACAATCTTTAAAATTATATTTTATTTTTATAACTATATATCTCTATATATAGTTATCTATCTTAATATATCTTTATAACTATATGTTAATAATTAAACATAAATTTTAATTGTTTAAATATTAATATAGTTGTATTTAGATAACATTTATGTATTCATATAGTATAAACAATTGAGAAATAATAGTGTTCTATGGGCATTGAGTTATATAGTCAATTTAAAGCAAATCCTTTTAAATAGATAATTTTAAAATTTTGCTTACTGAAATGTATAAATACAGTAGCTCAAATATATTCACAGCTACTGTCTTTTTGTATTCATTTAAAAACTCTTTGTATTATTATATTTATCAGAAAAAAGTCATTATATACATATTCCTTGTTTATAATTATTATTAATGTTTTGTCAAATTTAAAGACTATTATATTGTAGACTTTTTCATCCATTCTAATTAATGGTATAAACATAAACAATAAAATAGGATATCTAATTATTTTTTTTAAAAAAACCTTCTTCCCCTCAAGTATATATATATATTTCAAGATTCATAATAAAACTAGCATTGTCCGCTTATAATTGTTCAACAACTAGTTCAAATTGTCAATGTCTTCCTTGCTTTAAGACAGATCAACTTCATGTTTTTCCCTTTGCAAGCTTTGTCTTCAATAAATGCAATTTGCCCAAAGCTTCCACAGCTGAAGCTTTGAGGTCTCCATTTATTGAGTATTTAATTAAAGATCCTCAATTAAGTTTGTTCAAAATACAAACAAAACTAATTATTTGTATTTATTGGTAAAAAAGCAACAAAGACAAATCTCGTACATTCTCCTCCTATTCAAGCTCTCCCCGTCCCCCCAAGTCAACATCAGTTTTGTCATTAAAATTGTGAAGTTACGATTTAGGTATAAACATGTTTTTAATTTGACATCCTAGTTTATACTTTTTGAAAATATGGCAGCTTCATTAGATCAATTAGTGAATTATTTGTGCAGTAACACCAATTATTAGCTCATATCTGTTCCTTACATCTCTTTATGTAATTATTTAGTGACATGCAGAATCTAGTCTCCAGATTTTCTAATTTAGTAGTTCAACAATGCTCACATGACTTTCTATATAAAACATAACTACAAAAACAAATAATTTTAACTTCAAGTTTAATTGTTTTACCAAAATTACAGAAAATTCAAAATAATATCAGGTATTCTATTTTTAATAGAATGAACTTTCAAAACTTAACGTTAATTCTATATTTGGGTGAAAATTTGAGCCACTACTAAAAACAAATTGATGTTTATTTGAAACTTTGAATCTGACTGATATAAAACTAACCTCATTTTTACCTATATCCAAAGTTTTTGTGTAAATAGAACCAAAACATTACCAGCAATTTCTATACTTTACATATATCTACAAGAATACTGGAAACAAAACTAAGCAAAACTAATTTAGCAACACACTCATCTAAGGTCAAAAGGTATTTTTTGCTGCTGCTTGTATTAAATTGATGTCTTCAAGCTTAATCTTATAAATAAAAACAAACTGTTAAAGATGTTAATGCTTTGCCAGCAGTGATATATCTTCTGGCTCTCATGTGGTTGTTGATAATACTTCAAGCTTCATGGCAGATATAAAAACCCCAAAATACTTTAAGTCAGACTTCATTATCAGTTTTCTTGAGAAATTAAATACTTTATAAAATCTTCCATGTTATTTTCACTATTTTAAAGCTCATTACTATGAAGACAATTTAATTTAAAATGAAACAGTACTGTCAAATAATAAAATAGTTATAGATTATATGCTGTTCAACAAATGACAAAAACACTGTAACAAGAACATCTAGGTAAACCCTTATTCCCTTTATGCCAGCACTCAGGCACAATTTTCTGCACATATTTAACAGTTATTAACCTGCATTTCCCCACATTTCTCACTTATGCTACCAACTGGCTGCCTGGCAGCCTTGTGACTTTGAGAACCCATAGCCCAAGCCATTACATGCTCATCAAGGCAATACTAGCAAATGCCAGTAACTGATACCAGAAGGACTTAGCTGGCTCTGCCGGCTACCTTCTCAGTGGGCATCATTTTTTATCACTTTTAGCTCTGCATACTGTCCGCCACAGATACCCTGTGTCTGAAAAAAGTCAGGAAAAGAAAGACAGGTTATTTTGAGTCATCTTTTAAATTTAATCCTGTGTTGGGGTGAGAATTCTGTATTCTGCTCATGAATCTCTTACATCATTATATGAGATCATGAAAGAATCCTGAACTCTCAAGTGGAAGACTACCAAATGCATTCTGGGTCATCTTAATGCAGACATTATGGTGACACTTTATTGAAATAAATTAAGGATCTGAGAAAATTGCTAAGCTGAACAGATATCCAGTAACAGGTATAAAATGGGCCTATCCCATGTGATTAGGACTTTGATCACTCTACATGAACAACAGTATTAAACCCTGCGTGTTTATAATGCTTTTATGTTTGTTAGGCCCACATTAACCAGAAAGGCAGTTTGGCATACAGATAATAGGCTCCAGAGTCGGAATCTTGCAACCACATTCTAGTTCCAAAACCTTCTAGCTGGGTAACCTAGAAGTTATTTCAACCATATCTGTTTCATTAACTGCATCTATACTCAGGAAAGTATCGACCTTAAGATTTGTTATAAGGATTAATAATATACACAGAGTACTTAGAATAGTACCTAAATATTCTATCTACCCCTACTTTGTTGAAGGTTTTTATCAAGAATAGATGCTGTATTTCATCGATGTTTTTCTGCATCTATTGACAGGATCATATGGTTCTTATCCTTTCATTTATTAACATAGAGTATCATGTTGATTGATTTGTGAATACTGAACCAGCCCTGTAGCCCTGGAATAAATCCCACTTGATCATCATTAATAACTCTTTGAAAGTACTGGTGAATTTGATTTGCAAGTATTTGTTGAGAATTTTCCCATCTATGTTTATACGGGGTACTGGCCTATAATTCTCCTTTTTAGTGGGGTCTTTGGTTTTGGAATCAAGGTAATGCTAGCTTTGTAGAATAAATTTGGAAGTTTCCTTCCATTTCTATTTTTCGGAACAGTTTGAGAATTAACTCTTTAAACGTCTGGTAGAATTCTCCTGGGACACCATCTTGCCCAGGACTCTTGTTTGTTAAGACATTTTTGCATACTTCAACATCATAAAGCATACATACAAAAGACCCACAGCTAACATTATCCTCAATAGGGAAAACATGAGAGCCTTTCCCCGATGGTCGGGAACAAGACAAGGATGTCCAGTCTCACCATTACTACTTAACACAGTACTGGAAGTCTTACCCTCAGTAATCAGACAACAAAAAGAAGCAAAGGTCATATAAATCAGCAAGAAAGAAGTCAAACTTTTACTATTTACAGATGACATGATACTTTATGTAGAAAACCCAAAAGACTCCACCAAAAAAAATTGTTAGAACTCAGACATGATTCAGCAAATTCTCAGGATATCAAATCAACATGCAGAAATCTGTTGCATTTGTTTATACCAATAACAAAGCAGCAGAAAAAGAAATCAAGGAGTCGATCCCTTTTACAATTGCACCAAAAACAGTAAGATGAGTAGGAATAAACCTAACTAAAGAGGTAAAGATTTGTACTCTGAAAACTATGAAACAATGATGAAAGATATTGAAGATGACACAAAGAAATGGAAAGGCAACCCATGCTCATGGATTGGAAGAACAAATATTGTTAAAATACCAAAAACAGCAATCTACACATTCAATGCAATCCCTATCAAAATGTCACCAGTTTTTTTGTTGTTGTTTTTTGCAGAGCTAGAACAATCCTGAAATTTATATGCAACCACATAAGACCCTGAATAGCCAAAGCGTTCCTGAAAAAAAAAATAAAACAAAACTGGATAAATCATGATTCCAGGGGTGCCTGGGTGGATCAGTCAGTTAAGCATCCAACTTTAGCCCAGGTCATGATTTTGCAGTTCATGGGTTCGAGCACCATATTGGTTTCTGTGCTGGCAGCACAGAGCTGGAAGCCTGTTTCAGATTCTGTGTTTCCCTCTCTCTCTCTCTCTGGCCCTCACTTGCTGATGCTCTGTCACTCTCTGTCTCAAAAATAAATAAAAACTATAAAAAACTGGATAAATCATGATTCCAGATTTTAAGATATACTATAAAGCTAGTCATCAAGACAGAATGGTACTAGCACAAAAAGAGACATATAGATCACTGGAACACAGTAGGAATCCCAGAAACGGACCCAAAAACATATGGTCAACTCCTTTTTGACAAAGCAGGAAAGAATACCAATGGAAAAAAGGCAGTTTCTTCAACAAATGGTGTTATGAAAACTGGACAACAACATACAGGAAAATGAAAATGGACAAATTTTTTACACCATACACAAAAATAAATTCAAACTGGATGAAAGACCCAAATGTGAGACAGGAAACTATAAAAATCCTAGAGGATAACACAGACGGCAATCTCTTTACCATCAGCCACAGCAACTTCTTACAAGATATGTGGCTAAAGGCAAGGAATATTTGAACTACTGGGACTCCATCAAGATAAAAAGCTTCCACAAAGCAAAGAAAACAATCAACAAAACAAAGGCAGCTTACAGAATGTGAGAAGATATATACAAATGAAATATTGTATAAAGGGTTACTACACAAAATCTATAAAGAATTCTCAAACCCAACACCAACACCCCCCCCCCAAAAAAAACAACCCATTAAGAAATGGGCAGAAAACATAAATAGACACTTCTACAAAGGAGACATTCAGTTGGGTCATATGAAAAAGATGTTTGATATCACCCATCATCAGAGAAATACAAATCAAAATCACAATATCACATCACACCTCTCAGAATGGCTAAAATTAACAACACATAAAACAACAGGTGTTAGTGAAGATTCAGAGAAAGGGTGGGAATGCAAACTGGTACAACCACTCTGGGGGTTCCTCAAAAAAATTAAAAATAGAACTCTTCTATGAACCAGCAAATGCACTATTAGGTATTTGCCTACAAGGATACAAAACTGCAGATTCGAAGGAGTACATGCACCCCAATGTTTATAGTAGTGTTATCAACAATAGCCAAACTATGTAGGAAGCCCAATCATCCATAGACCAATGAATGGATAAAGAATATATATGTTCTAACTATATAAACTAAATAAACCCAACTAAAGAGGTTTATAAAATGGACCCATCCCATGTAACTAGAACTTCTATGAAACTAAACAACAAACATTACTCAGTGATCAAAAAGAATGAAAGCTTGTCATTTGCAAAGAATGTATTACACTAAGAGAAATAAGTCAATCAGAGAAAGGAATGCACCATATGAATTCACTCGTACGTGGAATTTAAGAAACAAAACAGATGAACTTATGGGAAGTGGAGGAGGAAGAGAAGAGAAACAAACCACAGAAGACTAATGATAAAGAACAGAGTGACAGGATTGATGGAGGGAGGTGGTTGGAGATGGGCTAGAGAAGCGATGTGTATTAAGGAGAGCAATTGTTGTGATGAGTGCTGGGTGCTGTATGTAAGTGATGAAATAATGAATTCTACTGCTGAAAACCAATACTGCATTATATGTCAACTAAACAAATTTTTAAAAAATAGTACTTACTAAGTAGTAAGCACTCAAAAAATGTTAGCTATTACCATTTTTACCATACTATATTGAAATGATCGTTCATGTACATCATCCACTAAATCATAATCACTTCAATATGGAGTTTATCTTACTAATTTTTGCTGGGATAACATCTAGCTGGGGTAAATGCATAGTAGGCATTTAACAAATATGTACTGAACAAATCTGATTAGTCATGTGCTACTTCTCTTGCAGCACTTAACCTATTGAATAATAGCTAAATGCTCAGTTTTTTAAACCCCACTACACAGTGAGCATCATGATGAAAGTATTCATGTTCAATTTATCCTATATATCTGTGTTTTATATATATCAAGACCTCAACTAACGGTTAGTGAGAGATGAAAGAGTTCTAGTTTACCACCTTCTAGTTGAATGACATTTGGAAAGCCATTTTGTTTTGGATCTGTTTCTTCATTCTTCACTTTCAAAACATTAGTTCTGTGAGCAATGGTTTGGAATGGAAAGAAAAAGGTGAAAAAAGAACCACTCTTGTCTGTTTTAATAGAGTAGGGCAGCATGATCCTAAGTGTGCTCTACAGACCAGTGCCTCCTCTGCGTGAAGCCACTGGCTTTCTGCAATAATGAAAAGCTGTTTAGAGATATTGTTCAGAGCCACGTGTCCCTGACATTGCTTTATTCCCTGGAAGGAAAGTGTGATTTTGTTGATATCTAGATTGTTTATGAACCAGAACAGATTTAGAATTTATAAAATCCATTTAGATATTCCCTATGCAGTTTCTGTTTAGACAGATACTCATGGAAACATACATACACATATGCACACATTCATATTCTTAAAAATGATTGTAAGAAATTTAGAAAAAATAATAGAGGTCATTGGCAAATAAGTATTTCATAGTTTTCCTTTTAAATATATCACCAGTTATACACTTCTATACTTCATTCTAGTATTTTATTTTTTTATTTTAAAGACTTTAATATCTGATTTTAATGGTGGTACAGTATTCCAATCCTGCAATTAATATTTTGAGCAAAATGCTCCTAGATATGCCACAATATTTCCTTGGGATATGTTTCAGTGAGGGGGTTCCTGAGAACAAAAAGTTTGAAAATATTATGGCTTCTGATGCAAGTAATTTTGTGATTTTATGTGCAGGTAGAAAGGTACAAGTCCTGAAAAATACTTGTAAAGGAAATCAACGTGGAACATTCACAGCCACAAAACCTGTTATGTAGTGTTACTATATTAATTATTGCCATTATATATACAATGCGCTACACATTATTGTTATAATAATTATTATTACTGTAGTAACAATGAGTTCTTAACATGTACTAGCAACTATTTCATACATTTTAATTTATTGTCTTCACGAAACTCTGAGTTAATTTCTATTCATACATTTTAAAGATTAGGATTTGAGGCAAAGAAATATTAAGTACTCCACTAGCCAGGGCAGAGTTCAAATACTAATCTAGGCAGTTAAACTTCAGTTAATTTCTATTCATAATCTCATTTTAAAGATTAGGATTTGAGGCAAAGAAATATTAAGTTATTTACTCAAAATTACTCCACTAGCCAGGGCAGAGTTCAAATACTAATCTAGGCAGTTAAACTTCAGAACTCTCTCTCTCTTTCTTTCTTTCTTTCTTTCTTTCTTTCTCTCTCTCTCTCTCTTTCTTTCTTTCCTTTCTTTCTTTCTTTTCTTTCTTGCCTGCCTTCCTTCCTTCCTTCCTTCCTTCCTTCCTTCCTTCCTTCCTTCCTTCCTTCCTTCCGAGTTCAAATACTAATCCAGGCAGTTAAACTTCAGAACTCTCTCTCTCTCTTTTTCTTTCTTTCTTTCTTTCTTTTTCTTTCTTTCTTTCTTTCTTTCTTTTCTTTCTTTCTTTCCTTCCTTCCTTTCTGCTCTCTCTCTCTCTTTCTTTCTCTCTCTCTCTCTCTTTCTTTCCCTCCCTCCCTTCCTTCCTTCCTTCCCTCCCTCCCTCTCTCCCTCCCTCCCTTCCTTCCTTCTTCTTTTCCTTTCTTATCCTTCCCTTCCCCTTTCCAGCCTTCCCTTCCCTTCCCTTTCCCCTTTCCTTTCCTTCCCTTTCCTTTCCTTTCCTTTCCTTTCCTTTCCTTTCCTTTCCTTTCCTTTTCCTTTCCTTTTCCTTTCCTTTCCTTTCCTTTCCTTTCCTTTCCTTTCCTTTCCTTTCCTTTCCTTTCCATTCCATTCCTTTCCTTCCTTTCTGTCTTTATTTCTCTGTTTCTTTCTTAGATTTATTTCTTTATTTAAGTAATCTTCACACCTAACATGGGGCTCAAACTCAAAATCCCGAGATCAAGAGTCACATGCTCAAACAAATGAGACAGCCAGAGGACCCCATCACAGACATTTTTTAAAATATAATTTATTGTCAAGTTAGTTAATATACAGTATATACACTGTGCTCTTGATTTCAGGGGTAGATTCCCATGATTCATTACTTACATACAACACCCAGTGCTCACACCAGCAAGTACCCTCTTCAAGGCCCATGATCTATTTTTTCCTCTCCCCTGGCACCCCCATCAACCCTCTGTTTGTTTTCTGTATTTAAGAGTCTCTTATGCTTTGGCTCCCTCTCTGTATAAAACTAGTTTTCCCATTCCCTTCTCCGATGGTCTTCTGTTAAGTTTCTCAAGTTCCACATATGAGTGAAAACGTATGATATTTGTCTTCCTCTGAATAACTTATTTCACTTAGCATAATACCCTCCAGTTCTATCCACGTTGTTGTAAAGGTAGGATTTCATTCTTTCTCCTTTCCAAGTAGTATTCCATTGTATATATAAATCACACCTTCTGTATCCATTCATCAGTTGATGGACATTTGGGCTCTTTCCATAATTTGGCTATTGTTGAAAGCACTGCTATAAACATTGGGGAACATGTGCCCCTATGCATCAACCATCCTGTATCTTTTGAATAAACTCCTACTACTGTTGTTGCTATGTTGTAGGGGAGTTCTATTTTTAATTTTTTGAGGAATCTCCACACTGTTTTCCAGAGCAGCTGCAACAGTTTGCTTTCCCACCAACAGTGCAAGAGGGTTCCTGTTTCTCCACATCCTCATCAACATCTGTTGTTTCCTGAGTTGTTAATTTTAGCCACTCTGACTGGTGTGAGGTAGGTATCTCAATGTGGTTTTGATTTGTATTTCCCTGGTGGTGAGTGATGTTGAGCACCTTTTCATGTATTGGTTGGCCATCTGGATGGTCACTTTTCTTTGGAAAAGTGTCTATTCACATCTTCTACCCATTTCTTCACTGGATTATTTGTTTTTCAGGCAATGAGTCTGCTAAGTTCTTTATAGATTTTGGATGCTAACCCTCTGTCCAGTATGTCATTTGCAAATATCTTCTCCCCATTCCATTGGCTGTCTTTTAGTTTTGTTGACTGCTCCCTTTGCAGTGAAGAAGATTTTTATCTTAATGAGGTCCAATAGTTCATTTTTGCTTTTATTTCCCTTGCCTTTGGAGATGTGTTGACTATGAAATTGCTACAGCTGAGGTCACAGAGGTTGTTGCCTGCCTTCTCCTTTAGGGTCGTGATGGTTTCCTGTCTCACACTTAAGTCTTTCATCTATTCTGAGTTTATTTTTGTGTATGGTTAAGAAAGTCACCTGCTTTCATTCTTGTGCATGTTGCTGTCCAGTTCTTCCAGCATCATTTGTTAAATGAAGAGACTGTCTTTTTTCCATTGGATACTCTTTCCTGCTTTGTCAAAGATTAGTTGGCCATACTGTGGGTCCAATTCTGGATTCTCTATTCTATTCCATTGGTCTATGTGTCTGTTTTTGTGCCAATACCATACTGTCTTGATGATTACAGCTTTGTAGTAGAGGTTGAAGTCCGGGATTGCAATGCCTCCTGCTTTGGTTTTCTTTTTCAACATTTCTTTGGCTCTTTGGCATCATTTTTGGTTCCATACTAATTTTAGGATTGTTTGTTCTAGCTTCAGAACCCTCTTTTGAAATCATTTCTCATTACCAATTAGCAGAAAAATATATACATATGCACAGCTCAACCAACATGTACATACCTACAATACAGTTCTGGATTTAATCATCCACTTGCCTTATCAGAATATGGAAAAAACTCAGAATTGTTGGGAATAGTTCTTAAATGCCTTTGTCTATTTTTTCTTTTGTTTATTTATTCCAAATACCCAGTCTCTACTCTGCATCATTTATTTCAGCATTAAATCCTTGACTAGGTAGACATTATCCTTTCCTGGTATCTATGTTAATATTGTCAAATTAAAAGCCAATATTATACCTATAAATAAGATATTTCAGAGGAGATGTTTTAGGTCAAGTATGAATCATGGGGAAATTATTTTTTCAATGGGCATGTTAATTTCAAAGCACACACAGAGGCATATGCACTCTGCATATATGCATGCATTCCTGTTGACAGTGCTCAGGATCCAATTAAAGAGACAAGGAACACTCCCAGAGAAGCAGGGGTTTTCATGGTTGTTTGGATAGAAAATCTCTCAAAAGTTCCAATTCTGTGTTTCTTTCATCTAACATTCTAGCAGCATGCCTCGCTGACGATTATACTTCCTAGGTCTAGATAATTCATTTTCCCAATCAATGTTTGGCTAGGACAAGGGTATATTTCATCTTAGCGAGAAGAAGGCACTTTCTAATTATAATTTGGACTTCCCCAAATATCCTATTTCCATCACATTTACTTTTTAGTAAACATACACATTTAAGTTTGCTTAAACTCATAAAACATTTACTCCTTTAAAAATTTGTATTTTCATTTTGATATATTAAAACTGGTCCAGCATTTCATTAAGCACCAAATATGTACTGCTAATAAAAACCCAACGTAGTTTTTTATTTTTTTAATTTATTTTTGCCTTTAGAAGTGACACGTGGTACAGGATATGGCACAGTGTAAGTATTCTGATTTATGGAATAAATAAATTAATATGAAATAAAATATAAATATTACACTTATACCACAATGACTTCACAAGTGGTATGCTAACCCTTTATCCAATATGTCATTTTGATGAAATAATTCCGTAAGCTCCTGTCCCAACTATACAAAACTTCCCTGTTGGTTGTTTTGTTTTTTTATTTTGCCTAAATCTTCATAATTAAACGACACTAAAAAGTAAACATTTTCATCATTTAGGTTTTTCTAGGATGTATTTTAATTTAGGTACTAAGAACATTTCCTAGTTCAATATAATATAAATAAGAAAAAATATATAAGGGTGAAGTTTTCTTAAATGATTTCTTTCTACTTTAATCCTATTAGAGTAAATGTTGTTCCTTTGAAAACAATTATAAGCACAATTTTAATTTAAAAATAACAACTACTAACAATCAGATGCCCAAGGTTTGTAGTGAAAATATCATGTCAATATGGATCAGGGAAGCTGGATCTTCAAGGTATCATTCTTGGCTTGTGGGGGAAAAAAAAACACTTCTCTTTGAGAATTTATTTAACAATTACTGCTTTTACTATGTTGTCCTTAGAAAAAGGAGAAAGTTCTTTTCTAAAGTAGTTTCCATTTTTTTTCCTACTGTATGGAAATTTTTCTACTATTCTGTGATGCTATCTCAGGAAGTTCATAAAAGAAATGAAATATTTTCTACCAATAAAGAATCAAATTCAAAGTAATTCACAGATTTCCATGTCTATTGTATAGGGGATAGCATATAAGTTTTTGTTTTAATAAGTAAAGATCTATTTACTCTCTAAAAACTTCTATACAAGTGTCGTAGGATGTTGGTGTCTGAATATAAAGATGCACGTGAAATTTATTAAAAATTCCTCATAGCATTGAGTGTAGTCACAGTACACTATGTCTTGCACATAGTACTTCAATAATTTTGTACTAAAATACAGAATCACTGAAGAGTTACATACTATTCCATAAGGAATTACTTATGGGCATGAAAATTACACCAATTCTTGATTTTTTTATGTCATATTTAATATATCCTCACATTTGTTCTTTCCCAATTTCACTTCTGGTCAATCAATGGAGTACAAATTTCTATCAGCTATATAATGACAATAGTAATTGTCATGAGTTGGCTAACATAGATTGCTTACCATTTAACAGGCTCTGGTCTAGGCTTTCATTCAGGTCTTATAAAAATTATGTGAGGTAGATACTAATACTATCTGCATAGGAGAGAGAGGGAAACTGAAGCCTGGAGAGGCTCAGCAACTTGCCCAAAGACAAAGAGTTACTATGTGTGAAGCATATGTTTAAAATGGAATATGTCCATTTGACTAACCAATTTGCTACCACACCTTCTTCCAGCACATCTGAATGCACATCTTTCTTTAATCTTCTCTCTGCAACTGCCAGTGTAAAAGTGCTGGTGGGAAAGTTTCTAGGACCTCTTCATCTGAGAAAATGAGAATCCAGACAAAAATGAAAATTAGGTCACAAATTTAATATAAAACAGAGGTCAGATTTGAGAGGCCTTATCTATTGAATAGCAGGAGTTTAAATAGCTTGGAAGTTCCTTCTCACACAGAATAATCTCTGCAAATTCAATTCAGTTACATCAATGTGATTATGAACTATGTAATGACTTATGGAAATTTAAATTTAAGAGCAAACAGATTGATTTGTGCTCTGTTGACCAGAGCTTATTCTGTAGAGACAGGCACAAATTTTATTTTTATGTAAATTACCTCAAGTGCAGTTCTTTCTCCTAAATTATATAAAGCTGGCATTTGCCCATGTGCATTATTTCCTGGGCAGCAGGAACCGTGGCTGGCACCTGAAAGCTCAATGCAAATTCAAATCTGGATGTGAAGTAAAAGTATTAGGACAGAAGTGGTTTTCAAATTCAATACCAGAAACTGACAAATGCGGGGAGGTTTGATGTCCATTTAGAGTGATTTAATAGAAAAGTTAGGAATTAGAATCACAAAGAGCTGGGTTCAAATTCAATACTTTTGCCCCAGGGAAGTTGGCCTCGCTTCTAGTGTCCATATTCTTTTCATTTGTTCAACAAACATTTACTGCGAACTCCTATAAGCCAGTCGGTTGGATAGGACTCTGGGAGATGAGCAATGTTGAATCCCTTGTTAAAGTCACTCACAGTGTAAAGACAGGATAGATATAAACCCAAATACAGGTCATAATTTCTGCAATACTCAAGTAAGATAATGGTGGAGGTGAAAGAAGATGGACCATTTTAGAGTTATCTATTTTACTTCAGTAGGATAGGCTTCTGAGGAAAGATAATATTTGAGAAATACACTTTGATGGGATAAATAAATGTAATTCTATGCATTTAGCAGGGCCATTACTGGGCATAAATGCAACAACATATGTAAGTACTAATCCTAATGATCAACTTCTAATTGCTAGTTTTTTATATTATTCTACATGCGTAAAATCAGGAATTAGGTCTTACTTCCCAAGCCTATTTTTCTGTTGTGTTTAAAAAAAATTAATACCATAGCCTTATTTTGTACCCATAAGTGGTGTCCGCCAGCCTTGAATCCCCATAAATTGCATTGGAGCCTTCAAGATACTATGTCCCAAATCAGAATTGGAACATACTTTTCATCCCTACCAATATAAATGCAGTCAAGGCACTCATATCCTACCTCACACACACACACACGCATATGTACACACACACACACACACACACATACACACACACACACAAAAGCAAGTGACCTAGTTACATAAAGGCACAAGCACATGCCCATATATTCTTGGCCCAATTATATTCACTTTTACCTCACCTCCCTCCAAAACAATCCTCAGGTTCTTGCCTATGCACTCAGTTTTGTTTTGTTTTCATTCTGGTCTGTTTGCTTTGCAACATGTCTAGATCCTTATATCTAGAGCCATTTTCCTGAAATCCACATGAAGAGTTTATGAAAGTTTCATAATAAAAAACATCTGAATATTACTGTAGTTGAAGAGAAATAGCTCCAGACTATGCTTTTGACTTTAGACTTGTCTTCCCAACCATTTCACATAGATGTATAACTCCATGAAATGTTCACAAACTAACATACCCATGTGACCAGCCCAGATCAAGACAGAATCTTCCCAGGAATCCCTGTATGTCCCTTCCTGGTCATTTTTACCCTGTCATGGAAAACCACTGCCTGACTTCTAACATCAGAGATTCAAAACTGAAATTTCTAAAAATATTAAGTTTATGATATTTCTAAGTCAGCAAATCTCCACTTCTGTCATCTTTTGAGAAATAAGATTCAGCAACCCTAGGTGTGAACTCCCTTGGGGCAAAAGTCTGTTGACATGGGAACAACTGTCTCTTAGGAAAAAGTGGCTTCTCAAGGCCCACCTGGCCCCCTTCCTCATTTTGTCACCTGCCTGGCCTGTTGCTATAGAGCTTTCAACATTTACCTTTTTCCCATCCCTTTCTACCAGTATCAGTGTCTTTGTATTTTTGACTATACAGAGCCTTTTATACAACAGCATGGTATTAGGTAAACATATAAGTAAATTAAAAAGGAAAGAAAAAAAAAGTTCCAGGGAACAGGGAACATCAGAGCAGCAGGAGTAGGACTTGCTCATCTGTCTGGCCACTACTGCTCCCTCCTTGGTCAGAGAGCAGCATTTCTAGCTCTAGAGGAGTAGGTGACAGGTGATACCGGCAACCTCAGAAGCAAAGCTGTCTTTCCCTGCCCAGCGATTCCCTGCCTTTCAGTATTTAAAAAATATAATTTAATACAAAAAAAAAAATTAACTGTGTCAACTTTATACAAATGAAAAAAAATGGAATATTGAAAACACCTAAGTACCCTTACCCTCCTCCCAAAAATAATCATTATTCTAGTATATAAATTATTCCCGTATTTAAATATATAAAAATGTGATAATGCTATATGTGTGTACTCTTTTATTTCTGGTATCTTTTATTCAATATTTTGTCTATGAGATTTATCCATTTTGTTATATGAGGTAGTTTATTCATTCTTACTGGTATATATTTATTCCACTGTAAGAATGCACCAATATTGTATTTATGAGTTCTATTGGTAGATATGTTATTTCCAGATTTTATTTACTACAAATGATGCTACCATGAATATTTTATGCATATGTTTGTTACATATATACGTACTACTGGAAGTATACCCAGAAGTTGGATCGATGGGCTCTTGGATATACTTATGCTCAACTTCAGTAGATACAGATAAACAGTGTTCTAAAAGGATTTGACATTTTTCCCAATTTACAAAGCGTGGATGAGGGTTTCAGTTGTTTCTTATTCTTACCAAGATTCAGTATTTTTGGTCTTTTTAAAACTGACCATTCTGGTGGCTGTATAGTAGTATTGATTTAGGTTTTAATTAGCATTTCCCTTCTAATTAATGAGAGTGATTCACTTTTCAATGTTAAATAAGCCATGAGATCATCTCATTTGTAATGTTCTTGTTCAAGTCACTAGCTCATTTTTCAAACTGGGTTGACTGTTGTGATAGGCAGAAAAATGGGCCCCCAAAATGTCCACATCCCAATGTCTGGAATTGGTAAATATGTCAATATGTCACCTTACATGGCAAAATGAGCTTTGTAGATGTGCTTAAAGTGAAGGACTGAGATAGAGAAATTATCCTGGATATTCTAGGTGGGTCCAATTTAAGATCTCACATCGTATCTTAAAAGTAAGAATGGAAATTAAGTAAATCAGAGTGATAGAAGCATGAAAAATATTTGACACCCTGTTGCTTATGCTGATATGTACCTCTAAAAGAACCAAAGAGATGCCTCTAGGGGCTAATGACAGTCCCTAGTTGATCTCAGTAGTATGGAGTCTTCAGCCTTCAGTCTAAGCTCTCTTTTCTATTTAATTTTTTTCTTTCCTTGTGTTAATGCTATACAATTTTAATAAATTGTACTTCAAAATATCTTAATAATTGATAATAAAAGTCATTCAAATTTATTCTTCTCCAAGAATGCATGATTTTTTGGTCTTTTGCAGTTCCATATACATTTTAGAGTAAGCTTCTATGTTTCTATATACACACCCACATACACACAAACACTCACTCCCGTCATAATTTTAATAAGGATTTCATTAAGTATATAAATCAGTTTGGGCAGAATTGTCATGTTTATGACATTGTGCCTGCTGGTTCATGAATATGGAATATCATTCCCTTTACTTAGGTCTTTATTTCCTCTCAGCAAAATGTTGTAGTTTTCCATGAAAATTTTTATACATTATTCATTAATTATGAAAAATTTAATGCTTTATATTATTAAAAATTGTATCTTTTATACTTTTTTCTAAATGGTGACTGCATATAGAAATAAATATTTCAAGTTAACCCTGCAAGTAGAGAGCTTTATAAATCACTCAATTTTCATAACTTGCATATAAATTATTTTGCATTTTCTATATATGCATCACTGCATGTTTTGAATGATAAGAATTATATTTCTTATTTCTCCCTTTACAATTATTTTGCCTTTTAGTTATTTTTTATATTAGCACTGACTACCATATCTTATACTATGAATATAAATGGCAATAGCAGGACACCCAGTCAGTTAAGGGTATGAATAATTATTTCAATTCTGGTCATGGTCTCAAGGTCATGAGATAAATGCAGAGACAGCTCAAGAGTCTCTCTCTCCCTTACCCTCTGCCCCTCCCCCCTTGCACAGGTGCACACAGGCCTACACAAATGAGTGCACTCTCTCACTCTCTCTCAAAAAAATAAAAAGGTAATAACAGTCTTCCATATCTTGTTCCTGATGGAAAGGGGAATTTTATTTTATGATGAAGTATGACATTTACAGTTAGATTTTCTTATAGATACCTAATATAAAATAAGAAAGTTTCTATTTCTCATTTCCTAATAATTTCTATTGTGAATGGAGTTAAAATTTAGTAGCTCCCTTTCCTTTATCTATTGAGGTAATTCCAGTCTTTTTCTCCTTAATCTGATAATATGGTGACTTATATTAACTGATTTTCAATTAAACTAATCTTATAGTCCTGAAAAAAAATCATCATGATTTTTGGGCACTATCCTTTTACTTACTGATGGATTTGGCTAATATTTATTTATTGAGAATTTGTACATATATTTTAATAAATAGATTAGGTACCTAATAACACAGCTTTAAAATAGGTGAAACAAAAATGGATAGAATCATGAAGAGAAATAATAAGATTGTCTCAATAGATTTTGACAAATCAAAAAATTTCTGACAAAACCTCATCAAACTATGAATAGAAACGAACTTCTTCATGTCCTAGAGGAAATGTATAAAAATATTTATAGCCAATATTATACTTAATGGTCAAAAGTAAAATAATCCCTTCCCCCAAAGTAACTGACATTTGTCCAAACCACTTGATTCAACTCTGAGCTAAAGCTTACAGGGTGTTAATATGCAAGGAAATAAAAAATAAATATCATCCAAATTGTAAAGAAAATATAGAACTACCTTTATTCATCAATGTAAATAATCATGAAATTGGTAGAAAAAGCATCTAAAAGCTTTCAGAGAGTTGTGAGACACAAGAACAATAACAGCTATTACATTTCTGTATACTAGCAATGAACAACCTGAAATTACATTTTAAAAACAATACTATCTATAATATCATCAAATTATAAAATATTTAGGGATAATTATACCAAAAATACACAAAATATATAATCGATTATGTGCTAGATGGCAATATGTCTTACTGTTTCCTATGTATTAGACATTGTATGCACTTGTTTCCACATCAGTCAACATGGAGTAAATGTTTCTCATTCTCAGTGATAATGTAAAGACTGAGATATTTCATGTTACAGTCACTCGCATGATATCATATAGTAAGAATTCAATAAATGATAAGTGCTATTTTAGACGTAGTCCCAGCAGGAAATAGGATTTTACTCAAAATAATTTCTTTGGAGAAAATCTGATGGAGAAAGGATTTGGAAAAGTCAATCTGGTAATGAAAAGTGGTATGGCTTTGGAGGGGCAAAGGAAGAACACTGTGTTTCTGGACCTGAGTGAATGTTCTACCAGAGAGCAGGAGATGGTCAACAAGAGTAGCAGTTATGGCGTGATTTAGCCACTGCTAAAATCATAGTGCTGACTCAGGCAAGGAGTGGGATAAGATATGCTCTGACTCCTGTTTTCTCTTGCCCTGTGTTAATTCCCACTGGGTGAATCTGATAGGAGCCAGAAGACAGAGAAATATGGGTGATGCAATTCTAGAAGTCATCCCCTCCACATAGAGAATGAAAGAAAAGGACAGAGGACAGAGAATGAATCTACGAACTCGCAAATGGAGGTTAACCTGTACAACTCATTTCTTCTCTTTCAAGATTTTTTTTTCCGAAAGTATACTTTCTAACAAGAGGTACTATGGATGCCAATGGTTTTCAGCTTCACTTGTCTTCAACACACCTGTCTCTGTGGAAGTTTAATACTTTTCAATAATTTAGCCATGTCTGTAAGAAAAATGAGGCAAGATACTTAATGATACCACTGGTATGTTACCACCTATAACACACATTCATTTTTCAACATTTGACACAAAGTAATTAAAATACTATGGAGTAACAGGACCTGTCCTAATCTTCTCATTTAGCAAGTAGATGATAGTAACATCATTATAGGCAAGTGGTTTAATATAAAATTTCAGATGAATAAGACATAACTCATTTTGCCTGATGGAACCTGACTGGCATACTGGCTGAGCTGACCAAACAGTGATCCAAATTACCCTTTGCTACATATACACCTTTGAATTGGTGGTTTTGCATATATAGGTATTTCTATTTAAAGCATATTTGCCCCTATTAGTACCTGTTAAAACCTTACTTATCCATCCTTTTCAAGCTGCCTGAAATGAGATCTTAATGTAGCCTTTTCCGATTTCCCATCTAAAAAGAAACTTTTCTCTTAGGGGCTGCCTATAATATTATGCCCCTCTTTTTTTTTTTTTTTTGCATCATTTTCCATCTCATCAGCAATTCCATCCTATCAATCATAGCTCTTTATTTAGTGCATCTTTTCTTATATCTTTCCTCTTCTGTGGCTTAACTCCTCCCAACATAACCTCTTCCTTGGACTCTACAACATATTCCTAACTAGACTTAATCTCCTCATTCACACCTATTTTCAGCAGCATACTGACTTTTCAAAAA
This sequence comes from Proteles cristata cristata, assembly GCA_017311185.1. NCBI lineage: Eukaryota > Metazoa > Chordata > Mammalia > Carnivora > Hyaenidae > Proteles > Proteles cristata. Next base: position 177,838 of record JAESUZ010001372.1, read on the forward strand.
CAAGAAAACAAAATTCAATCATAAACTTTCCTGCTGCAAATCACTGTATTATTTATCACTGTCATTAAAGACTTTCTATTTGAAAAAAATTCAAAGCCTTTCAGTAGTCATCCCCACATTCTCACCTCATCTCCTTCCACATCTCAGCAGTTCTTGAGCTCTGCTATTGAAACTACTTAAGTTTAATTAATAAGGATTTTTCATAGGCACACACCTTTGCCTCTGGTTGTTACCTTTATCTGGAACTCACAGCCAATAAACACTCCCACACCCTTTTGCTATCCTCACTGAGTCCACCGCATCCTTCTAACTGAGTTCAAATATCATCTGCCTCATACATTTCTTAAATGCTCCACTTCCCCCTGCACACTTTCCTAATCTGCGTATAATTTGAGCATAAGATTTCCAACCTAAATTATAGAAAGCCAATAGATACTAAGTTACTCAAAGGTCAGAATCACGTGCCATATCTTTGGATCTGCAAGAGGCATCACGTTGTCTAGCAATAATAGATGCTTACTGGAAAAAAAAAATCTAACTAAATTTTATTTCCTCTGTTAAGTTTGTGACTTACACTGTTAATTCTCTAAAAATGATGTTTTTTGTTATATAAGTATATCTTCAATCTGGCTTAACTCATTTTATGTTATAATCTATAACCATTAAAAATGTAAAAATTATTCTGGTTCATTGGTATATCTATATAACAAATGTAGAACTTGCTTAACAAAACAGTACTTTTTAAGTGATATTTTCTCTTGCTGAATAATCTAAACATGAATTTTATCCCATAAGTTTACACCAAAAGCCAGTGTACCATGGCAGTAGGGAGAGCCCATGTTGCCTGAGACTCACTCATGAAATTATACTTTTTGGTCACTTATTTACCTTCTCTGTACTCGTAGGTCATCTAGTGAGATAATTAGGACACAATACCAAATGACGCAGACAGTCTCAAGAGTACAGATGAGGAAACTGATATTAGTATTACAAAACCACACACACACACACACACACACACACACACACACACACAGAAGTCCTCTTCAGAGTACACTACATCTATGGAGAAAATAAGTCAGGTGATATCATAGAAAATAATGGGGGTAACTACTCTAGTAGGGCTTATTAAAATAGTTGGTGAATGTATTCAACTACAATAAGAAAAGGTCTACCGCTTGTCCTGAAATTAATGGTGCATTATGTTGAACTATATTATTGATGAACTGACATTGTCCTATACAGTGCTAAAATGATTAAATGAACTATAAGATGGAAATTAAAGTGGAATTTCTTGACTCCTTCAAATATTTTTAAACATTCTCTAAGTAATTTAGGCATGGTTCTCTTCTATGGAACTCATAATCTACTGAAAAAGATACAATATACAATAAAAAGAATTTCACAAATAATCATTATTTGCAAACGGAGCTTTATTATACTTCTGTGTTTAAAAATAAGTGAGATCTTTATTACTATCTCCAATTTGAAAATTATAAATAAACTGAAAGTTCTAAAGCACAGCCATACTCTAACAAAGGGAAAAATTGGCATATAAATGCAATGTACCTGTCACCACATGCAGGTGCTTTCTCCCATGCTATTTCATTTGTTTTCACAATAATGCACTGTGTTGGCAGCATTATCCAAATAATTTTTTAAAGGAACAATTACTCAGAGAATAATAAGAAGCCTGCCATGGATTACACAGCTGTATATCAGAGGCAGAATTCAACCTCAATTCTGTCTAATCCAAGACCCTTCCTATCTAGCCAACATACTCTACCTCAAATAGAAAAATCAACAATTTAAAATAAACCACAATTTATCTGTGTGAATAAATAAAATATTTTGAATTCAAAATGTTCATTTGAGTTTCATCTAGCTTTCTCTTTTTAATGTTTATTTATTTTTAAGAGACAGAGAAAGAGTGAGAAACAGCACAAGCAAGGGAGATGCATAGAGAGAAGGAAACAGAGGATCCAAAACTGTGCTGACCGCAGAGAGCCTGACATAGGGCTCAAACCCACGAACCAGGAGATCATGACCTAGGCCGCAGTCGGACACTTAACTGACTGAACCACACTGGTGCCTCAGTGTTGTCTGGCTTCTATTAAGAGATTCAAATATATTCAAATTTATAGCTCCTTAGGCATAAATAAAATTATAAACTAAAAATTCTTTACATATAACCTAAAGAACAAGTTAGTGCCCTTATAAATGTTGTGCCCAATTTGCGAGTCCCCAGAGACCACCAAGGAGCTGACACCGATGCAAGTACAAAAGGGTCTTTATTACAAGTTCAAGCTGGGGCTCACCCATCTACCGGTGTAGTGGCAGCAAGGTGAAGCCCTGAACAATAGCGAGTAGGGTTTTTATGAGGTAAGGGAAGGGGGGTGTTAAAGTGCACACGTTGCACATATAGCATCATCACATAAGCACCAATTTCAATTGTACAGCACCCATGGTAACAGCTTTGACCATTCAGTATCTGTGAGTATCAGTGAGTATTCAGTATCTGTAAGTAATAATGTATCTGTGAGTATTCAGTATCTGTGAGTAACAAAGAGTATCATTATTTTTAGTGGGACCCAATCATAACTTTTTGAGAATCCTTTGAAAATGACCAATTATGAGGTGAGTTCAAAGGGCCCACGTGGGGTTCAGGCAAGCGGTGAGAAACTGGCTCGTTTGTACAGAATAACTGTCTACAGTTCCCAGCCTTGACTCAGACCACAGAAATGTTTTTTTTGTTTGTTTGTTTTTGTTTTTGTTTTTGTTTTTGATTAGCTGATCTGAGGGCAGTCTGAGGATGGCTTTAGCCTTGAACAATCTGAGGCTTTTCCTGGAACTGCGACTGGGGCTACGTGCATCCCGAGGTTGCTCTTAATGGAGGCCTTAATCTCAAAATGACGTTACTTAGGCTCTTCAATAATAACCAAGTAGATTATTGTTTTCATCCTCATTTAATTGAAAAACAAACAACCCCAGGTAAGATGAAATGACTTACCCAGGGTCACACTGACAGTACATGGCACAAGCCTCCAGACTCTAAAGGTACTGTTTTTTTCTTCACTATGTTCTATTACAGGTCTTTTTACTGTATAATATATAAATTTCTACCCATTCCAATTCATATTTTCAGCAACGTATGTTTTTAAAAAATAAATTTTCAGTTATATAATTAGGTATAAAATAATTATTTTTATTTCTACTATAAAAGAAAAGATCTTCAACTCAAATAACAATTGTTAGCCTTAAAATATTCAATGACTTCCAATTTATCTCACCAAATGAGTTCAGCAGCAAATGCCCCGATGGTCGTAACATTAATATAATCATAAAAGTACCATTACATTAATTAGAACTTTGTAAATGCTGTAATTAAGATATTCTGTGACAGCTGTCTTTCCTGTCCCTGAGCGTTGGCAAGAAATCTCCCAACACCACTTATTTCTGAGCCATCATCTGCCTAGAGCTGGGAGAAGCCATCTGTTAGTATATTTGAAATGTTAAGTGACAAAGGGGTTTCAAAACCATTATATCCTTTAGAATATTTTTGGGGAGAGAAAAAAAGAAGTACTCAGTAACCATTTCTAAGTGATATTTAGCTAGACTTAAAAAGGGGAATAACTGGGTTTATTTTTGAATTTGCAACAAATAGTAGGAACAGTATGGAATTTGGAGTCAGATAAATCTGACCTGACTGGTAGCTGTGTGACCAGAAGAAAATTAGTTAAGCTCTCTGAGCCTCAATTTCCTCATTTTGACAATGGGGAAACATCACAAATGAGAACAGGCATGCCTAGTTTTCAATACTGTTGAGAAAATAAAAGGATAAATTTAAGTATAATACCTTATAAAATTTCCACTAAAGTCTAATTTTATTTCAAACTATTAGAATGACTCTAATAATTATTACTCTAAAAAATAACTATTGATATATCGCTTGTCTTTTTCTAACTATTTTAATGAAGCTTTTGGAAATGTGCTTATATCAATCCTCTCAACTACTTCACAGGTCAGACTATATTAATTTTTATTAAGCCTAAGAAGTAGCAGAGAAGGCTTAATGTTTGATAAAGAAGAGTTCAGGGGACCTGGGTGGCTCAGTCAGTTGAGCATCTGACTCTTCCTCTTGCCTCAGGTCATGATCCCAGAATTGTGGGATGGAACCCCATGTGAGGGCTTAAGATTAAGATTCTCTCTTTCCCTCTCCCTACCTCTCTCTCCTACGTGCTCTCTTTCCCTAGGGGAAAAAAAAAGAGTTCAAATTCAGTTATAATCTACTACTCATCTATTCATTTGATTATAAGAAAATCACTTCATTGGACCTCACATGGAAAATCACGGAAAAATTAGAGGTAACATACAGCTTTACTATTAGGAAAGTAGATTAAAGTAGCAATAAAAATATATCACATTTTTCTTCCTTTTTTAGCTCTCATCCATTATGCCTTTTTTATTACTAATACTCTTGTAACTAAGAGTTTGGATGAGTCAGCACTGCCGACACCAGTTTAACTTCTCTGTATATTTTATCGTCACAGCAATTCTATGAAAGAGATATTGTCACTAAGACCAGTTGTAGAGATATAACACAAAGTCTTAGGTTAAGTGATTTAGGTTAAGTTCAATGTCATACAGTTAGTAAGGGACAGACTATTGAGAAAATTCCAAAACTAATTCATACTTAAGTGCATGTTTTCAATTTTTTTCTGATAGTTCTTTGCAACTTGCAAAATACAACCTAAGTAGAAAGCATTAGTCTTACAAGATAAAGAACCAAAGATATGATTAGCATTTTGCTCTCTGGTATAGAAAGGCATTTCTCATTGTTATGAAAAGTAGCAAAAATTTAAGTAAAACTTACTGTGTATTTTACAAAAATTAACTTACTTAATTTTTCCCAAACACTGAAGTAGTTTTTGTTATTTTCTTTATTTTACAGAAGAGATAACTGAGATGGAAAGGTTGACTATCTTGCCTTAGGTCACATAGCTATTAAGTGGCAAGTAGGAGTCAGAGTAAAGTTGTCCGGGCTACTACCTACACTGCCTTAAGAATCTCATGGGCCTCCTGGGTGGCTCAGTTGTTAAGCGACTTTTTATTTACGCTTAGGTCATGATCTCACAGTTCATGAGTTTGAGCCTTGCATCCAGCTCTGTGCTGAGGTTGCAGAGCCTGCTTAGGATTCTCTCCTTTCCTCTCTTTTTGCCCCTCACTTCCATACGTGTGTGAGCTTTCTCTCTTTTTCAAAGTTAATCAATAAAATTTTAAAGAAAAAAAAGAATTTGTGTGTGTGTGGTGCTTTGGAAGGTTAATTGCTTTAATAAAATAAGAGCCTACTATGAGCCAGTCTCCATACACATACATTTTCCAGTGCTAACTCTCCTGCAATTTGCATTATTTTTCTTTCTCCATTCCTCCTACCTCTTCCTCTTTATCAACTTCTTTTACCTCCTCATTCTCTTTCTCTTTCCAGCTCCTCCTCCTTCTCTTTCCATAAGACCGAGTAGCTGAGTCTCAGAGATTTTCTATTTTGGACCAAGACTTCAGAAGAAATGAACAGCAAAAGTATTATCTGAACCTATTTTAACATGGTTTGATTGTTTCTAAAGTCTGAATTCTTTCTCCTGATCACTGCTTATAGCTCAGAGATCTCATCTCTATTTTTTTTTTTAAGTTAGGAAAACTAGCCACTTCTCAAGACTGACTAAGTTATAAGTGACAAAATGATAAACATTTTCACAAAATATTTTTAGGAATTGATGATTACTGAAACCTTTTAGGGAAATCAAATAAGTTACCTATATTTGCATTCATTTTGCACATGAGAGCATAATGGATTGGAACTGTAGTATATATGTATGAAATTAATATCAAGGGATTCTCATCAAGTACTCTATTAAGGATCTTAAGAAAAGACACACTATAGCTTAAGGTGCACTAATTATAGAGGCTTAGGCATAACTGAGAGCTATGTCTCATCTGTGTATCAACAAGTGAATCAGGAAGGCAAAGACCATAGTCAATTAACTTGTGTACATTTCAATTGCTATTATATCTAAAACATATGGTACAGAGCTCTACTTGAGGGAAAACAACTTTATATAAGTCTTATCAAAATTATTTACAATATTTTTGAAGAACAACCTACGTATTGATAATGACTACAGAAGAAAACAACGATAATTTTAAAAAGTAACAAGGGTAGCAAAGAAAATTAAACTTTTCCTGTTTAGGGGCACATGGGTGGCTCAGTCGTTTAAGCCTCTGACTCCTGATTTTGGCACAGGTCATGATCTCACAGTTTGTGAGTTTGAGATCTGTATCAGCAGTCTCTGCACTGACAGTGTGGAGCCTGTTTGGAATTCTCTGTCTCCCGCTCTCTCCGCCCCTCCCCTGCTCATGCCCGCTTGCTTCCTCTCTCTCTCTCTCAAAAATAAATAAAATGCTAAAAATAATAGAAAATAAATTTTTCTTGTTTATATATTCACAAAAGGGTTGCTATTCCAGACCTGACTCTCAAAGAGATAACTGGTTGTGATATCTTTTCTACATCTCTGCCCTCAGTGTACAGCAATCATTTTAACAGTTAACGCTAGTGGTATTACACTAGAGGTTATTGATAATTGTTCCTTTCAGCTCATACCATCCGACTACTTATAACTCTTCCATGGAGAAAACATTAAATTTGGGCCAGAAGCTCTGTATTTTAACCTATCATTCACTTGTACACTTGAAAATGGGATTTTTCAGTGTAAACATGGAGGAAAGGGCAACCTACAAGCTTCGTGTTTTGTTAAGCCCAGGTCTACAGGGATATCTACTTCGGTTGTACATATTTGCTTGCTCTTGAGTAATGAGTAACTAATGGGAAAAAGTGGGGAAATAAAAAGAAGGCAAATATTGTCCTACAGACTCAAACTGGAGGGCAAACCATTAAAAACTAGGAATTACAACTAGAAAACATGTAGAAATTTATAAGTAAATTAGAATCTGAGCATAATTGTCACCAGCTTTAAGCAAAGTGGAATATGAAGAAGAGATACAAAGGATTAAAACTAACTGGGTTGGAAACTGAATCAGGATGTGAAGACAACCAGTTTCTGGGCTTATTGTAAATATAAGAGAACAATGAAAAATTTGAAAATAGAAATCAAACATAAATTTATTATTTTTACTCACACAGAAACCAGAATAAATACAATAGAAGCAATAGTTATAAACATAATGAAATAAAACTTCCTTAACAAAGATCCATCCATAAAAATAAGAGGGCTTGCCAAAGTCCAAATAAATCTAATTTCTACATTTATTAAACATAAACATAAGTGGCAGCTATATTGAAAAAGTTCAAGGAGGGGCGCCTGGGTGGCTTAGTTGGTTAAGCGTCCGACTTTCGCTTAGGTCATGATCTCGCGGTTCGTGGGTTCGAGCCCCGCATCGGGCTCTGTGCTGACTGCCAGCTCAGAGCCTGGAGCCAGTTTCAGAGTCTGTACCTCCCTCTGTCTCTGACCCTCCCCTGTTCATGCTATCTCTCTCTCTCTCTCCTAGAAATAAATAAAAAATATTAAAAAAGAAAAAAAAAAAGAAAAAGTTCAAGGGGTACAAATGTTTCAAGACTATATTGGAATAATCTCTAAAATGAATGAATAGAGAAGGAAGAGAGAAAAAACATGATCCCCAGATTAGACCACTGCTTACTTTTAACCAGAGCAGTGATGATAATTACTTGTTTAGTTTTGAAGAAAATATCTATTCTGAACATGTCCTTACAGAGATTCTGACTTTGTCAATCACTCTATCATCCATGTAAATGCTCCATCACTACATGTGATTTTTTTGTTCATATTCCTGATTAGGAACTGACAATTGAGAATATGATAATACCATAATGGGAGGTTGGCTGGGAAGATGATGGAGTAGAAGGATCTCAAGTTTGCCTCATCCTATGGTTACAACTAGATAACACTCACATCAGCATAAATAGATCAGAAAATAATCCAATAACTGGCAGAATCAACTCCATAACTAAAGGTAGGAAAGAGGTCACATCAAAGAAGGTAGGAAGGATAAAGACCCAGTCTGTAAGTGAAATGGACCATGGTGATCCACAGGGGTGCAGAGAAGGGGGAAAGGGAAATTTTCACACCATGGAGCCCATGAATGGGGAAGATGAACTCCTATAACATTTGCCTTTGAAAGCAAGAGGGGTCGAATTTCATGAGTTCTTACAACAAACAGAACTTAAGCCTAGAATTTTAAAACTCTGTGAGCTCAACTCTGGGGGAGTCCAGAGGGCATTAAGAAGTGGGGTCCCTTCCCTTAAGGAGGCAGAATGATGAACAGCCTATGCAGATACAGCCTAGAACCAGCAGTTTGAAGAATGCTGAAAACATGAAGGAGGGTGTTTGCTCATCTCTGACCATGGCCTGTATAGACAGAGATCATGGAGAAACTCCTCCAAGAGCAAGGGAGCTGACAGTCACCATTTCCCTCCCCTACTCCCCACCATAAACAATAGCCACTTGCAGGAATGCACGCCTTGCCAAAACTCACTCCTTAAACTTGCTTGAACAAAGTGCTGCCTTCCAAGCTTCGAGGATCCACCCTTCCCTATCATACTTGCCTTACTCCTAGGGCTGCAGAACCTTCCCCCAGAAGACCCACACAAACCCTGCCAACATCATCTCCCCACCTGCCCATTTTTCATGATCTCAGTTCTGACAGCATTAGGTGCAGGTTTCTTTTCACAAGCAGATAACTGCAGACCTTTTTAAAACATGCCCCAACCTTGCTAGGGACCAAGCACTGCCAACAAGAGGCAAAGAGTTTCTGATGACTGCTGGACTGAAGGAAAAACAGGCCAAGACTTAACAGCAGAGAACATACAACCCACATAGGAAACACTCCCTGAAGTGCCAGGACCTGGAGAACAGGGGACACTGCAGGGCACTATGGGACTTATTCCTTATAAGGCTATTAAGAACCAGGGAAGTGGCTGACTTTCTTAATACACAGAAATAGACACAGAAAGTCAAAAAAATAATGAGACAGAATACGATCTCTGAAATGAAAGAGGAAGACAAAACCACAGCAAGAGACCTAGACAAAATAGATATAAGTAATATGCCAGATAGATAATTTTGAGTTATGATCATAAAGACTCACTGGACTTGTGAAAAGAGTGGAAGACATCAGTGAGACCTTTAACACGTAGATTAAAAAGAACCAATCAGAGTTCAAGAATGAAATAAAATAAAAAATGAATGAAATCAAAAATATACTTGATGGTATAAATAGCAGGATAGATGAAGTAGAGGAACAAATTAATGACCTGAAAGACAGAATAATGGAAAGTAACCAAGGTGAGGAAAGGAGGGGAAAGAAATTTATGCAAATTGAGAATAGTCATAGGGAACTCAGTGACTCCATTAAGCATAATAATATCCACATTATAGGAATCTCAGAAAAAGAGAGAAAAAAGCAGGCAGAACATATATTTGAAAAATAAGAGCTGAAAACTTCCCTAATCTGGAGAATGAAACAGATATTCAGATCCATGTAGCAGAGAGATCCTCCCCCCAAAAAAATTCAATCCAAGGCTGCCCATGCTAAAACACATATTAATTAAAATGTCAAAAGTAATGACAAAGAAGAAAATTAAATCAGTAAGAGAAAAGAAGACAGTTACATACAAGAGAAACACCATAGGGCTATTAATGGATTTTTCAGCAGCAATTTTGTGGCCAGAAGGAAGTGGCATGATATATTCAAAGTGCTGAAAGGGGAAAATATGCAGCCAAGATACTCTATCCAACAAGGTTATCATTCAGAATAGAAGGAGAGATAAGGAGTTTCTCAGAAAAACAAAACTTAAAGGAGTTCATAACCAGTAAACTAGTCCTGTAAGAAATATTAAAGAGGACTCTTTGAGTGAAAAGGAAAGACCAGAACCAAGAGTACAAAAAGTAAAAAATACAAAAGCAATACAAATAAATATTCCTGTTAAAATCAGTCAAGGGATTCATAAAAGGATGTAAAATATTATTTAAAATACAGGGTGGGTGGAAGAGGGAGGTAAACAATGTATTCAAACTTAAGTGACCATCAACTTCATATAAACTGCTGTTTGCAGAGGATGTTATATACAAAACTAATGGGAACCACAAGTCAAAAAACAGTAATAGACTCAAAGAATAAAGAGAAAGTATATCCAAGTATATCACTTAAGAAAACCAACAAACCATGAAAGATAGTAAGAGAAGAAAGATCAGAGAAAATCTATAGAAGCAACCACAAAACAGCAATCAATACATATCTATCAATAATTAGTTTGAATGTAAATGGACTAAATGATCCAATCAAAGGGCATAGGGTGACAGAGTGGATAAAAAAAAAAAAAAACAAGACTGATCTATATGCTGCCTACAAGAGATTAATTTCTCATCAAGAGGTTCATAGACTTTAAAACAAAGACTATAACAAGAGACAAACGGCATTATATAATAATAAAGGGTACATCCAATAAGAAGATATAACTATTGTAAATATTTATGCAACCAATGTGGAAGCACCCAAATACATAAAACAGTTAATAGCAAACATAGAGGAATTAATCAATAGTAATGCAATAAGAGTAGGGAACTTAAACACCCCATTTATCAATGGAGAGATCACCCAAACAGGAAATCAACAAGAAAACAGTGGTTTTGAATGATACATTAGTTAGGCCACATGCATTAACCGATATATTCAGAACATTTCATCAAAAAACAGCAGAATAAGCATTCTTTTCAAGTACACATAGGACATTCTCCAGAATATATCACATATTAGGCCACAAAACAAGTCATACCATGCATATTTTCTCACCACAATGCTATGAAACTAGAAATAAACCACAAGAAAATAATATGGAAAAAGGACATATACAGGGAGGTTGAATAATATGCTACAAGCAATGAATGGGTCAAGTAAGAAATCAAAGAAATAAAAAATTATTGGAAATGAAAATAAAAATGTTTCAAAATATTTGGGATGCAGCAATAGTTAGTCTAAGAAGATAGTTTATAACAACATAGGTCTACCTAAAGAAGCAAGAAAAATAAGCAACTTAACATTACACCTAAAGGAGCTAGAAAAGGAAGAGCAAACAAAACCTAAAATAAACAAATGGGAGGAAATAATAAAGATTAGAGCAGAAGTATATGATACAGGAAAAAAAATAGAAAAGATCAATAAAAGCAAGAGCTAGTTTTTAGAAAATATCAACAAAATTGAAAACCTTCAAGCCATGATCATGAAGAAGAAGGAGGAGGAGGAGAAGAAGAGGAAGAGGAAGACGAAGATGAAGAAGGAGAGAGAGGGAGAGAAAGAGAAAGAACCAAATAAAACTGCAAATGAAAGAGGAAAGATAACAACCAACACTACAAAAATATAAATAATTATAAAACAATATTATGAAAATCTATGCCAATAAACTGCACAACTTTAAAAGGAATAGATAAATTCTTAGCAACATACAGACTACCAAAACTGATACAGGAAGAAATAGAAAATTTGAACAAACCAGTTACCAATAAAGAAATTAAACCAGTAATCATAAAATTCCCAACAAACAAAAGACCAGGAACAGATGGTTTCATAGGCAAATTCTACCAAACTTTTGAAGAAGGGTTAATGCCTATTCTTCTCAAACTATTCTAAAAATAAATCAAGTGGGATTTATTCCTGGGATGCAAGAGTGGCTCAATCTGCAAAACAATCAACATCAGTAAGAGAAAGGATAAAAACCATATATGATCATTTTCATAGATTCAGAAAAAGCATTTGACAAAGCACAACATCCATTTATGATAAAAACCCTGAACAGAGTAGGTCTAGAGGGAACATACCTCAACCTAATAAAGGCCATACATGAAAAATCCAGAGTCAACATTATCTAATGAGGAAAAACTAACTGCCTTTCCCCAAGGTCATGAATCAGATAAGAATGTACACTCTAATAACTTTTATTCAAGATAGTATGGGAAGTCCTGAACACAGCAATTAGACAACATAAAACAATAAAAGGCATCGAAATTGGTAAGGAAGAGGTAAAACTCTCACTACTTGAAGATGACATGATACTGTATGTAGAAAACCCTAAAGACTTCAACAAGAAACTACTAGAACTGATAAATGAACTCAGTAAAATTGTAGGATACAAAAATCAATGTACAGAAATCTGTTGCACCTGTACACACTAATAATGAAAAATCAAAAAGAAAAATGAAGAAAATAATCCTGTTTACAATTGCACCCAAAACAATGAAATACCTAGGAATAAAGAGGCAAGAGACCTGTACTCCAAAATCTCTAAAACACTGATAAAAGAAATTCAAGAAATGCAAAGAAATGGAAACTCATTTCACACTCATGGGTTGAAAGAACAAATATTGTAGGGTACTTGAGAGGCTCAGTCGGTTAAGTGTCCCATTTCAGCTCAGGTCATGATCTCATAGTTTGTGAGTTTGAGCCCCCCATCAGGCTCTGTGCTAATAACTCAGAACCTGGAGCCTGCTTAGGCTCTGTGTCTCCCTCTATTTTAGCCTTCCTCTACTCTCTATGTATATCAAAAATAAATAAGTAAACATTAAAAATTTTAAAAAAGAAAAAAATATTAAAATGTTTATACTACCCAAAGTAATATACAGATTCAATGTAATCACTATCAAAATACTGACAGTATTTTTCACAGAACTAAAACAAACAATCCCAAAATTTGTATGGAACCATAAAGATCCTGAATAGCCATAGAATTCTTGGAAAAGAAAAACAAAACTGGAGGTATCACAATTCTAGATTCAAGTTATTCTACAAAATGGTATTAATTAAAACAGTATTGTTCTGCCATAAAGATAAATACAAAGATAATGGAATAGAATCAAAAACCCATAAATAAACCCACAATTATATGGTCAATACTCTTTGATAAAAGAGGAATGAATATCCAATGGAAAGACAGTCTCTTCAACAATTGGTTCTGGGAAAACTGGACAGCCACATGCAAAACAATAAAACCGGACCACTTGCTTTCACCATACACAAAAATAAACTCAAAATGGATTCAAGACCTAACGTGAGGACTGAAACCATAAAAAATCCATTAAGAGATCATAGGCATTAGCACAGCAACTATAGCAACATGTTTCTAGGTATGTCTCCTGAGGCGAGAGAAATAAAAGCAAAAATAAACAATTGGGACTTTGTTAAAATAAAAAGCTTCTGCACAGTGAAGCAAATACTCAATAAAACCAAACAGCATCTACTAAATAGGAGAAGGTATTTACAAATGATGTATCCAATAAAGGGTTAGTATTCAAAATCTGTAAAGAACTTATCAAACTCAACACACAAAAAAAGAATAATCCTATTAAAAAATGGGCGGAAGACAAGAACAGACATTTCTTTACAAAAGACATACAGATGGCCAAAAGACACATGAAAAGATGCTCAACATCTTTCAACATCAGGGAAATGCAAATCAAAACCACAATGAGCTATTACCTCACATCAGTCAGAATGACTAAAATAAAAAGCACAAGAAACAAGTGTTGTTGAGGATTTGGAGAAAAAGGAACCCTCTTGCACACTGGTGGTAATGCAAACTAGTGCAGCCAGTGTAGAACAGTATGGAGGTTCATCAAAAAAAGAGAGTCAATCCAGTAATGGACTAGTAGGTATTTAACCAAAAAATACAAAAACACTCATTCAAAGGGTACATGCCCTCCTCTATTCACTGCAGCATTAATTACAATAGCCAAATTATGGAAATAGGCCAAGTATCCATAAAGAGATGAATATATAAGGAAGTGGTAGGTAGGTAGGTAGGTAGGTAGGTAGGTAGATATATAGACATAGATGTATACATATAGACATAGATATAGATATATAGACAGACATAGATATAGACAGACATATAGATATAGATGATATAGATATAGATAAATAGATAGACATATAGACATATAGATAGATAGATAGATAGATAATTCAACCACAAAAAAAGAATGAAATCTTGCCATTTGAAACAACATGGATGGAGTTAGAGTGTATAATGATAAGCAAAATAAGTCAGAGAAGAATAAATGCCACATGATTTTACTCTTATGTGGATTTTAAAAAACAAATGAGTAAGGGGAAAAAAAGAAAGACAGAGAGAGACAAACCAAGAAATAATCTCTTAACTATAGGGAACAAACTGATAGTTACCAGAGGGGAAGAATGGATGGGTGAAATAGGGGCATGGGAATTAAATGGTACACTTATCATGATGAAAAAATAAAACAAAAAATAATGCTCTAACTGGAGGCCTCATATGTGTTAGGTACCCTATATTTATTATCATTTTTAATGTTTACAACGCCCATTACATAGTAATCACTCTAACATTGTGGAAGAAATAGCTGAGTCTCAGTGAGGTTAAATATATTAGATAGTATATGCAGAAACTTTCTTTTTTTTTAATGTTTTATTAATTCCTAGGAGAGAGAGACAGCGTGAGCAGGGGAGGGTCAGAGAGAGAGGGAGTCACAGACTGAAACAGGCTCCAGGCTCTGAGCTGGCAGTTAGCACAGAGCCCGACGCGGGGCTCGAACCCACAAACCGCGAGATCATGACCTAAGCAAAGTCGGAAAGTCGGACGCTTAACCGACTAAGCCACCCAGGCGCCCCTGCAGAGACTTTCTTTAATGCACACAATACCCATTCTGGTGTAGATATTTTCCCTACTCTTCACAAACAGGTGGTAAACTGAGCCAGTACTCAGAGTTTACTACATTTAACTACATATTGTTGTGAGCCGGTTTTGAGATCATAGGTTGAAAAAGAAATCCCTATGAGGTTAAGGTGAGTTGTAAGGACTTTTACAGTCAGATGGCAACTGATATCCACCCCCACCCAATTGTTTCTGCTTGGAGCACTAACCCCCAAGACATCTTTGTTGATCAGTATTGGGAGTGACTTATTCTGGCCTTGAATATGCTGATGCAACCTGTGAAAGAACCTATTGTAGGAACTTCTTTTGTGATTATGGGAGCAAACACTGGGTTTCCTAAAAGACCTGTTTTCCTTTAAACTTCCCCTTAAGCAAATAAGCTATTGACCCCTGCTCACAAAGAACTGTCTTCACCCTTTGTATGCTGAAAACATTGTCTTGTATGCTAAAGATACCTTCTTTCCCCAGAGGATAAGCATCTAAGTCACCTACCTAAATCACTACTGATAGAGGTTATTCATGAGTCTTCTACAAATCTATGTCCATCCATCCTTCAGGGACCCCTGGACCTACTGGAGCTGGCCTCCAGCAACATATATTATGCCAAGGCTAGAATTTAAATTGAATTTCATCTAATTCTAAAAATATTACCCTTTTCAATAAACTATTCAGGAAGTGAGTAAGATCTTGGGAAGTTTGGGCAAGCATGGACAGCCAAAAAGATTGCGGTTAACATTACCATATGCCAAAGAATGAGATTACAGACTGATGTTTTAGGAGTTTCAGAAGTTTTTTTTTTTTTTTTTAATAGATATAGGACCCCAACATCATCCCTGAGTCCTCAAAGTTCAAGTCAGTTTTATAATTTTCTCTGATTTATTATCACCTCAATAAATGTAAGAGAAATAGATATGCAAAGTATTTCTTTGTTGTTCTTAAGATTCTCCTCAGGTTATAAAGTAACTGTAGGTAATGACTTTGTTAGTGTATTTCAGTGAACTAATAACAATTTTAATTCTGAAAGTGGTTAGGATGTGCCAGGAAGCTGTTTAAATATTTAAAAGGTAACAGAAACAGTAGATAGAAATAAAGTGTAGCATACTGGAAAAAACAAAAAACACTGGGCTTGGTTTCAGAAACTGAGTCTTGGTCTCAAGTCTTCCAAACTGCAGAAATATAACTGAACCTCTCTGATCATCAGTTTCTTTATTTATGAAGTGGAGAAATAAAACATACCTCACATCTTGGTGTTACCTAAAATAAGAATGAAATATGGAACCATCCAATTATTTCTCTCTTTCAATTGGTTGTTCTGGGAATATCTAGTTTGAACCAGAATGTGATATAATTAACTAACTTCATTCACTATTCATTTATTCAGGTAAATCTGCATACATTATATCTCTCTTGTCATAAAGTGGAACCCCCAGAATGTACAGTATGTTTGGCTAAACAGTTTATCTGGAAATTGTCCCTAAGTTTTAAAAAGTGTTCCTCATTAAGAAGGTCTACTTAACACTGAGCCCACTTCTATTCCAGACGTTATAGAATGTATATTCCTTGGAATCAAGAGGTGAAAACTTCTCCAGGATTCCTACCAGAGTTGAGGGAATTTCATATTTTGCTACTGAAAAAGGATCTTAAAGAAGATCCAGACAATGTACTCATTTTTAAGAAAGACTATCAGATTTAGAAAAGTCAAATCACTTGCCCAATATCATGTACTTATTGGTAGATCATGAAATTAAGCCATTATCTTATCCTCTTATCTTATCCTCTTAGTCTAGGATCCATATGATGCTAGAGTTGAATTCAATCAGTAAAAAATGGCAAACCTTGTTGCAGCTTGTTTGAAAGTCCTGCTCTTCTTGGCTTTCATAAACTGTTTTTAGAGTTTTTGAGTTACTTAACTGAAAAAACTGCAAACTTCTTAAATATCTTCCCAAATGTCTCTGAGAGCCCCAAACTCACTTTATAGGCTACTCTTTCCCTAAATCACATCCTTTAGCAATCCTCTTGGGGATTTAGGGAATTGTGTCATGTCAGTACAAATGAATTTATATTTTAGATATCTTGAGTGTAAATTGTATTTTCTCTTGCTTCTACCAATCACTGCTCAATTTTTAATAACTCATTGGACATTGATCAATTTCAAGGTCATCCACCTTGAAAAATCACGCAGGTGCCATCAGTTCTCTGAATTCCAGAAACAAAAATAGTTTATATTTTAGCATGTCAAGTGTGGTTGAGAGGAAGGTCAAATTGTTTTGTACCTCAAAACATCCAAACAGGAATAGTCTGAAACAAATGAACTACAAATCTCAATATAAGGTGTTTTCTACTTTGGGACTTTAAACTTTGAGCCAATGGACTCATTAAGAATGCAGGTATTTTGGGTAGAGTTGATCTAAACCCCTGTAATATTTGATTTCAGGTCAATACTTTTATAATGATAACATTCATTATCTATGAATCTCTCCATGCCATGATGGAAGTTCATAAAAAATGGAGAATTTTTTCTAAAAACCTGTAAGCAGCGGCTTATGGCTAAAAGGAAAGCCAGATGGTGCCTATATTTCTTGTTCAGCAACTGTAAACGTATAATCATAACATTGGTCATCATTTATTGAGAGTCTAAAATACAGTTTACACACATGACATGTTGACTGTGAAGCCACATAGTGCTAAACTCTCATCCTGACTCTGTCACTTACTTGCTGTTCAGATCTGGATAAGTCACTTTATCATTCTGAATCTCAGTTTATTTATCTTTAAAAAGGGAATAACAGGGGTGCCTGGGTAGCTCAGTCTGTTAAGCTTCGACTTGGGCTCAGGTCATGGTCTCATGGTTCACCAGTTTAAGCCCCTCATCAGGCTCTGTGCTGACAGACAGCTCAGAGCCTAGAGCCTGATTGGAGGATTTTGTGTCTCCCTCTCTCTCCACCCCTCCCCTGTTCATAGGCTGTCTCACCCTCTCAAAAATAAGTAAAATATTTAAAAAAATAACACAAAGGTGCCTGGCATGTGACTCTTGATCTTGGGGTTGTGAGTTCTAGCCCCATATTGGATACAGAGATTACTTTAAAAAAATCTTAAAAATAAAACCTACCTGTTAAAAAAGATGAAAAATAACAAATTCGATTCAGGATATTGTGAGGATTAAACTGAGTCATGTATGTAAGAAATATTGCCCAGGCCCTGGCAAATTATAAGAGCATAATGAATGTCACATATTATTTTATTTATTATTAATTATTCATATATGAAATCTGACCTGAAAATTATCATTTTCGCCCCCTCAGAAACATTAATTTATTACCCCCACACTGCAGCTAGTGAGTGGCAGATTCATAATTTGAAATCAGGGGTCTCATTTTACAAGCCACATTTTAGAGACTATAACTTGCACTCTTTCTAATATGTGATAATGTCTCCATACTTTCTGTATTAAATGATTTCTAATTTCTGCTGTACTCTTTAATTCAGTTTATAATAAAATCCAATTGTATTGTGGGAACTTACTATGTATTTAAAAAGAAAAACTTTACATTTTTGTCTATTGATATTTTATTGACAAAAAAGCAATATATTGCAATATGTAAATATCTTCTTCAAAATATAAGTGTCAATTTGGGAATATAGTTAACTCTGGATTGAGTCTGTTTATATAATCTATGCATCACTTATCTGTCAAATGAAGTAGGTAATTTGTTGTGTTCCATTTTGATTTTGTAGGGCTCGTCTATTGAGAATTGCTTTTATATCACTTTCCATGCCCCAAAGTTCACAAAGACTTTCACTGAACATCTCAAATTTATTATATATAAAAAAAATTGAAAAAAGAGACATTATTTACCCTCATTCATGTGATAAAGAATGGTGCTGAATAAATTATTTCAGTAAATGTATCAACTCATTGCAACGAAATACACAGGGTAAATGAAATAACTGAAAATTCCCAATGCTAGTCTTATGTGGAAAGTTTG
This sequence comes from Proteles cristata cristata, assembly GCA_017311185.1. Classification (NCBI taxonomy): domain Eukaryota; kingdom Metazoa; phylum Chordata; class Mammalia; order Carnivora; family Hyaenidae; genus Proteles; species Proteles cristata. The sequence continues at coordinate 196,591 of JAESUZ010001372.1, forward strand.
CAAGAGAGAGGGAGCTACCAAGAAAGGGTCCTAAAAAGAGGTATTAAGTTTTAAAAAGTAGAAAAAACGAGAGGAAAACACTAACAATCCTCACTTATGTATTGCCTGTTAGCAAAAGGAATGCTTAAGCATTTGGAATGATTTTAAAGTACTGAGTGCCAAACAGTTCCAGACATTGAAAATAGCTGCAGCTTATTTAATACCAGCACAATAACAGTTTACTAATATTGTTCTTACATATTTCAGCAGCTTAATCATTTTGCTCAATTTTCTTGATTTGATATTTATTGGTATAAGGCAGCTGGCTTAGCATGTGGTGGTAGGTGCTATAAATTTGTAAAATACATTATCCAGCAACAGCTTAAAAAAAATCAATAAAGTTATTGTATGTGCTGACTCATCATGTCCTTGTTTAGATTAGTGATGCATATTTTTACATATGTTAGAGAACTATTGAGGAACCTAAAATCATCAAAACAAAGAAATAGTATCAACAAATAGTAAAAAATCAACAGCAATAACTGTATGAATAAACTTTATGGGTCACGTTTTAGTCATATTTCTAACATCTATCATATGAGTTAAGTATATAATACTAATAATTTTAATAATGCTTTAACATTTTAGAGCTCTTTAATTTTAATGCATTTTTACAAATTAATCTCCTTTAAACTTACCACTATCATGTGAGACATAAAACATATAAAACATGTTTGCTTTCCTGTTAGTATAACAGTGTGCACCTGAAAGTATCAAGCCTTTTAAAATAACATGTTGAACTCTATTATTCTTTCTATGGCTTGAAGCCCAATCATCAGCAGGGATGGAAAAGGGTGGTAGCATCCACAGAAATCACTTTAATTTGACATGCCTTAGGAACAGTTCTACAAAAAACTAGAGGGAAACCCATCCATGCAACAAGAATTTATTGAGTACCTACTATAGGACAAAACACAGGCTAATTGTTAAAATACAACCATAAAAAATAGAAGGATGACCCCTCAAGGAGTATACATAGCATTTGAGGGAGAGTAGTGAGAATAGATAAGAAAATGCTTGGTGTTTTGATAGCAGATAGAAAATAACTATGAAAAGGATCTCAATCTCTGTCGAGCTTAGATTTTGTTCTACAGACAAAATAAAGCTCTTTATTTGAAAGATTTTTTCAGGGAAGTGACAAAAACGTATTTGTTTCTAGAAAGATCATTCAGGTCCACAGGAAGAATGGACTAGTGGGAAGAGACAGAAGATAGGTCAGTAAAGAGGATTTTGTGGTAACCCAGGGGAGAGCATCAGTAGTATAGAAATAGGATGGAGGCAAATAGATATATTTTCAAATGATTAAGGAGGGAGAGTCAACAGGACTTCCTTATTTGATGTTGTAGATGCTTATGATAAAGAAGGGATAGTCATATGACCCTCTCAGCTTGTGGCGCTCAATGAATGGAAGTATCGGTTCTTTTTTTTTAATGTTTATTTATTTATTTTGAGAGACAGAGAAAGTGCAAGTGGGTGAAGGGCATAGAAAGAGGGAGAGAGAGAATCCCCAAGCAGGCTCCACACTCAGCATGAAGCCCCATACAGGGCTGGGTCCCAAAAACTGTTAGGTCATGACATGAGCCAAAATCAAGAGTCTAGCAGTTAACTGACTGAGTCAATCATGCACCTCTGGTAATATTATTTTTTTAAGAAAGAAGGGGTAACTTAAATTTCTTTGTTAGTTAAATCTAAAAAGTGCTTTCACATATAGAATTGACTAAACTCTTATTATATTACTGATATTTTTTTCCTCCTCTACTTTGAGATCAGGGGCATTTTATGAATTTTAGTAGCCCTTGCTTAGTAAAGGTGGATGGGATGAATTAAAGAATGAGTGAGTGAGTGAGTGGGTGAGTGGAAAAGTGGATGAATTGCTAGAGACTCTATCATTTGACATATACATCATCTCTGAAGGGATGGAAAAGTAGAAGTTTTTAAGATCCATTTTACAGATAAGATCTATAATATAGGATTCTGTGTTTACCTGCTAGGTAACTGTGACTGAGTACTTGGTCAATATTATCTAGCAGGTAAGTGGAAAAACAGGGACTGGAATACAATTCCTTCAGCTCACACTGTAGTGCTCTTTCTACTGCATCAGCCTATTTCCTACATTACCTGTTTTTCCATTGTCCCAGTCGTAATGAGGAAGTCCACATGAATTATGTTTTCTCCATTTCCAAATTAACTAAGGAGATGTTCACACATTTTCCCCTTAATAAATCACTAGATATCATGGGGTATCTCATAATCTACAAAATTACCATAATTAATGAGGGCATGTAGTTGGTGAACAGATCCATCAAACTGTTCTTAAGTTTTGCACAACAGGTAAAAGATCATATGCAAAGAGTGATTATCAGCAACCTATGATCAGTTTGAGAGAACACACATGCGCGCGCGCATGTGCGCGCACACACACACACACACACACACACACACACCACAAAGGGCAAAATATACTCTCCTTCAAAGTGAAAAACCACTTTGGATGAGTGTGACTGGAAGAGAGAAGTGCTCCCACAGAATCAAACCCAGGAAGCAAATTCAGAGTCATAGGAACTTTGTATAGAGTTCCTAAAATCCATGTAAATAGTTTTTACATGCTATGAGGAAAAACTAACAAAATAACCTCCAGAATACCCAATGGAAAATGACATAATAAAAATGAAAACAATAGTTTCTAAACATTCTAAAACTAGTCATTGCTAGTAGTTTCACTCTCTTGCACACCTTAGGAGTCTCAGAAACACTGTTTAGTTTGAACAAGTTAATAGACATAAATAAGGTTTTGAGTATTACGAGCTCATAGAAGAATACATGAGATGAAAGTAAAATTACATATTTGGAATGCAATATGATCATGATGAAAAAGAGGTATCCTGAATAGTGTGATACAAAAAGTCAGAAAGGTGAAGCCAGAAAGATGCAAGTGTGAAAACTAGTCAAGCCATTATACATTTTTGTTGACTAAAGAAATCATAAACGTATTTGAATCATACTGTCTGCATCCATTAAAAGATGATAGCAGTATATTTTATTTGCCATGTTATTAAAGAAAGAGTTATTTACTTTTTTAAATCATCTAGAACTGTTTCAGATTGTAGATGAGGTCTTAGCAAATTTGGGGGTGGGGATACATCACAATTTCTCAGGCTGCTACAGGAAGAGAGCATTCTGGATAAGGTATGTACACAATGGTGACAGTTAAAATAACATGATGTGATGCAATACAGCAGAGCCTCTGTCAATACTCATCCTCAGCTTTATCCTAGCTCCTTCTTTCCTGCTCTAGGAAACTGGACTAAATGGCTTAGAAGGGGACCTGGAATATCTGTCCTCTCTCTGCTTTTTACTTTATACCCAATCATTCATATCATTCATGCAGTCCACAGTGAAGGACAATTGGCAAACAAAGAAAAACAACACAGATGAAAAGTTCCTCCTCTCTGAGCCTCAGTTTACTCATTTTAAAAGTCCACATAAGGTTTAAAATGTTCCTGGGGAACAAATTCTGGTTAAAAAGTCTCTGTCAGTAGTCAGTTCATTCCCCCTCCTTTCTAATTCTCTGCCAAAATAGGAGGCATTTTGTATAAAATAATCAAAGCCAGGCATAAGGGATATTTGAAGAGACTAGCTCTTTATAGGTTTTGTGAATTTTCTAGATTAGTGAAGTTACAAATAAGAACAGAAAAAAGTGAAAAAGAAATATCAGTCTCTCTGACTGGTAGATATCTTCTAAACTAGCTATAGATATAGATATATACATATAGGTGCAAATATAGGTATAGATATAGATACATAAATACAAGTTTATAACTCTAATTGTCAGTCACATGGGAAGTAAAAGCAAACAAAGCAGCTTAGAAAATGACATAGAAATAATACAATAAATGACAGAAAGCACACAGATAAGCAAGAATAATCATGAACTCAGTCCTAGATGATATACGTATGTATAGTTTGCTATCTTATGCATTAATTCTATGTAAATAAGAGCATATAATATCTCAAGAACAGTGTATATAAAACATAATTGAAAGAAGAAAACATATGAATTTGAGAGAATCGTATGTTCTTAAACAAGAAAGACATGTAAATAACAGTATTAAATGTGCAGCCAAAATTGCTTCTTCATGTATCTGATCATTTATACAAAATAAATACAGAAAGGATAAATCAGAAACTAATGAGATTGACTCCTCTAGGGTGCATATTAGGAATAGGGTAAGGATAAGGAATAAATAAATAATTGAATCTAACTGAAATGAATAGCCACACTGTATTTGAGATAAATAACTACATAAAGAAAGTAAAAAAAGAAAAAAAAGAAGAAAAGAAAGAAAAGTGATTTTTTTTTTGGAACCAGTGTTTTCACATTATATCCTCAGGCTGAAGACCAAACCAAAAAACAAAAACAAAAACAAAAACAAAACGAAACAAAAAAACCCACAAAAACCTGCAAGTAAGCATTAAACTCCCATTAGTGTAGAGCTGTTTTTCTCAGCAGTATGTGTAAGCAATTCTGAAACTACCCTAGGTATACTCAGGACTCAGGAAATAATATTTATCTTGTATTAAGTATAGTTGTAGGTTTCTCACCACTAGGGAAAAGAATTAGACTATGAAAGAGAGAACAGAATGAATTATGTTGAACTGGAACTGGAAGTACCAGATTACACATATAGTATTTTATTATATGTATGTTGACATACAATATTATGTCAATTTCTGGTATACAACATAGTAATTTAGCAATTATATACATTACAAAATCCTCACTATGATAAGTATAGTTAAAATATGCATTATACAGAGTTATTACAATCTTATTGACTATATTCCCATGCTGTAATTTTCATCCCTGTGATTTATGTATAACTGAAGTCATTTTTAAAATATAGATAGATATATAAGTAGGTATACCGACTGACGCAAAGGAATGTGTTTGTGTGTATGTATACTTACACTCCCTATCTCTGTTTGTTGAGAGAAACTGTGAACAGGTACAATATAGTAACAATGAACTGCCCAGGCACAAAATCATCATTCCTAATCTAAAATCTCTACTAAAAAAAATAATTACTTAGAAACAAAAACAAGGCTTTTATAGAAATAGCTAATATCAGAACTGAGATTGAAAGAGTATGAGTCTGGAACATCTCGGGGAGAGAGGGGGAAGGAAGATCTTCAAAGAATTACGAAGACATCCAAAAGAAACAGAAGCCAGTAGAAGCTCCCATCGGCCAAATCTGTGACAGGTTGAGATCCCAAATAAGAGATTATAATTTATGGAATAAAATAAGAACATAAGAGTAAGAGCACCTGGTTGACTCAGTCAGTTTTAATCGTCTGACTTCCACTCAGGTCATGATCTCATGGCTTGTGGGCTAGAGCCCTAAGTCAGGCTCTGAGCTGTGAGCTCAGAGCCTGGAGCTGCTTCTGTGTTGCTCTTTCTCTTTGTCCTCCCTCCCCCCCTCCCCCACCACTCACATGATCTGTCTCTGTCTCAAAAATAAACGAATGTTAAAAAAAATAAAAAAGAACCTAAGAGCAAAAATGGAAATAAATGAATAAATTAATTAATTAAAAAGAAATGAAAACTCTTTCTTTTCTATTAGAATGCCAACAGCTAACTGAGGAAAGTATGATGGAATTAAAAAATGACCAATTAGCAAATACCATAGTAATAACAGATTACACTGTAAATCATCACTGGATGCTAACACCAGTGAATTACTATTAGAGCAGTAATAGGATACTGAGAGTCTCAAAGGCTCACCTCATAAAGTTACCATTACTTTCAAAGAAAAAAAATAAAATTACAACGCAGAAATATAATAGACACCACATTAAGTGATCAATGGTAATTTCAATAGAAATCACACAAATCAATACAATGTTTCTGGAAAGAGAAATACTTATGTGGTATTCCTGACAGAAAATGTAAAATCAACACTTAATCGTTGGGAACATCAAGCAAACCCAAATTGAAGGCTGTTCTACAAAATAAGTGCCATGAACTCTTCAAAAATATCAAGGTCATTAAAGACAAAAAGAACATTTCTAGGTTGAAGGAGACTAGGGATATATGACAACTAATTACATGTATGATCTCAGATTAGATCTTTTTAAAAAAATTGTTTATGTTTATTTATTTTTGAAAGACAGAGACACAGAGCACGAGTAGGGGAGGGGCAGAGATAGAGAGTGAGACATAGGATCCAGCTCCAGGTTCTGAGATGTCAGCCAAGAGCCCAAAGCAGGCTCAAACTCACTCACAAACCATGAGATCATGATCTGAGGCAAAGTCAGGCACTAACCAACTGAGCTACCCAGGTGCCCCTCAGATTAGATCTTAAACAGAGACAAAAAGGTACACACAACCACATACATATACACACATTCATGCACAGACACATATAGAGGACAATATTGGAGAAAGATCTATGGCACTGCTTTTATTTTTTTTTTGATTAGATGATTCTACTATTATTATATAAGATAATATTCTTGTTTCTAAGAAACACATTCTGAAGAATCCAGGGGTAAAGTGGCATCGTATATAAGTTGCACTCATAAAGTTCAGAAAAATATTTTGTGGAAATAGATCTCATACATATGTATGAGTATAAATATGTGTGTGTATATATATATAGTGAGAAAATATGATAAAGCAAATGCTGTAAAATGTTAATTGCAGAATATGGGTAAAACGTGTATGTTTGTTCTTTTATACAACCCTTTCCAATTTTCTCTAGGTCTTAAAATATTCTAAAATTAAAAGGGACATATCATGAAAAGATGATCAATAATTTTAACATTTCACATAGCTACATCTTTCTAGGTATGTCTCCTGAAGCAAGAGAAACAAAAGCAAAAATAAACTATTGGGACTTCATCAAACTAAAAAGCTTCACACAGCAAAGTAAACAGTCAACAAAACTAAAAGGCAACCACTGGAATGGGAGAATGTTATTTCCAAATGATATATCTGAGAAAGGGTTAGTATCCAAAATATGTAAAAAATTACACACAACTCAATAGTCCAAAAATGAATATTCCTAAGATTGGGCAGAAGACATGAAGAGACATTTCTCCAAAGAAATCCAGATGGCTAACAGACACATGAAAAGAAATTCAACATCATTCATCATCAGAGAAATGCAAATCAAAACTACAATGAGATATCACCTCACACCTGTAGGAATGGCTAAAATCAACAACACAAGAAACAACAAGTGTTGACAAGGATGTGGAAAAAGGAGAACCCACTTGCACTGTTGGTGAGGATGCAAACTGGTGTAGCCACTGTGGCAAAGAGTATGAAGGCTTTTCAAGAAGTTAAAAACAGAACTTCCCTATGATCCAGCAATTGCACTAACAGGTATACCCAAAGGATATAAAAATACTAATTCAAAGGGATAGATGCACTATGATGTTTATAGCAGCATTATCTATAAAGCCAAAGTATGAAAACAACTCAAGTATCCATCATATGATGGATAAAGAAGAGGTAGTATCTTTGTGTGTGTATGCATGTGCATGTATACATAGAGATGTATATGTAAACACAATAAAACATTACTAAGCCATTAAAAAAGAATGACATCTTGCCATTTTCAATGACAGGGATTGAGCTAGAGAGCATTATGCTAAATAAAATAAGTCAGTCAGAGAAAGACAATTACTCTATGATTTCATTCATATGTGGAACTTAAGAAACAAAAAAATGAACAAAGAGGAAAAAAAGAGAGAGGGAGGCAACCCAGAAACAGACCCTGAACTATAGAGAACAAATTGATAATTACCAGAGGGGAGGTGGGTAGGGTGATGGGTTAAGCAGGTGTTGGGGATTCAGAAGTGGACATTTTGTGATGAGCACTGTGTATTGTATGGAAGTGTTGAATCACTGTATTGTACACCTTAAACTAATATTACACTGTGTGTTAACTAACTGGAATTTACATAAAATCTAAAAAAAAAAAAGGTTCTGCACAGCCAAAGAAATAATTAACAACAAGGAAAGATAGCATCCAGAATGGGAGAGAAATAGGGGCGCCTGGGTGGCTTAGTCGGTTAAGCGTCCGACTTTCGCTTAGGTCATGATCTCTCAGTTCGTGGGTTTGAGCCCCGCATCAGGGTCTGTGCTGTCAGCTCAGAGCCTGGAGCCTGTTTCAGAGTCTGTGACTCCCCCTCTCTCTGACCCTCCCCTGCTCACGCTGTCTCTCTATCTCTCCTAGAAAAAAAAAAAAAAAAGATTCAGAATGGGAGAGAAATTTTCCAAACTACTTACCAGTTAAGAGATTAATATCCAATTGAACTGTTTCCATACCTTGGCTATTGTGAGTTGGACTACAATAGGCACTGGAGTGTTTCATTTCCTTTGGATATGTACCCACGAGTGGAACTGCTGAATCACATGGAAGTTCTATTTGTAATTTAAAAAAATTTAATCTTAATATACAAAATATATAAAGTATGTATACAACGCAATAATAACAACCCCAAATAATCTGATTAAAAATGGACAGAATAACTAAATGGACATTTTTCCAAAAAAGACATCCAAATGGCCAACACATACATGAAAAGGTCCTCAACACCACTAATTCTTAGGGAAAGATAAATTAAAGCCACAATGAGAATTTGATTCAAACTTATGAGAATGGCTATCATCAAGAGGACAAGATGACAAGTGTTGTGGAGGATGTGGAGAAAAGGAAAACTTTGCACACTGTTTAAAGGAATGTAAATTGGTTAAACTATGGGAAATAATATGGAGTTCCTCGAAAAATTGAAAGTTGAGCTTTCATGTGATTTAACAATTTCATTTCTGGGCACATATTCAGTGGACGTGAAAATTCCCCCACGTTTGTTGCAGCACTGTTCAGAGGAGTCGAGGTCTGTTACTAGTTTAAATGCTAATCAACGGATAGATGGATAACAAAATACGTTGCATACATATACAAGGCAATATTACTCAGCCACGAGAAAGAAGGACCTCCTGTCATGTGCATCAACATGGGTGGACCTTGGCACATTATGCTAAGTAAAATAAATCAGACATAGATAAGCAATTAATATATAACCTTTTTTTTTATCTGTGGAATCTAAAAAAGTCAAACTCATAAAAACAGAGTACAATTGGTGGTTACCAGGCAATGGGGGGGATGAAGATTGTACAGATGTTGGTTAAGGTTACAAACTTATAATGAGTAGGATATAAGTCCTAGAGACCTAATGCACAGAGTATTGAATACAGACAAAAATTATGTATTAAAATCATCAAATTTGCTAAGAGACTAGAATTTAATTATTCTAACCACTAAGACAAAAAAGAATATATAACATGATACTGTTTCTAATTATTACTACAATGTATAAATAAATCAAATTAACATGCTGTATATGCTAAATATATACAATGTTATATATCAAACACATTTCAATAAGAAAAGAGAGTTGATGGGAGAAAAATAAATAAAAAGAAAATGACATCTAAAGATGGTGAGCATCCATAACTGTAGTACATGGCTGGTAAGAATACAGAATGGTACCACCACTTGGGAAGATAATTTGGAAGTTTCTTGTAAAACTAAACAGACATTTCCCTTATGCCCCAGCAATTCCACTCCTACATATTTTCCCAAGTGAAATGAAAACTGTTCACACAAAAATCTGTATGTGAATGTTAAAATTTCTTTATTTTTAATCACCAAACTAGAAACATCTCAAATGTCACTGAACTGGGGAACAGATAGCAAACTGTGGTGCAAACTTATAATGGAATACTACATTTTAATAGAAAAAGAGTGAGCTATGAATACATGCAACAAAATGGGTGAATCTCAAATAATTATGCAAAAGAAGCCAGATCCAAAATGTAACATTCTATGTGCTTTCATTTTTATTACTCTTTTGCAAAGTCAATATGGTAGGGAAAGAAAACAGATCAATGCTTGTCAGAGTCTGGGGTGAAGGAATAAGCCAACTGCAAAGGGGCATCAGGGAATTTGGGGGGTGGATGGAACTGCTCTATATCTTGATTGTGGTGGTGATTATAGATGGATTTTTCAAAACTTAGAGAATTTTACAATGAAGATGATCATTGTTTCTGTACATAAGTTATACTTTACTAAAAAATGAAGGAAAGAAAGCACTGACATTTTTATAATGTTTATTTATTTATTTTTGAGTGAGAACAAGTCGGGGAGGGGCAGAGAGAAGGGGAGATAGGATCTGAAGTCAACTCTGTGCTGATAGGCTAACAACAGCGAGCCCAATGTGGGGCTTGACCTCGGGAACTGGGAAATCATGACCTGAGCCAAAGTTGGATATTCAACTGACTAAGCCACCCAGGTGCTCCCAAGAAAGTACTGAAATGTTTAAAATGTAAATTATTTACTCAAATAATGCACAAGCTGGGATTGCTTTTCTAAGGATCCATTACTCATCTCTGAATCTCTGAGACAAGGGATATTTCCATTTTCTACTAATATTTCCACTTTTTATTATTTATTCATCACCTAAAATGTTGACTCTCCCTGTCAGTTCGGTGGGCTTTCTGGAGATACTGAAACTGTGCAGTGCCACACACAAGAAGCCTGGGTATGACACATGTTGAGGCACCAGACTACTGTGTGATCCGCAGTGGATGAAGCCTAAGGGGGCTAACTGAAGACAGTATGTTGGCACACACACACAAAATAACTAGTTAAGTAGATTACCCAAGAACAGTATCATTCTTAATAAGTTAGAGCAAGACAGAATGAACTCAAGTACAGAACAATATATCAGTGCTTATAAGACAGCTTTTGAACAAATTCCCTGGAACAGGAGGATGGGCTGCATTAGGTCTTTATGGAATTCTCCTGGTTTCTTTCCTTGCCTAGGAAAAAGCCATTTCAAGTATCTCTCCTTAAAATAAATAGAGTTTTCTTTGTGAAGATACCAATATCAATATAGACTGTTCTAAGATAGAGGGAAGGTTTCCACGTCTGTTTTGCAAGCTTTTACTTTTCCTGGTATATCAGGTAGAGATAGAAACCATTTTAATTTAGCATTGATTTCCCACTGGAATTGCTAGAGAAGATCATGGAGATGCAAGCTGGAGAAAGGATTCCCCTTGAATTTGATTAAGTCGAAGGTGGTGGAAAGAAGTATAAAATAGGAGAGACAGTAGGATTTTGAAGGTGATGACTTGAAGGCTGTTCTGAAGGATGGTAAGCTGTATTCCTCCAGTAGAATTGGCACAGAATTGGACTATCATCATGTGACAATTTTCTGGCCTTTTCTTCTGATCTGGCATTAAGTAGTTTGATGTTCTATCAAGTGCTGATCTTCCTTTATATGTTGACTTGATTTGTTTTACATCATACTGCCTTCACATTAAATGGGACAAAATAAGGGGTCAGTCACCCTGCCATAGTAAAGATTGCAGAGCAAGGCAACTTTCTGAAATTTAGCAATTCTGATATGACATTTATTCATTGATTCTTTTCACCAGTAAAGCAGTTAATAAATGTTACCACTAGGCCATTAATGTCTATGAAAGGATGTTCTGAACTTCTTTTTTTTTTTTTTAACTATGGGATAGAAATTTAGTATGGAGATGTATTAAAATATCTAATTATTTATAATGTTTAGGGGTGCCTGGGTGGCTCAGTGGGTTAAGAATCAAACTTCTGGCATTGACTCGCATCATGACCTCATGGTTGGTGGGGCCAAGCCCAATGCTGGGCTCTGCATTAACAGCATGGAGCCTGCTTGGGATTCACTCTCTCCTTTCTCTGCCCCTTGCCCACATTTTCCTGCATGTATTCACACTCTTGCTCCCAAAATAAATAAATAAACTGTAAAAACAGCAATAACATATCTATTTTTTAAAAAAGTATTTATGAAGCAGTAAAAATCACTTTCCTCTAAATGAGATATGTTCTCCTTGCTTATATTGAAGCCTGGAGCACTAAAATGAACACTTGAATAATTCCAAATTCTTGGTTTCCCTAGTGACAGAAAGAGAGAGAGACAAAGAGAGAAAGATGGAAGGAGGTAGGGAAAAAGGAAGGAAAGGGAAAAGGAAAGGAAGAACATTTCCTATTGTACTTAACAATACCTTTCAGAACCAGAAAGGTAAAGTATCTTGTACCTTGCTTATGATCAGAGCAAGACTAGAAGAGCACACATCCTCTTGACCCTAATTTAAATAATCTAAAAAATGCTATCTTACCCTCTATTCATAGAATAAGTAATAAAATATTTCTAGAAATATTAGCTTTAAATCCAATCAGAAACATTCTTTGTTGATTAATATTTTTTCAAACAAAAGGATATTACCCTTTTTTAAATAGTCTGAGAAATCCTTATAAAAGATTCTCCTGATGGGCATGCTTACAAGAGTCCCAGAAAGGGGAAGAAATCAATGAAATAAATATTTACAAAGGACTAAGTCCTGCAAGTCATGTCCCTTCCTTAAAACAGCTTTCCTAACAGATGCTGGCATCATGGATTGGTGCATGTCTTTACTTCTTTGAACTTACAATGAGTCTCCTCACACAGAATTAAAGCCATAAAGTGTTTAAGAAAATGTTTACATTACATATCAACTCCCATTTATTGAGCCACTGTTCTGGAAACTTTTATTATGCAATAACTAGTAGAATCTTCATAACAACTGTATGTGGAATTAACTCATTCATTCCATTTTTCTACCATATTTGATTAAGCACTACCCTGGATCCTATGCAAGGTATTAGATACAGAGATCACATTGTCTCAGCTGTCAGGAATCATACTCTTGACATGGATGCAGACAAGTAAAGAAACCATTTCAAAACAGCAAGATAAGACTACAGAAGGAAGCCCAAAATTCGGCAAAGGCAAACAGGAGTAACAATGACATCAGGTTCAGAAAGATCGAGGGCTACAAAGGAAGGGTTTGCAGAGCAAAGTGATGAGAAATAAGAAATGGTTATTAGGCAGATGGAAAAGGAGCATTTGGGAACGGGGCAATGGTACAACTGATAAAGTCAAAGAATTTAAGGTATGTTTTATACTCATTTGAAAGTGAATAACTTTCTCAAGGGCACACAGTATTTTTGCGCATATAGGTTAATTAAGTGCCAATAAATTTTATGTATTATACACTATCTCAAGGTATGGAATATTCACTAAAACATATCATTTTGGGGGCGCCTGGGTGGCTTAGTTGGTTAAGCGTCCGACTTTCGCTTAGGTCATGATCTCGCGGTTCGTGGGTTCGAGCCCCGCGTCCGGCTCTGTGCTGACTGCCAGCTCAGAGCCTGGAGCCTATTTCGGTGTCTGTGTCTCCCTCTCTCTCTGACCCTCCCCTGCTCATGCTGTCTCTCTCTCTCAGAAATAAATAAAAAATATTTTTAAAAAAAATAAAACATATCATTTTGCTGTAATTAATCATTAATTGAAGCTGTTTTATGTAACTAGGTTATTTTTACATCTATTCAATTTCAACATTCTACTGATAATTTGCTATCATCTATACTATTTTATTATTTAGTGCTCTCCAGAGAAGCAGAACTAATAGGAGAATACATTTATACCATTTATAAATAATATAAATAAATAAATAAACAAATTTCAAATATATATATATTTGAAGAACCAGGGAATCAGGTAGTGAAATTCAGCTAGTGTCTGAGAGCCTGAGAACCAGGGTAGACAGTGGTGTAATTTCCAGCCTGGGGCCAAAGGCCTAAGAACCAGGAGGCCACTGGTGTAAGTCCCAGAGTCTGAAAGCCTGAAAATCTGAAGCTCCAACACCCAGGGCAGGAAAAGATGGATGGCCCACCTCAAGAAGAGAGGGGGAATTTGCCCTTCCTTTGCCTTTTTGTTCTATTCAGAACTTCAACAGATTGAGACCGGATGATGCCTACCTACTTGGTGAAGGCAGATCTCTTGTCTCTGTCTATTGAATCAACTATTCAACCTCTCCCAGAAACACGCTCTAAGAAAAACCAAAAGTGTGTTACCAGCTTACTTAGGCATGTGTTAGACAAGTCAAGTTTGACATATAAAATTAATGGTGAGAACTGTCTTATTCCTTTTTGCATTCTACAGCATCACTCGTCTGGGAGATACAGTACATATAGCCAAGAGCAAGAGCTGTGTTTTAGTTCTCAGGAAGAAATTGAGATATGTATGATTTTAGGAATAAATATTCCCAGATTTTTGTTCAAACACATTATTTAAAAGCAGAAATTTTAGGCTACCTTCTCATAATACACCTCCTCTACTTTTCTGAACTCTCTTTTACAGCAAATATCATCATTACCCTCTTAGTCTTCCTGATCCGGCAATGTCTATACTTTGAATAGCAGTAGAGAGTCATTGCACTTGTCAACACAAGTACACACACACACACACACACACACACACACACACACCACTCTTTCTCTAGTTTCTCATCTCTGCATAGCATAAAACATGAAATCTATGCCTTGGACTAGAAAGCTGTGTGTGATCTGGTCTCTGCCTCCTCCAAATTCTTATCAGACTCACCCCTCACTTCCTAGGAAGTGTTAGTTTTTATCCATCTCAGGGCTTTAAGCTTTTTGGTTTTTGGTTTTTGAATATTATAACACAGCTGACTCCTGCCCATTATCCAAGTGTCAGTTCGCACCCTGAGAGGGGCCTTACTAATTGCCTCATTCTAACTACATATGCTCTCTTATTTTATTTCAAATAATATTCTTTCTTTTTCAGAACTTTATGTAGTATCTATTTGTTGGTGATTTATTATTATTAAATGTATGTGTATCTTGTAAGCTTACTGAGGGTAGGAGGTGTATAGTTTAGGTTCAGCACTTAGGAACAAATGCATAGTTTATGATTCCCATTGCAAAATGAAAATGTGGGTTCCTCAGGCCAATGTCCAAGAGATTATTGCTCATGTTTTTGTTTTGGAATTTTATGGTTTCAGGTCTCACATTTAAGTCTTTAATCCATGTTTAGTTTATTTTTGTGTGAGTGTAAGAAAGTAGTCCAGTTTCATCCTTTTGTATGTAACTGTCCAGTGTGCTCAATATCATTTGCTGAAGACTGTCTTTTCTGTATTGTATATTTTTGCCTCTTTTGTCAAAGATTAATTGACTACATCAGTGTGGGATTGTTTCTGGTGTTTCTATTTTATTCCATTGTTCTTTGTGTCTATTTTTGTCATTATCATACTGTTTTGAATACTATAACTTTGTAGTAGTATAGCTTGTAGCTTGATGTGGGATTATAAAACCTTCAGCTTTGTTCTTCTTCAGATTGCTGTGGCTACTCGGGGTCATTTTGGTTCCATACAAATTGTAGGATTATTTATTCTAGTTTTGTGAAAAAATATTATGGGTATTTTGATATGGATTTCATCAGACTATAGATTGCTTTGGGTATTATGGATACAGTATATAAAGTATGGATATAGTTTAGGATACAAATTCTTCCAATAAGAATGGTATATTTTTTCAATTTGTTTGTGTCATCCTCAATATCTTTCATCAGTGTATTATAGTTTTCAGAGTATAGGTCTTTCACCTCCTTGGTTTAATTTATTCCTACGTATTTTATTATTTTTGATGAAACTGTAAGTGGGACTGTTTCCTTAATTTATTTTTATGCTACTTTGTTATTAATATACAGAAATGCAACATATTTATGTATATAAATTTTGTATTCTAAAATTTATTACATTCATATTACTTCTAACAGTTTTTAGGTGGATTCTAGGGTTTTCTATATACAGTATCATGTCAACTGCAATTAGTGAGGGTTTTACTTCTTCCCTACCCATTTGGGTGTCTTATATTTATTTTTCTTGTCTGATTGCTGCAGCTAGGATCTCCTCAGTCAAGGAAAACAAAAGCAAAAATAAAATGCTGAGACTACCCCAAAATAAAAAGCTTTTGCACAGTGAAGGAAACCATCAACAAACAAAAAAACCAACCTACTGAATGGAATAAGACAGTTGCAAATGAAGTATCCAATAAGGATTTACTATCCAAAATATATAAAGAACTCATAGAACTCAACACCAAAACCCCCAAATAATCCAGTTAAAAATGGACAGAAGATCTGAATAGGCATTTTTCCAAAGAAGACATACAGATGGCCAACAGACACATGAAAAGATGCTCAGCATCACTAATCATCAGGAAAATGCAAATCAAAACCAGAATTAAATATCTCTTTACATCAATAAGATTAGCTATTATCAAAAAGACAAAATATTAACAGTGCTATTGAAGATGAAAAGAAAATAGAACTTTCATGCACTATTGGTGAGAATGTAAATTGGTGCAGCCACTATGGAAAACAGTATAGAGGTTCCTCTAAAATTTAAAATCAGAAAAATCAAATGGCTCAGTAATTCCACTATTGGGTATTCATTTACCCAAAGAAAACAAAAACATTAATTTGAAAACATATATGCATGCCTACATTAGCTGCAGCATTAGTTAAAATACCCAAGATATGATATGGGCACCTGGGTGGCTTAGCCCATTGAATGTCCAACACTTGATTTCAGGTTGGGTCATGATCTTAGGGTCATGAAATTAAGCCTTGAACCAGGCTATGTCTTGCACTTGTAGTCTGCTTGAGATTCTTTCTTCCTCTCTCTGTTCCTTCCCTTTACTTTCTCCTTCTCTCTCTCTCACAGTAAACAATGGCCAAGATATGAAAGCAACCTAAGTATCCATTGATAAATGAATGGCTAAAGAAAATATGGTATGTATAAACACACACACACACACACACACACACACCCGAAAAAGATTTATGAACACAGAGAATAAACCAGTCATTGCCAGAGGGAAAAGGATTTGGCAGGTGGGCCAAAATGGTAGAGGGGATTAACAGGTACAAACTTCTAGTTACAAGATAAGTAAGTCACAGTGATGAAAAGTACGATATAGGAAATATAGTCAATAAGACTGTAATAATGTTGTATGGTAGCAGCAGATGATAAGTACACTTACTGTGGTGAGCACTGCATAATGTATATAATTGTTGATTCACTATGCCATACATCTGAAACTGACATTTGCATGTTACTATACTTCAATAAAAAAAATAAAAAAGAAACTGTCGGTCCATTATTCAAAAATTATTAAAGATTTCAAGATGAGGACAGGAGAGAACCGGCACACATCTGAGAGCAAGACCTTGTGTGAGAGCACAGGTCACACTCACACATAAAGTGAGCTCTGTTATCACTTTATATCTAGTGCCTACCATAATATCTGGTAAAGAAGTACTCAATAAACACTCATTTAATATCATGAATAAATTACTGGTAGATGAAATACAGTGACACATCTTTATATAAGTATGAAAAACAAATTTAGAATCATCCCAAGGAAAATGTTCTGAAAATAATGGAGAGAGAACATAAGGCACAGTGAGCCAATGGTAAAAGAGAATAAAACAGGAGAAGCCAGAGGCACAAAAATTCACCTTCAATATTTTGCTTGAGGTTATTTTTTCTTTATTTAAAAAAAATAGAAAAAGACTCTCAAGAAATGAAATAGGTATTTGGCTCTTTAGGAAAGAAAAAAGTAAGATTTTGAACACATAAAATATTCTAGGCACAGGGAACTTTCACATACATTATTTCATTTTAACCTTCTAAAATCCTGTGAGAGAGATTTTTTTTCTTCCTTACCTGTATATTTAACCTATAGTTAAGAAAGGCAAGGCAATTGTCCTATTTTTCCAAAGCAAGTTATTTTGAGAGCTGGTATTAATTTTTATATCTAGGAAAATACTCCTTTTTTCGTGCCTCAGTAAGTCACATACTGTGGAAGGCCTTTCTTGAAACTTTCTAGATCCTACTTTGGTGCCTGAAATTGTGTGGGGCTAGTAGTGTCATCACAGTAGAACACCCTGAGCCTGGGACTCACATGGTCTCAGATTTCTCCCTTGGGGTTCTCTCTGACCTTCTATGCCCACCTTTGAGTTAGGTCACCAGTTCTGAGAAGTCAAAATTAGTCAAGTCAGCAAATTCCCAAGGCTTTTGATCCAGTAATCTCTTCCCTTGGGATGTAGCCAAAAAAAAAAAAAAAAAAATTCAACAGTAGAAACAAAGCCAGATTTCCTGTCCATTGCAACATTTTCTACAAATGTAAAGGGAAATATTTTATCAACTTTATTGTCTGTCACACCTGTGTAAGAGTCTTAATAAAATTGACTGATTTAATGAGAAATTTAGGTGAATGGAAACTACAAAAAAAAAAAAAAAATCAGTCCATTACAGTACAAGAGCCACTGAAAGAAGGGTACTTCCAGACTGTGGTACAAAGACTTCCTAATTCAGAAGTAGCTACTTATTAAATATGCAAATTCCTGGGCCCCATCCAATGGCCTATTCTTGGCCCTTGAACTTTATTGAGCTCCTGTGTTGACAAGGACTGTCTTTCACCAATCTGTCTGACAGCAGTGTTGCCTTTGGTCTGTAGCAACCAAGGGTGAAGAAATGATGGTCAGGATTCCTTTACCTTGGATTCCTAGTCCTTGCCCAGAGTGGTCCTCACTCCCTCTGCCATCTCCAGGCCACGTGTCTATCAGTATTCTGGAAGTAGCTCCACCTATCTTCTCTGCAAAATAAACTGACTCTTCTGATCAATGTTCTCTATTGTTTCTCATTTGCTCTGTGAGGGGTACTCTTTCATGTTGGTCTTATGCTTTGTCAAATGAGTGATGGATGTCCCTTGTTTAATTATAACCACTTTTCTTAATGTCCCATGGGACTCTTGCCTATCATTCCCACAGATGTGAATGTGTGGAATGCAGGAATATGGTCAATATTCAAAAGGAGAGACCACATTCCATATAGGAATACAGTAATTACAGAGTTCAGAAAGAGACACAATTGAAGATTTTTTCCCCTATCCTGATACTGTGAAATACTGCATATGTATACCATGATCAGAAAACTGATTATTATCCCTATGTACTACATACTCTGAGTAAGACTTGCCCTTGTGGTCATCATCAATAAGGTTCAGCAGTAACTTTTGAAAGAGTCACTGGAAGTCAGTATTCATAGACAGTGCTGCAAATAATGACAGTGTTGGATAATGCAGCATCATGAATAATGGTGTAGCCAGCATTAAATAAGTGGGATTAGGGAACTGAATAGCCAAGTAGATCTATGTTATTTTAAGAAAATAGGTTCTTAAAAGCCATAGTATTGTGAGTAATGACTGTACTGCTACATTTTTCTTATTGTAAAAGTTATAAAACTAGCCAGAGAAACCACATTTGATGACAAAGAACATGAAGAGATCGTTTTCCTAGATTGGAACAGGAAAAGATGGTGCCTGGACACTATAAAAAAATCTCCAAATACACTGACTGAATAACAAACAAGTATGAGTAGTTCCTCTCTACATAGTCATCTTCACTGGTAAATCACTGTATCTCATATAGCTTGATGGATTCTGTTGCATTTTATTTTTAAAGCATGTTGTTTATATCTACAGGAAGAAGGCTAAGAAAAATATGTGCCTTATCCAGAAGGTATAATGTTAGCTCTTCAAGGGAACAACTACATTCCTTATGGTATATTACAAAGGAATCATAAAAAGCAACACAGAAGTATCTTTAAAAAGCATATGTTCTCTACTGTGAGAGGAGAAAATCAAGCACCATATTTATTGAACAATAAAAGTAAGTTTTTTGTAAGAGAAACTGAATTACCTTTAACCAGCAAACTGTGTTTAATATCACAGAAGATAAATCTTAGCTTTAAAAGTAGAAGATAGGCTGTATAGATGCATCCAAATGTACAGATAATTACAAGAGAGATTTATAGCTATTAACCTGGTAGTTTGGACTGATGCACCACAGGCTCAAGTTAAAAGGAAGCACATAGTTCCTGCTTAGAGGTTTTTTTCCCGAGGTCAAGTGGAAATTGATTATTAGGCCCTACTGGCCTCTGAGCAGAATTTCAGAAGCCATCGTGTTGTGACTTGGCATTAAATTTATTCTTCCATTACCAGCATTTGGCCATGCACAAGTCATCTAGCAGTTTTGAGCCTTACTTGGCTCATTTGCCAAATGCAGATCACGGTAGACCTAGTGGAACTGAGTCACCTCACACTGTCTTGTGCTGACAGACAGTGAGCACTAAGAGTTTTTATATGTGGAATTTTAATACTCACAATCCAAACTTTTCAACCTATTCTTTAACATTCTTTGATTCTTCAACCCATACTTTCAAGTACTTTGAAAATAGAGATATCAGAAAGCTATGTCATAAAATGTTTAGTTACAGATATTATTTGGGATTCTTGCCCCTTCCCATAATCCCAGAGGAATTAAGAGGTTTATATAATGCCTATCAAAAAAAAAAAAAAAGTACAACATGTATCAGAATCACTGTGAGAGCTTCATTTTCTATCCTAATAGTATCTGTTCACTGGTCTGTGCCAACTTCATTCTGCATATCTTTCAGACAGAAAACCAGGTTATTCCTAGTCTACTCTAAATTCGTATGGGACAGGAAATTTATCAAATAATTCTAATGCTCCATTTAACATCCATCCTCTCTCTACCATGAAAAGAAAACTATTTTCTCCTTCAGAAAACCTAGTCCTCCATGTTATCCAAGTTTCAAAACTCCTCCTTTGACACTTCTACTTTTTCAAAAGAAGATATTGAGAAATTACCTATAGTGGATTAAGAGGTAAAAGCTGGAGGCATAGAGAGAAAGCATGGCTTAACTTCACTTGACTTCCTAAAGTAGAAAGGATAAAGCACAATTTAATACTTACCTTTAAAGAACTGGAAACCTAGCATTTAATTTGCATCCTTATCTTCCTCACTCCCAATATTTATTGGCAGATTTCACTCCCAGTGAGTCCAAACTCCTCCCACTTCTTTCCTTAGTAACATCCAAGGGCAGGCTGCCAATCCTCACCTGCTGACTGTCACAGCCTGGTAAATTGTCTCCTACTCCACTACTGTTCTTATCAAATTCTGTCTCCACAAAACAATGCAAATTATCTCTCCAAAATGTGAATTTGCCTATGTTGACATCCTTGCTTAAAATATCTTTGTCGCTTGTCTTTCAAGTAAAGTCCCAAACTCTTAGCATGGCATTTCTTGATCAGACTCAATCATTCCACCCAGCATTCTCTCTTACTATTCACTCAATTGCCTTCAACTAAATAGAAATGTTTTCATTCTTTCACATAGAGCGGAAAATTTCTTCTTAAACTCTACTGAAGCTGTTCTTTAAGCCAAGTGCACCCTCATTCTCTGCGTAGACAATTTCTCCCCAGTACTTCAGCTAACCGCTCACCCATTACTTCATGTGAGAGGATGCTCAGGGTTGTCTAATGAGATGCATGCCATGCCAGTTATCCTGTAATACCACATACCTCTGCACACTCTATATGTACTTGTTTAGTGCCAATCTTCTCCATTAGATTACAAATGTTGTGAAAGAAGAAACCATTTGTCTTATTTGCCTAGTCTAGTACCAAACACTGTAAGTGTTAAATAAATATCCATAAGCTGAATGCATGAAGGAACAAATAGTAGAATTCTTGATATCCTAATTATAGCCTTGTGGGTGTTATGAACAATGTTCAAATTGAAGTCTATTGTAACTGGCTCATTTATTTTAGTTGATTTTAATTCCAGAATTAAACTACAAAAACCAAAACCAACCAACAAAAAACTATTTGCGTTTTCAGTCAAGGAGAAACAAAAGACACTGACATTCTATAGCCCTTTTCCTTTCTTTTTTGAGGGTTTTTTTTTTTTTTGTATTAAGTAAATATCTCAAGATCCAACAGACCTGTTATAGACAATTGTCTGTCAGAGTAAAATTGGAGACCTATAAGGAGGCCAGTTATACGGAGATGCTGCTGCTGACCAGCCAGTGGGATAAATCTGGAATGAGTTTGATATAAGGTGTCCGAGAAGCCAGAAATTGGAAAAGTGATTTAAAATGGCTTAGGATAAACATAATGTGCAAGGCTCTTGCTCTAGAAATCCCCCCTTTGGGATGTTGCCTAACATAATTACTCAACAGTATAGTAGAAAAGAAAGTTTCCTCTTCATTGTAGCATTATCTATAAATGTAAGGGAAATATTTTATCAATTTCATTGCCCACCATGATTTTATAGGACTTTGAATATGAGCTCACTTATGGAATGAGAAATTCAAGTGAATAGGACTATGGAATAAAATCAATGTTATAATATAGTTAATGCTAAGATAATAGTGCTTTCCAAAGTTTCCTGTGCAGGCGTATTACTTCAAAAGCATCTGCTTGTTAAATATACAGGTTGATGGTCTCAGTTCATAACTACTGAAAAGGAATCTGTGGAGATGAAAGGCCTAGAAATATGTTTCCCTTAATGCACAACACATTTTTTCCTTAATGTGTCATTTTTCTTGAAAAACACTTGAAACTATTTTATTTTATTTTACTTTATAAATTTTTTTAATGTTTTATTTATTTCTAGGATAGAGAGAGAGAGACAGCGTGAGCAGGGGAGGGTCAGAGAGAGAGGGAGTCACAGACTGAAACAGGCTCCAGGCTCTGAGCTGGCAGTCAGCACAGAGCCCGACGCGGGCCCGAACCCACGAACCGCGAGATCATGACCTAAGCGAAAGTCGGACGCTTAACCGACTAAGCCACCCAGGCGCCCCCACTTGAAACTATTTTAGAATAATATGAACAAAAATACTAAAAAAACTGTGCTAACTGAAATGAAGACTCTTAGTTCTGGTCATCACAGATACATGAGTTAACAATCCTCACCAGTTTTTAATCAGACCTGAAGTAAACCTATACAAAAATATTCTGAAATCTGTAACTAAAACACATGGATTTTAATCAACACCGAATGTCTTGTGTTTAAATGTCACCATAAAGTGTTAACTTAATCTCTGAGCCCCAAGAGCCACAAGTGCAAAATAAAGTAAATAAATTCACCTTGTCCGGAGATCATGTACAAGAAATGTATACATAGTAATAGAATGGAAGAGCCACAGAATTTCTTTACATGGATCATGTTTTCCTGATTACTATTGTGCCTTTTACATAAGGACCCAGTACATAAAACTGAATAAAATAAAATTTGTTGAATTAAATATCAAGAAATTTGCCCAAGCAAATAGCCCTACAGGGCCATACATGTGGAAAATGGGAACGCATACTTGATATTTAGTTATTACATGCCCTACTTTACTCTGGATGCACTAGAAATTTCACTGGATGAGACTGGACAAATACATTATTATATACATTATATATATATATACTATATATATTATATATATTATTATATACATTATAAATATACTACCATCTCTAAAACAAATATATGGTAGAAATCCAAGTATTCTTTATTCTGCTCTGAAAACCTTCATCTCCTTCAGTTTGTCAACAGTTCTAAAAATATTTTGCATTCAAATTTTAAAGCACTCTAAGCACCTGTTATTTTCATCCTGTATGTGAGCCAAATCATTTGCCATAGACATCATTTTGCCTCTTCAGGTCATGGTTAATTCATTAGCATGGTAAATGCAGAAGGCTCTGACTTTCACTATCTTCTCCTGAGATTTATTACAGGAGGTATTTTTTAGAATAATTCCCTTAACATCTGTCTAAAATTAGTACATACGATCATTAGCAGTCATTATATCTAATCAACATCTAATCCTCATTAAAATAATACATTAATTAGATGAAATGGGAGAAAAATAAACCAATAATGTTAAATGTTCATTTTGTTTGAATAAGCTTTCAGAAGAAAACTTGCAGCTTTGAAACATGGTTCTACAATAATGTGGCCTGGGGCGCCTGGGTGGCTTAGTCGGTTAAGCATCCGACTTTCACTTGGGTCATGATCTCGCGGTTCGTGGGTTCGAGCCCCGCGTCGGGCTCTGTGCTGAGTGCCAGCTCAGAGCCTGGAGCCTGTTTCAGAGTCTGTCACTCCCTCTTTCTCTGACCCTCCCCTGTTCACACTGTCTCTCTCACTCTCCTAGAAATAAATAAAACATTAAAAAAAATTTTTTTAAAAATAAAAAATAAAAAATAAAATAATGTGGCCTGTCAATTTTAAGTCCCTCCTTGAGCATTTTATTAGTAGCCTTTACTTTCCACAAGAAATGGGTACACTGAGTCCCAAGGAAAGCACAATTACACAATATTTACCCAGCTATTAATAGGTAGAATTATACAGTATTTAAACTGTTTGTCCTAGATCAAGCAAATTAATATTTTATAAACAATAAAATTGAATTATTTCAGTCCTTAAAACAGCATGTACACATTATTCTTGATGACTTTACATGGAGAGATTAGTTAATTAATTTCTGTTCAGTCACAATCTTAAAGGGTGTAATTTACTCTAGTACCTGGGATCTATGTGTTGCTGGGATTATATAATATTTATTATTCATGAATAGCACCTCTCAATATCTAAATAACTTCAGTATCCTGGTATATTTAGGAGAAAAGATGCTATCTTAATAATGATGATAACATTTACTTAAGTTCTTTCTCATCAATGACCTGATTAGAATGGCCAAATTACATAAAAACAAGCAGAAATAATCATTTCTTCCAATTTCTCCCTGATATTATATAATATATAATACTGTCCAATTATTCTTTCTCAGAGTCTTTCTTTTTTTATAGTTTTGGTTCTTTGTGTTATTTTTTTTTTAATTTGAGAGAAGAAGGAATGTAAGCTGGGGAGAGGGACAGTGGGAGAGAGAGAATCCTAAACAGGTTCTGCGCTCAGTGAGGACTGATGCGGGGCTTGATCCCACAACACTGGGATCATAACTTAAGCTGAAATCAAGAGTCAGTTGTTCAACTGACTGAGCCACCAAGGTACCCCTGTCAAAGTCGTTCTTCAGGCTTCCTCTTACCCAGTCCTCATTCATTTATACCTTCTTTTACAAACTCTGATCTATATAACTTTTCTCAGCTGTTCCCCCGACAAATGCCTGTGCCCCTCATTGTTTAAAGGAGGAAACTATTATCCACAATATTATTCCGCTTTTAGAAAGGCTATAGATTAGACCTCTATTTTGTGGGGACATGCAATTCTGCTATATATTTTCTGTGAAAATTTATGTTAATTACAAGGCTAAATGGTATTATATTTTTTACCATATGTATAAAATTGTTTTCCTGGTCTAGATTTAGGCAAAACTGAAACTTTCCTTGAAATCTAAGAATGCTGAACATTAGGTCATTTTTTTAAGCATTGGGTAATCATGTTTTGAAAGTGAACCTTATAAACTCTGATACTGTTATTCAGAGAAACCTGATGTAGTGTGGATAGATGATGATGATTGATAGATAGATAGATAGATAGATAGATCATAGATAGATGGATAGATAGATAGATAAAGAAAAGACAAGAAGAGGCAATAAAAGAAGTCAGAATTAAACACATTGACACTGTTATGAACACAGATTAGCAATCTCCCAAACATGCTAAGTATCAGTCTTTTCATCAATTAAATAAGGAACTCTGTTAAAAATCTCTTAAGCCTCTTAAAACTTTAAATTTCCTAATGCTCACCATGACTTTGACTTTGATTGATGGTACAGAGGCATTATAAACATCATAGATTATTGGAATCATGCTGTTGCATGTTAAGCATCTTCTGCATGTGAGATGCTATAGAAATAGTATATTCAAGAATCAATAATTCAACAATAAAAGTCACTTCAAAACTTAGTGTCTACAACAACAATAAATTTTATTTCTCACAAGTATGAGAATTGGCTACAAGGTTTTTCTGGTCTAGACTAGTTCAGTTTGTGCTGTTTGGTTCTGGATGGCTTTATTCAGAAGTCTGGGGACTCAGCCAACAAAGCTAGGTTGGCTAGAATAGCCAAGGTCTCTTTCAACTACATAGTCTCTTATCCTAAGGCCAAAGTTGTCTACATGGTGATGCAATGGTTATCAGGAATAAAACACTGCATGACCTAATGTATCAATTACTTTTTAAGCCTCTGGTTATTCCACATTTGCTAATTATTTATTGCCCAAATAAGCCATATGATCAAGAAAAGATTTAGGGAATGAAGAAATAGATTCTATTTTTTTTTTGATAAAAAGAACTTCAAAGGATTTGTAGGCATTAAAAATATCCTGTTCAAAACATCTTCTAGCCACAAATCATTTACATTCTTCCCACATGTAAACTATGCTTGCTCTCATTCTAGGACCTCAAAAAGTCATTTCCCATTACTACATAAGAATTGAAATATACGATCTAATTAATCTTCTAAATTAAGTTCAGATGTAGAAAAGAGTCTATCATTGCCATGTGGGTATAGTTCCTCTGATTCAGAGATTGTGAGCTAAAAAGACAAGTTACCTACTAAAAACATAATCAGCTCAATGGAACATAATATAAAATCCACAAATAAACCTGCCACCATATGGTGAATTAATCTTTGACAAAACAAGAGAGATTATCCAATGGGAAAAATTTTCTTCAACAAATGGTTTTGGGAAAACTGGACATCAACATGCAAAAGAATGAAATTGAAACAGTCTGTTACACCATAACCAAAAATAAATTCAAAATGGATTAATATTTAAATGTGAGACCTGAAACCATAAATATCCTAGAAAAGAACAGAGACAGAAACTTCTTTGACATTAACATAAGAAATTTTCTTCTAGATAGTTCCCCTGAGGCAAGGCAAATAAAAGCAAAAATAGACTATTAGGATTACATCAAAATAAAAAGCTTCTGCACAGAGAAGGAAACAATCAACAAAAGTAAAAATCTAAAAGATGGGAGAAGATATTTATAAATGACATATCCAATAAAGGGTTAGTATCCAAAATATATAAAGAACATACATAATTAAACACCTCAAAACAAATATTCCAATTAAAAAATGGGCAGCATACATGAACAGATATTTTTCCAAAGGAGAAGACATTCAGATGGCTAACAGACACATTAAAAGCTGTCCATCATCACTTACCATCAGGAAAATGCAAATCAAAACTACAGTGAAATATCATCTCACAGCTGTCTGAACGGCTAAAATCAACAACACAAGAAGCAACAGATGTTACCAAGAATACAGAGAAAGGGGAACCCTCTTGCACCGTTGGGAATGAAAATTGATGCAGCCACTGTGGAAAATAGTATGACGGTTCCTCAAAAAGTTAAAAATAGAACTACCCTATGATCCAGCAATTGCACTTAGGGATATTTACTCAAAGTATATAAAAATAATAATTCAAAATGATGCATGCACTCCTATGTTTACTGTAGCATTATATACTATAGCCAAGATATGGAAATAACCCAAGCGTCCACTGCTAGATGAATGGCTAAAGAAGACGTGGTATAGGGGCGTCTGGGTGGCTCAATCAGTTAAACACCTGACTTCAGATAAGGTCATGATATCGCAGTTAATGAGTTTGAGCCCTGCATCAGGCTCTGTGCTGACAGCTCAGAGCCTGGAGCCTGCTTTGGATTCTGTGTGTGTGTCTCTCTCTGTCCCTTGCCAGCTCACACTCTCTCACTGTCTTTTTCAAAAATAAATAAAAAGATGTGATACGTGTGCAATCACACACACACACACACACACACACACACACACACACACACACAGGAATATTACTCAGCTGTAAAATGGAATGAAATCTTGCCATTTGCAATGGCATGGATGGATCTAGAGAGTATGATGCTAGGCAAAATAAGTCAGAGAAAGACAAATACCATGTGATCCCACACATATGTATAATTTAAGAAATAAAACAAATGAGCAAAGGGAGAAGAGAGAGAGAAAGAGAGAGACAGAAACTAAGAAACAGACTCTTAACTATAAAGAACAAGCTGATAGTTGTCAGAGTGGAGGTAGGTATGGGGTTGGGTTAAAAAGGAATGGGGAATAAGGAATGTACTTATTGATAAGCGCTGGATGATGTATGGAAGTGTTGAATCACTATATTGTAGTCTTTAAACTAATATAACATTGTTTGTTAACTGGAATTAAAAGCTTAAAAAATTAAAAACAAAAAATAAAAATGTGGTCAGAATTCTATAGTGAGACAGTGTCAGATAACAATAATGGGTATGTTCATTTTAAAGGAGAGGCACATTAACCATATAGCAATCGCTGGTTCATGGCATTTCTGAAATCTATCTGACACACTTTATGAGATCACCCTCCTCCATTAGCTGGAAATATTACTTGATTAGGGACCAGTTCTGCTCCCTGGCAGTATCCTCTGGTCTCTTGTTCTTCAGGGTTTTTATTAGCTCGATCCTCGAGAAAACTCTTCCTTTAGTATAAAAAATGCCTCATGGGAGGGCACCTGGGTGGTTCTGTCAGTTGAGCATCTGACTTCAGCTCAGGACATGATCCCACAGTTCATGAGTTTGAACCTCGTGTCAGGCTCTGTTCTAACAACTCAGAGTCTGGAACCTGCCTCAGATTCTGTGTCTCCCTCTCTCTCTCTCTGCCCTGCCCCCACTCTCTCTCTCTCTCTTTCTCAAAAATAAATAAACATAAAAAATGTCTCATGATTGCTGATTAGTAGCTTTCTCAACCTGCTTTTTTTTATTTTTTATTTTTTAATGTTTTATTTATTTCTAGGAGAGAGAGAGAGAGACAGCATGAGGAGGGGAGGGTCAGAGAGAGAGGGAGTCACAGACTGAAACAGGCTCCAGGCTCTGAGCTGACAGTCAGCACAGAGCCCGACGCGGGGCTCGAACCCACGAACCGCGAGATCATGACCTTAGCGAAAGTCGGACTCTTAGCCTACTAAGCCATCCAGGGGCCCCTCAACCTGCTTTATTCCACAGAAAATTTAAGGTCCAAAGACTTTCTTGTAATTTGAGCTATCTAGTACCTTTTAGTCTGAGCCAATGTAAAATCATTACACCTTTGTGGATTTTCTCTCAGGTTATATTCACTCCACTAAACAAAAGCCAAGCTTATAATATCTTGTGAGACAAACCTCTCTCTCTAGATTTACTCATAGGTATTTTGGGGATTAGGTTTCTGAGACCATGCTTTTAAAATCTTCCTATGTCCTTGTGTTTCACCAAGACAGCTATCTAAGTATCATCTTAAAAGACTCAAAAAGTCTTACAGACACCTTTGATTTGATCTTTATCCTGAAAATATGTCCCATGCAATATAAAAAAAAATGTGGAAACTGCAGTAGATACAAGAGAAACTAGAGAAGCCTTTTTGTCCTGATTGATTTAGGCATAGAAGAAGTTGAGATATGATTACTGAAAAAAGTAGTGAACTGGAACTAATAAATTATCAAAGAGAAAGTAATTATTCAGATTATGCAAGATACGCAGTTTATTCCATTTATATGACCAAGAACAATTTTTGTGTATCATTAAGGTTAACCAGGCCTTGATTTGGGTTATAGAATTTGTGGAAAAGACTATTCATATATGTAATTTATAAAAAATTACCTTGGCAAAGAGTGGCAAATACTTTCCAGTTAGAAGGACTCCTTTAAATGCCATAGACTAAGAGAACATTATATTTTGTGGTTTGAGAACATGGAGGAAGTATTCCTGTACTCACCTCCTCTGCATACAACCTAACACATGTTTCCTCATTCTCATTAAATATTTAATTGTTTTACCAAGGATCCATGTCATCTATTTAAATTTAAGTAACATATCATAAAATATAATATAAAATATAATATTTGCATGAGTGGTGATCTAGCAAAGAAGAGAACCACATTTCTTTTTTATAAAATGCAGTTTGACCCTTTGTCTCAAATTGTGAACCAGAAGCATCAGTATTATCAGGATGTTTGTAAAGAAGACATAATATTAGGCTTAAACTTGATCTGTCAAACGAGAATCTTGCATTTTAACATGCCAGGTGATTTTGTGCATATTACAATTTGAGAGACACTCTCCTGGACATGGAAGCTGACAATGCAAGGTAACTGATACATAACATCTGCTACAAAGGAGTTCATTATTCAAAGAAGATAATACACACATAAACAAATGGTTACTTTATTGTGTGACTGCTGAAGAATAAATATTAGTTCCTTTCTTGAACCTCAGTGGAAGTAAAATGAAAGAAAGAGGGTAAGTACTGAAATTTCATTCACGCTGTTACAGTGCTTATAAGCTAGAGGCAGATAGAGTGATAAAAGAGAGACTCAAGACATAAATATGTGGACAAGAGAGAAGCAGAGAGCTGCAGAATCATCCAGCTATTTCCATTAACAAGTGAAGAGGTAGATTGGGTTTTTGAGAGCATATTTATGGATGAAATATCCTAACAAATCAATGACTGAGTTTACTTAGTTCCCCTAGCTAACTCTAAGATTATGAGGGGGAAAAATGCTTATGTTTGAAATCTACTGAGATTTATTATTGTGTTTTATATAGGAACTACTGACAAATAAAGCACATAGGTGTAGACAGAATACTAAGAACTCTAAAACAAAAAGATAACATTCAAGAGTTTACTTCACAAAAGAAGAAGAGCATAAAGTGACCAGAAAAAGATAGAGAACGCACTCTCATGGAGACTATCTACTCATCAATAGTTAAAAACTGTTAGGTCTTCCTGGAGAAGAAAATGAGAGCTCATTTCAGAACCCATCACATATCTTATATTTTGTTGTGTGAACACATACATAATATGTTCATATTATAAATATACCCATTTTTTCATTCATGGGGCAGAGTGGATCAGCCACTTCTAGTACATCCACTGGTTTTCTTCAGAAAACCCTAATTAGGGAATTTCTCCATGCTTTATTTATACAGATATACACTGAATAAGTGCTTCCTGCATATTAAAGGTAAGATTCTGATATATACAGAGAAGATCAGTTATATAGTCCCTTTGTAAAATAGGAATTTGAGCAGAATTATCTCATGTTATACCTGACCTGCCTGAATCTTCTGGGAAATCTTCTCTCATGAACCTAGTAAATGCATTCATGTGTTTTATAATCACAATTACAAAACAGCTGTTTATCATTTACAAAAATTATGTTAATCATGATTCTTAGGTCAGATTTGCCAGGGTTAAATATGTGTCTTCCCGAAACTTTTTGCTTTTCTTCTCCTTGTATCTCCTCACATCATCAGGTGTGGGAACACAAGCATATGCTTGCAATACATAATTCAGCACACCAGCTACCAACACTGATTCTCTAGGGAGAAGCTGAGTATGTAAAAGTTTAGATATACTTGGTCCCACAGCAGTGTTTTTTTCTTCTTGCACAAAGTCTTTAAGCACTGGCCATATGCCAGAACTTATTTCTGTGGCTAATACATCTGAGTTTGGAACACGGTGTGTGTGTTTGAGAAAGAAAGCACTGATAGGAACTAAATATACTTTATTTTCCTGTTCTCACTAACATGTATTTTAGTATAAGAGGATCCATCCTGACACTTATGGAAGAAGTCTTACTTCATGTGAAAAAGACAAGATCAGAATTCCTCTCCATTTTTTTGAGTAACAGAATCTTAATCTATGAAAATTATCATTAATGAATCCCAGAGGATGGGAGAGGGTCTTCCTTTAATTGTTTGTTCACCTCAATTAATTTAGAAGTAGTATTTTGTAAAGAAGTGCTTTTCGAATTCTCAATACATTTAGTACCAATTAAAATAGGCATTATATTCATTTTGTTTGTTTTTATGACCATTTTCCAATTGTGTATATAAGTAAACTAGTTTCATGATATGAAAATTGTCCCATTTTGACCCATTAAGTTTTAAAAATATTGATAATATGAATCTAATGAGGCAAAATTTTAAAGCAAGAAAGGCCATATTCTTTACAAATAAATCCTGCAGTAGTTCTAGGAGGAGGCTGACTATTAGAAGTCCCCTTACAATAATTATTTTCCAAAGTTGTGTACTTACCAAGAATCTGAAACACAAGTCTCCCACGAAAAATGAGTGTAAAGGAGATGCTCCTCTCAGAAACAAGTGAGGATAAAAGCTAGCAATAAAGGACAAAAAAATAAAGGCCTGAACCTCAACCAATATGGGAGGTTCAAAACCAAAAGAACTTACCAACATGACCATAAGCCACTGATGAGATGATAAAAAGCAATGGATTTTATAGATATCTTAATTGAATCCACAGCTCTGCCAGTGATGGAGGTCAGGCACTCTGGATCCTGCTGATTATGCCAAGTAATGTTGATCAAGAAGAAGAGACTGTAAAGCAACCAAAACCATTATTTTGGGTCTTTGTGATTATAATCTGGGAGAAACAGAATTGACAAAATTGAAAGTGGCTCTAAATTGTGAGCAGGGAGTGCACACTTACAAAGAAAAAAAAAAATAAAAGGTTATATACCTTGTTTTGAAAACTTGATTGGTTCCAACAGAATTAAACTGACTACTTCATACACAATTGGCTACTTTGTGAATAAGTGTCATTTCTATTTCAGTCCAAATAGAAAGATGTGTTTGAGGAGGTGGTCAAGTTCCAATCAACAAAAGTCAAAAGTTCATGTGTTCTGAGAATTAAAATGGAAGACTTACATGGGACCTACTTCCTCAATGTCATTTTGACTCTGTTTTGAGTGACTTACCAATGCTTATGTCATTTTGAATTTTTTTTCACAGTTTCTATTCTAAAGTGTCACATGGTACAGCTGCGGACGATTTCCTCAGCTGAAGCAAGCCACATGGCTGGGACTAATTTAAATGGGTGGAAAAAGAGGAATTCCATGCTCCAGGGAAGTGATTAAATTATCTATGAAAGGTTAATGACAATTAGAGTGATTGTGTGGTAGAATCAAATCAAACAATATTGCTTTAAAACAGTTTCTAGTTTTGTGATCTTCTATTACCCTAAGCTTCCATGTCTCAATTTTTTTTAACTCAAAAAGAGTTAAATAAGAATATCCCTATGAAAAGTAATTGTGAGAACTAAGTTATGTAACAGTGACTTAAAATGTGCTTAACAGTTATTAGCCATTTCTGTTGCTAATTCCCGTGTCATAGCTATGGAATATTAATGTATCTGAATTTGCAATCTCCCACCAAAATGAAGGAATAGATGTTAATTCCCAATATACTTCTTAAAGGATGGCATAGCAATTCTCCAATAAACTAAGGTGTTGATAATTTTATTCTTCAAGAGAAGTACAAAATTAATGAAAGAAATTCATCTTATAACCTGTTTATTTGTTCTTCTAAT
This sequence comes from Proteles cristata cristata, assembly GCA_017311185.1. NCBI lineage: Eukaryota > Metazoa > Chordata > Mammalia > Carnivora > Hyaenidae > Proteles > Proteles cristata. The sequence continues at coordinate 229,836 of JAESUZ010001372.1, forward strand.
TAGAATAAGATTTTAAGACAAGCAAATAATTTAAAAATGCTCTTGTTTTTATCAGAACCAAAAGTTGTAATTGCATAGACAATTCATACTTTGTCTTCAAAATTATATTTCTTTTTTTTTTAATGTTTTATTTATTTCTACGAGAGAGAGAGAGAGAGACAGCATGAGCAGAGGAGGGTCAGAGAGAGAGGGAGTCACAGACTGAAACAGGCTCCAGGCTCTGAGCTGGCAGTTAGCACAGAGCCCGATGCGGGGCCCGAACCCACGAACTGCGAGATCATGACCTAAGCGAGGGTCGGACGCTTAACCGACTAAGCCACCCAGGCGCCCCTAAAATTATATTTCTTAGGAAGGAAATACTGAGAGAATGAAATATTATTATGTAAATTCAAATTAATCCTGGGTTCCATCATAACATTTGAACTTATGGCCATGAAACTTTATATTTTATAGGAAAGTAGAGAGGACAATACATTTTCACCTAGTGTGGACAAAAGTGCTGTCAATATTATTGACTTGAGACTAATGACAGAAGGCCTTGACAAGATTCTCTCGTAAATAAATGTAGCTTTCTGTTGAGCACTAAAATGAAGTGCATAGTCTGAAGTCTAGCCCACATCAACGATTAGGTCTCCATTCTGATAGCAACTGTGTTCTCTATTGCATTTCTACAAGCAATTTTAAATCTTTTTAAGCTTGTTAAAATATCATATCTTTCTCACCAACAACTCCCTGGTAAACTGAAAATGATGTACTCAGTAAATAGCATTGGCTAAATATCTGGTACACATACACTTTCAACTAGAAGTCTTTCTACCCTAAATTATATCAAAGACAGAATTCTGGAGAGGGAGGCAAGATGGTGGAGAAGTAGGGAGCTCCGTACATTTCACTCACCCCCATCTCTCAAACGGAGAAGGCCTGAAGCCATAGGAACCCTTACAGAATCCAGGAGTTTGGGAGGAAAAGGTGATGGAGTCCGCTGAGAAAAACCTTATAGTGTGAGTGCGAACTGGGGAAGATAAAAACGGGCTGGGGCTGGAGACACAGAGGGAAGGGAGGGAGCCCCCCTCATGGGAAGGGCAGCTGTGGTGAGTCTAGGAGAAATGAAAGAGCGGCTGAAACTGCTCAAGGCACGGTCCCTGTCAATCCCTGTTGCTGGGGAAGAGAAAAACCTCTGTTCATGACACAGAGGAATCCGGGTTCCTGCTGTCCAGCTGACCCGAGGCAGAAAGCACTGGTCCCATGTGACTCTGGGAGAAACTGTTCCTCGCTCATCAGCTTGACGTGGAGGGGACGCGGCGGCACCTGAAGCTGTGCCTCTGTGCTTCTGGCTCTGCTCGATTCCCAATGGGGAGGCGAGAGCCTTGAAACTGCTTGGAAGGACTCGGCCTGTGGGTTTATATTTCCAGTGATATCAATGGGGCACATGGACTAAGATCTGGAAACAAGGCCTGGCTTGGAATATAGAGCACAGCCCACCTTGGCTATGCCTGCAGCACAGGGAGATTGGACCCAAAAGAGTGAGTTGCAACACTTGGTTGGAGAAGGGACTAGGGCACCACCATTTTTCTCCCCACAACCACCAAGGTGGGACCTCAGGTAAGGGCCCATGGGAGGCTGTGGAGGCTAAGACCCACTTTTACCAAGCCATGCCCAACCCTGCTAGAAAGCTGCTTTTTTTTTTTTTCTTTTTTACCTAAGCCCAGGGAAAGACCAACATGGATGCACTGCCGTTATTAATTCTAGATCAATTCTTTCTATTCAGATATATTTTCCCTTGTCTCATTTGTATCCCTTCCCTCTGTGGGACTGGGCACTCTGGTCACTGGTTTGCTTAAACAGTCACATTTTTTTTTAAATGTTTTATTTATTTCTACGAGAGAGAGAGAGAGAGAGAGACAGCGTGAGCAAGAGAGGGTCAGAGAGAGAGGGAGTCACAGACTGAAGCAGGCTCCAGACTGAAGCAGTCAGTACAGAGCCCGACGCGGGGCTCAAACCCACGAATCGCGAGATCATGACCCAAGCAAAAGTCGGACGCTTAACCGACTAAGCCACCCAGGCGCCCCTTAAACAGTCACATTTAATCCACTTTTTAGATGTATATTCTACACCTCCACCACTACCTTTTAATCTCTCTCTCTCTCTGGAGTAATCATACTATATAGTTTCTCTGAGTAACATTATCTTCATTTCTTTGTCCTTGCCTCAAACTATATTTTCCACTTTTTCTCTCTGAATTAAGCCTCTTAGTCTCTCTGCCTGGTCATTTCATTTCCAATATTGCTTCCTCACCGCCCTGTCATTTCTCTATTGTATATGCTCTTCCATCAGCACTGCATACACCCAGCTCTTTATTTGTAGCTGGGAATTCTGGTTTTGTGCTTTTAGACTGTACTTTGTCTTTTGGGTTTTTTCTTTTCTTTTCTTTATTTTTATTATTTGACTTCCCTCCTTCCTCTTTTATTTTGTCTCTTCCTTTTTTTCTTTTTATTTTTCCCTTTCAGTTTGCATGTTTGTTGGATTTGTCTGTGCGTGTCTCTGCCATTGTTCCCTGTGTATTTGTCTGTCTGTTTTCTTTTCCAGGGCTACTTCAAGAAACAAGCCAAAGTACACACGGTGGAGAGTCTCAAATACCATTATGAGTAGGGAAATAAAATAACCAAAGTCTCAACAAGTGAGACCAAGACACGCCATTCAAAGAACACTTCCTGAATGGATAGGCCCTAGGCAGTCAAAGAGCTTTCTTTAATACAGCAGTACTCACAGGTGCAGATAGCATAACAAGCTTTTAAAACTAACAAGAGGTAGAAAGCTAACCATGATGATGAAATGGAAGAACTCTCCTTCAAAGAAATTCCAGGAAGAAATGACAGCTAAAGAACTGCTTAAAACAAATATAAGCAACATAACTGAACAAGAATTTAGAACAATAGTCATAAAATTAATTGCTGGGCTTGAAAAAGGCATGGACGACATCAGAGAAACTATTGTGACAAAAACTATGGAGCTTAAAAATAGTTGTGATGAATTAAAAAATGCTATAAATGACATGCATAATAAAATGAAGGTGTCCAATGCATGGACTGAAGAGGCAGAAAGGAGAATAGGTGATTTAGAAGACACAATCATAGAAAAAGAGGAAGCCGAGAAAAAGAGAGAGAAACTGATCCAGAAACATGAAAGGTGAGTTGGAGAACTGAGTGATACAATCAAATGGAACAATATCCGTATCATAGGAGTTCAAGAAGGAGAATATAGGAGTGAAATAGAATTAAAATGACATTAACGAAGTAGGTCCCACATAAGTCTTCCATTTTAATTCTCAGAACACCATGAATTTTTGACTTTTGTTGATTGGAACTTGACCACCTCTTCAAACACATCTTTCTATTTGGACTGAAATAGAGATAATATGATACTTATTCACAAAGTAGCCAATATAGGAGACTATAGTTGCTGGCGAGCATGTAGAGAAATGGACACCCTCCTACATTGTTGGTGGGAATGTAAGCTGGTGCAGTCTCTCTGGAAAACAGTGTGGAGGTTCCTCAAAAAATTAATAATAGAACTCCCCTATGACCCAGCAATAGAACTGCTAGGAATTTACCCAAGGGATACAGAGGTGCTGATGCATAGGAGCACATATACCCCAATGTTCATAGCAGCACTCTCCACAATAGCCAAATCACAGAAAGAACCTAGGTGTCCATCAATGGACAAATGGATGAAGAAGGTGTGGTTTATCTATACAATGGAATACTACATGGCAATGAGAAAGAATAAAATCTGGCCACGTGTAGCAACATGGATGGACCTTGAAGGTGTTATGTTTAGCGAAATAAGTCAGGCAGAGAAGGACAGATGCCATATGTTTGTACATATAGGTGGATTAGGAGGAACTTAATGGGGGAGAAGAAGGGGAAAAATGGTGGGGGATAGGGAAGGAGGCAAACCATGAGAGACTCTTGAATGCTGAGAACAAACTGAGGACTGATGGGGGTGGGGGAAAGGGGAAGGGGGTGATGGGCACTGAGGAGGGCACCTGTGGGGATGAGCACTGGATATTATATGGAAACCAACTTGACAATAAACTATTAAGAAGAAAAAGACAGAATCTGGCAGTTCAGGTCTATTAGAGGGAAAACAACAACAAAAATTCATGAAAACATTGCCACACTGCTAACTCTAAGTAAACGAATGTCCCACATTTCCCCAGTTGGTCAGTAGCAAACCTAATATAATAGTCTGCTTACAATCTTTTATTATCTTCTGGTTATCTACAAAATAAAGTCCAAATTATATATATTAATATATTATACAATCCTTTTTTAGAGGTACCTGGGTGGCTCAGTCAGTTAAGTGTCTGACTCCTGATTTCAACTGAGGTCATGATCTCATGGTTCATGGGATTGATCCTTGTATAGGGCTTTGCACTCATAGTGCAAAACATGCTTGGGATTCTCTCTCTCCCTCTCTCTGCCCATCCCCAACTCGCATGTATGCATACTCTCCCTCTCTCAGAATAAACCTTAAAAAGTAATAATATAGAGTCCTTTTTAATTTTTCCTTTTCTGAAACTTCTCAGTCCCATTTACTACTTTTCACCTAATGCTCTTTGCTCATACTATATATTGTAAACTGGCATATTTATCAGTTTGTCTTTAATGAATGAATAAAGGAAGTAAATACCCCAGTGAACACAGAAAAACTACAGACCATGGTTGAGAAATAAGTAGATAGCACAAACTTTCAGAATTTCTATTTAGTAAGACTATACATATTCTTTTGATGATTGGATACAATACAGCAGTACTTGAATAGATGGAAGGCAAAACTTTTGCTTCTTACATCTCCAATCAAGAGAAGGCTGCCAGGCAAGGCCACATAAGAAGTCATGCCTGGGGGCGCGCCTGGGTGGCTTAGTCGGTTAAGCATCCGACTTTCACTTAGGTCATGATCTCGCGGTTCGTGGGTTCGAGCCCCGCATTGGGCTTTGTGCTGACTGCCAGCTCAGAGCCTGGAGCCTGTTTCAGTCTGTGACTCCTCTGACCTCTCCCTGCTCTCTCTCTCTCTCTCTCTCTCTCCTAGAAATAAATAAAACATTAAAAAAATAAAAAAAAAAAAAGAAGTCATGCCTGGGAACAGGGTGGATGCTGGAGCAGGCTGGAGCTGTAGTAGGTGGGGCTAGCTAGATTTCACAGGCTCCTGTGGGTTAGATCATTTGAATAATTTCTAGGGATCAGGGACATAAGAAGTGTTGCTGGTTATCTGGCACCTGGCACTGGGGCACCTAGAGCTGGTACACATGATCAGTGTTCCATGATCATGAGAGTCCCTAATCCTGATAAGGAAAGTGATAGGATATGGTTTTAATCAGTTGCCCAAGAAAGGAAACTCACCAGCATCTAGCTAGGGACTCAAAAGTGGGAAAAACAATGTTTAAAATATATTTCACAATTCCCTTAGTGACACTAACAGAAGATTTCACCCATTCCTTACTGAGGAATGAGTTGAATAAAACTAGAAACATGTTATGCTTATATTCTTGTTTAAAATACATAATCTGATGTTCACTTCATGTGCACATATTTACAGTCAAGCACATTTGGCATTGCTTCTTTACTCCAACATCCAATTTCCTTTAAAACATTATTCCTAAAACGATATTAATTCATTGCTTTTATGCATCCAGTGAAGCTGCATTTTTTTAAGTCCTGAAAAACAATACCTTTACATGTGATTAATTATATACTCCTGAAAAAGGTTAACTTTAAGTGAAAATTGCAGTGAGGATTTTGTTGCCAGGATGGAATGTCAGTAATCTATATTTTTAATCAAAAGAAAATAATAACACCTAATAATATCTACATGTAAGAATTTTTGTGTGTTCTTTTCCATATTAATATTTGCTGCTACATCAACTGGAATTATTCTTATGTTTTCCTTTAATGAAGCCTATGGTAAACAAGAAATAAACCCTAGTTGTATGTTTTATTGACAGGGCTAGACAGGTCACAAACAACTAAGTTTTATTCTTAAGTTCTTAAAGTATAAAATGGAAAATCAAAAGAAAAATTTATGAGACCCTGGTTATGTGGGTAATAGAACATATTGTCCACTATTTACAATGAATAGTTACTGGCTTCTGTTTCTAAATGTAAAACAGGTTAGAAGTCTCCTTTCCACTCTAACTAACAACATAAGTAAAGGTGAACACACTGAAAAAAAAAAAAAAATCAACACTTGTTGGATCCATAAGGCAAAGGAGGCAACGGCCAAACTGCTGCTTCCAAGATTGGAGAGAAAGGCGAATACAGAGAAATGCCACTTGCTACAGCAGTCACTCAAGAGCAGAAACTGCCTCAGGAACCAGCGGCTGTGTAGGAAAGCCTGACCCATAATTGATAAATTGCTGGAGGTTAGATGCAGACAACTTTTAAGAGTTAAAACTTTCAGGGTGACCTAGTTTGAGGAGGTCCCCTACATATGATAAGATTTACCTCCAGTAGTTGGACCAGATTTCCACAGTATACATTAGGAAAAAATTCTCAGTATTCCAGCAAGAGGAGGGGAAAAGGAATCATTTGGCAATACAACAGGGAACTTTGTTCTTCATAACAAGGCCTGATCTCAGTACCTAAGCTGTTGGGGTATTATCAGAGCCTAACACACCTGGGGAAGAGAAATATCTAACTCCATTCCTAGCCTTGCCACTCTGTCCTATCTAAGAAGGGAGGGAAAAAGCTAAGAAACACTTGGAATTCCATAGTCCAGACCGAGTCATAGGCTCACCAAAACTGGGACCTAATCACAGATTATAGAATGCTTCCCTAATCAAACCTCACCACTACATTATTTAAATCCTATTTACAGCAGATTTCCACCCCACCCCCACCCCCAGAACATCATGTTTGGCTATCAATAAAATAATTGCAAAGCAAATCAAAAGGCAATAAATAAAAACTGAGAAGACAGAGCAAGCATCAGAATTAGACACATCAAACTGTTAGAACTGGCAGGCAGAAATTTTAAGCTATTATGACTGATACAATTAAGACTTTAATAGATAATGAAAACAGCATGCAAGACCAGGTTGGAAATGTAAGCAGAGGAGGGAAGGCCTATGAAAGAACAAAAGCAAAAATGTTAGAGATGTAAAAAAAAAAAAAACCTCTCTGTAAGAGAAATAAAGAATGTTTTCTATGGGCTTATCAGTGAACTGGACATGGCTAAAGAAAGAATCTCTGCACTGGAGGGCATATCAATAGAATTCTTGAAAACCAAAAATGAAGGAGAATAAAGGTTGGAAAAAAACAACACAATACCCAAGGATTGTGGGACAACTATAAAAGGTGTAACATATGTACAATGGGGATACCATCATAAGGGAAAATAGAGAGAAAGGAACAAAGGAAATATTTGAAACATAATGACTGAGAATTTCCCAAATTAATGTCAGACACCAAACTACAAACCAGCTAAATTTCTACTCCTTTGGCATTTTGACTTCTACAGTCTCCCATTGCAATCACTACCATTGGACAATAAGAGAATAGAGAAAAGAGAGAGACAGAGAGAGACAGAGACAGAGAGAGAAGGAGTAGATTCTAAACTCTCTATGAGCTTAAAGTGGTTCTTTGTTCACTTTTGAGGCTAGAAGTGAGTAAATCTCTTGGAATACTCTCTGCACTCTGGTACTTACTTCCAGATTTCCAATTCCTTGATCTGACTAGGTAGTTCTATCAACTACTGGTTAGACGGTATTATAAATTCATGTCTTTCCTTATCTGCCTGTTACTATTTGCTTTTAAGAGGTTTTTATTGGTTTTTTATTTGTTTGTTTTTGTTTTTCCAAATGGCTGCTGCAAGCACTCCCTTTGCTTCCCTACTCCCCCAGAATTTATAGCTATATTCAGTGGGAGAGGCAGGGTAGAGTGTGCCTACATCTTACCAGGAATTTGAAGACTAAACCATTTCCATGTAATTTAATAATCATATGTTCAGATTTAGGTTGACCATTTTATTATTTATATCTGCTTTTCCAGTTACTCTATTGTTCTTCTGTTCCCACTTTCTGGCCTTCTTTTGGTTTATGTGAGTATATTTTAGCATTCCATTTTGATTTATCTGTTGACTTTAACTGTTGGCTTTATCTTTTATACTATTTATAGTGCTTGCTCTATGGATTCAAATATACATATCTGATCTTTCACCTACAGAGTTAATATTTTACCACTCAAAGTAAAATACAGAAGCTTCACAAATGTCATATTCCTTCCTACTTTATGGTACAATGGTTATATATATATTAAATCTGGGTTTCTTAAAATCCTCACAAGAAAATGTTATATTTTTTTGCTTTAAACAGTCATACTTAGGGGTGCGTGGGCGGTTCAGTTGGTTAAGTGTCCGATTTCGGCTCAGGTCATGATCTCACAGTCCATGGGTTCCAGCCCCGCGTCAGGCTCTGTGTTGACAGATCAGAGCCTAGAGCCTGCTTCAGATTCTGTGTCTCCCTCTCTCTCTGCCCCCCCCCCCGCTCACTCTCTGTCTCTCAAAATAAAATAAAGACATAAAAAAATTTAAACAGTTATACTTAGTTTTAAAAATACAAATGAAGGAAAAATAGTCTGTCATATTTACTTATTTACTTGCTCTTTCTTCATTTTTCCAGTTGGAAGTTTCTTTTTAATGTGATTTTCTTCACTCTAAAGAATATAATTTATAATTTTCTGTAATAATCTATTGGTGATAAAATCTATTATTTTTCTTCTTCATCTGAGGATGTCTTTATTTCGCCACTACTCCTAAGGGATATTATTGCTTGGTATAGATTTCTGAGTTGACAGTTCTTTTCTTTGTGCACTTGAAAGATAGTATTTGTTATCTTATGGCTTTTATGATTTCTTAGAAAACTTCAGTAATTCAGTTTGTTTCCCTATATCCTTTAAGATTTCTGTTTCTTTGGTTTTCAGCAGTTTGGTTATAGTTTGCTGTGGCATGATTTTCCAAGTTTATCTGTTTGGTTTTCATGACAAGTAAATTCATATTCTTCAATAAATGTGACACATTTTTAGTCACTTATTCCTCCAGCATTTTTTTCCTCACTATGTTTTTCTCTTTTCCTCTTGGAATTTCAATGAAAAATTTTAGATATTCTTATATTGCCTTGCCAGCTACTTGTACTGAAGTCTCGAAGGAATAAGGTCCCTTTAGATCTGTTATTTCAGAATAAGTGATGACATATAATAAAATCCTGTCACCTATACCCCAAATGCATACCTCACTAAAACTTCAGACCACAGTGAGCCCCACACCCTGAACACCAAAGTTAAGTGTTTATAAGACAGTTGCTTTATTCTACAAAATCCTTTCCTTGTATTCTCATGGAGCCCCTCCTCTGCATGGAGAGAGCATTCATCTAGCTTTAGGACCCCAGCAGAAAATATCTTCCTAAATGTATTGAGTCACGTAGAAGTATTCAATGGCATAGAAGCATCAGCAGATACAATCTCTACAACTCATAGAGATTATGAGTTATCATAATCAATATGAATCCATAGAGCAAGCACTATAAATAATATAAAAGATAAAGCCAACAGATAACGTCAACAGATAAATCAAAATGGAATGCTAAAATATACTCACATAAACCAAAAGAAGGCCAGATTATCAATTAGTCAACAAGTATATGGGCTATGCTAAGCTTTTGAGACACTGCATTGTGTCTTGACCTCCCAAGCAGCAGTGACTTCTGTTTTGACTTCATTTCTGACTGTGAATGACTTCCTTCCAAATAATCAAGAGATTTTACATAGGAAGTCATCTTGCTGTAGTATCACTGCTAAGAGATATAAAGAGTGTTTTAGTATAAAGAAATTAAGTTAAAGACAGGTGTTTCAAATAATTTTTTTTTCATTTGGATGTTAAATAGTATCTTTGTCCCAAGGATGGGATGGCATTTAAATTAATATTAACACACATTAAAAATAAAGAGTTACAAGCTTCTAGCAGCCTGTGAAGGGTGAGGGGACCTCTTTATACAAGCCCCTTCATCAAGGATGCAAGACTGATTCAGTATTTGAAAAATCAACGTGGAGATGGCAGAGCAGCACGGAAGGTTTTTGTGTCTCTCAACCCTGAAATGCAGCCAGTTCATCACCAAACCATCTTGTGCACCTAAAAAATTGATCCAAGGATTAACACAACAATCTGGATAACGTGAACCACAGAACTGGGAAGGTACGCAGCACGGAGAGGTGAACTGGGGGAGAGAGAAGCCACAGAGCATAGGGAGCTGTTTTTGTTTGTGGAGAGAAGATGAAGACAGAGGGGAGAATATAGGAAAAACACTGCCCCCAAAAGTAGCTGAGGGAGGAAGGAGAAAGGAGAGGGTTTGGATACCATGAAGACTCTATGAACAAGGGAGCCCAGTCTGAAATTTCTCAGCTTGATACCTGGCAGAGCTCTAGTGGGAAGGGCAAATCCCCAGGAGCAGACTGGGAGGTCTGAGGGGTCCTCTGGTCACATGGGGAGAAGTGGCTCTCCTCCTGAGAGGACATTAGGTAGAGGCTGTGCAGCCTCCCCACAGGCAAAGGTCCAAGTGAACCCTGGAGAACAGCCACCTTTGCTGGTTTTGGAACAAGGATGTTAAGGGTGAAGGCTAGCACCAGCTGTATGTTGTGATTGACCATAATCCCTGAAATGCTGCTGCTACACAATTGCACTAGCTTTTTCTGGGGTGGGCTGGCACCTAGCCACTGTCTCTGGGCATCTACAACAGCATGGTTGTGTGAACATTCCTGGGGGTGGGCAAGCACCCGGCCATTGCTCAGCGAGACCCTCCCCCAGAGGATCAGAGCAGGTCAAAGCTGCAGTCCCTCAGAAGTGAGGGGTTGGGAAACACCCATCTGAGACAAAATTCAGGAGGGAGGTGCTTCCTGGTAGGCTGACAGCTTTGTCACAGATAGGGTAGAAGCAGGGAGAGGAAGGAGGAGAGAGGCAAAGAAGGGTTGCTTGATTGCCGGTAGGCAACAGCAGAGAGTTCCCCTGGGTAGCTCTGTGAAACCATTTTCACCTCTCCAGGGCATGCATATACACATGCCACAACAATCAACCCCAGTATGCTAAGGAGTGCCATCTACTGGAGAACAGAGCTGTTATACCAAGCCCCATCCAACCGCACCAACCATGCTCTAAAAGAACACCACAAGTCTCTTGCCTGCTTAGTTTATGGACTATAAATTATTCATAATTTGACTTCTAGGGAAAACTGAATGTAATTTCAATTATATTCCATTCTGTTCACTAGTCCACCTATTCATTTTTTTCTTTTTCTTTTCTTATTCTTAAATACAGAAAGAGAAAAAATGATTTTACTTTCTGTTTTTATTTAAAAAAAAGATATTTCTATATTTTTCTACTATGTTTTTTAATTTTTTATAAATATTATTAGTTCTATTTTACTTTCATCACTTGATTTTATTCTATCTTACTGTATTCATTTTTTTTAATTTTCTTTTTCTTTTTTTTTAATGTTTTATTTATTTCTAGAAGAGAGAGAGAGAGACAGCGTGAGCAGGGGAGGGTCAGAGAGAGAGGGAGTCACAGACTGAAACAGGCTCCAGGCTCTGAGCTGGCAGTCAGCACAGAGCCCGACGTGGGGCTCGAACCCACGAACCGCAAGATCATGACCTAAGCGAAATTCGGACGCTTAACCGACTAAGCCACGCAGGCGCCCTGTTTTTTTTTAATTTTCAAAGATTTTCCTTTTTTATTCTTTTTTCTCTTTTCTTTTCTTTTCTTTTCTTTCCATTTTCCCTTGATGTTATCAAACTTCTTTCAACAACCAGACCAAAACAAACCTAGGATCTAGCATTTTTACTTCAATTCTGTGTTGTTTTTAACTTTGTTTATTTTATTAATTTTAGTTCTTCCTAAAATGACAAATTGAAGGAATTCACCCCAAAAGAAAAACAGGAAGAAATGACAGCCAGGGACTTAATCAACACAGATACAAGCAAGATACATGAACCAAAATTTAGAATCATGATAATAAGAAGACTAGCTGTGGTTGAAAAAAGCATAGAATCGCTTTTTGCAAAGATAAAAGAAGTAAAATCTAGTTAGGACTAAATTTAAAATGTTATGACTGAGATGCAATCTCAAATGACTGCCATGGCAGCAAGGATGGGATGAAACAGAGCAGTGAAACAGCAATATAGACAAAAAACTTATGGAGAATGATGACATATGGAAAAATGCTCAACATCACTCATCATGTTGAGTACAAATAAAAACCACATTAAGATACCTCCTCATAGGGGCACCTGGGTGGCTTAGTCGGTTAAGCTTCCGACTTTTGCTTGGGTCATGATCTCGCGGTTCGTGGGTTAGAGCCCTGCGTGTTGACTGCCAGCTCAGAGCCTGGAGCCTGTTTCAGTCTGTGACTCCCTCTCTCTCTGACCCTCCCCTGCTCATGCTGTCTCTCTCTCTCTCTCTCTCTCTCTCTCTCTTTCCCCTAGAAATAAATAAAAACATTTAAAAAAATTAAAAAAAAAAGATACCTCCTCACACCAGAGTGGTGTCACCATTTAGTCAGAATGGCTAAAATGAACGGAGGCAACAGCAGATATTAGCAAGGATGCAAAGAAAGAGGATCTCTTTTGCACTACTGGTGGGAATGCAAACTGGTGCAGCCACTTTGGAAAACAGTATGGAGTGCCCTCAAAAAGTTCAAAATAGAAATATCTTACCACTCTGCAACTGCACTACTAGGTATATATCCAAAGGATAAAGGTGTTTTTTTCAAAGGGGCACATATATCCCAAGGTTTATAACCGTGCTATCGACAATAGGCAATGTATGCAAAGAGCCCAAATGTCCATTAACAGATGAAGGGATAAAAAAGATGTGAGATATATATATATATATATACATGTGTATATATATATATATATATACATATATATATATATATATATATACACACACACACATATGTATGTATATATATATGTGTGTATACATATATATGTGTGTGTGTATATATATGTGTGTATACATATATGTGTGTGTATATATATAACATTTGTAAAAATGGAATACTACATTATATATGTATATATACATATATAATGGAATATTACTCAGCAATCAAAAAGAATGAAATCTTGCCATTGCAACAATGTGGATGGAACTAGAGGCCATTATGCTAAATGAAATAAGTCAGAGAAAGAAAAATATCATATGACTTCACTCATATGTGGTATTTGGATACAAAATAGATTAACATAAAGAAGGGAAGCAAAAATAATATAAAAATGGGGAGGGGGACAAAACATTTTCTCTTAAATACAGGGAAAAACTGAGGATTGCTTGTATGTGGGGGGAAAGGTTAAATAGGCAAGAGGGGAGATTAAGGATGGGATGAGCATTGGGTGTTATACCCAGGGGATGCATCACTGGAATCTACTGAAATCATTATTGTACTATATGGTAACGAACTTGGATGTAAATTAAAAATAAATACGAAAAAGAAAAAAATTAAATAGTTACATTAGTTTATAAGCAACCTCGTAAAATATTCTTTATAGTCACAGTCCATTTGCAAACCATATACATATTTTACACTTTAAAAAATCTCTGTGTAATGAAATATATATTATCACAGAAAATTGGCAAACTACAGAAAATGAGAAGAAAATTTATATTACAGGGTTATTAGTGATTTTGTCTCATCTTTTTAAATGTATATTCATTTTTAAGTAAGCTTTATATGTATTTATCATTTTATATTTCTTTCATGGTTCCATAATCGGCTATGCCATCATTTATTTCAAGTTTTCCAGCTGTTTCAAATTCAGAGTATCCAGTTTCCCACTAATATAAATAAATAATGCTTGACTTGTGGACAAGATGGCATAAGAGGAGGTCCCTAATCTCACTTCGTCCCACAGACAGAACTAGACAATACTCACATTAGTGTAATTAACCCAGAAAATAACCCAAAGACTGGAAGAACAAACTCCACAACTAAATGCAGAGAAGAGGCCACATCAAAGAGGGTAGGAGGGTCAGAGATATTTCTGGGACCTAAATGGACCCAGGGGACTGTCCATTGAAGGGAAGGATGCCACAAGCTTGGAGAGGGGAAGAAATAGACACACATACTGAGAGCCAGCATGGAGAAGATGTGGCCCTATATCATCTGGCTTTGAAAAACAGAGGGGCCAAATTTCCTGAGTTCTACACCCATTAGAATTTAAAACCTAGAAGTTTAAAAATCATTGAGCTCAGGGGCAGCCTTGGATGGCTGAGTTAGTTAAGTGTCCAACTTTGTCTCATGTCATGATCTCATGGTTTCATGCATTTGAGCCCATGTCAGGCAGCTCAGAGCCTGGAGCCTGCTTTAGATTCTATGTCTTCCTCTCACTCTGCCCCTACCCCACTCATGCTCTGTCTCTTGCTCTCTCACTCTCTATCTCTCAAAAATAAATAAACATTAAAAAATGGAAAAAAAAATCAATGAGCTCATCTGTGGGGAACCCAGGAGGATGAGAGGAAAGAGAAGGCCGACCCTTAAAGAGCACAATAAACAGCCCACAGAGAACCAGCAGTTTGAAAAATGCCTGGGTTATATACTGATCTCAGAGCATTTGCTGTAGGGGCAAGGATCCTTGGAAAGCTTTTCCAGGAACAAATGAGCTAGCAGGCACCATCTCTTCCCTTCCCACCTCAATGTAAGCAGACGGTTAACTAAGGGAATGAGTGAGGACCAACACTAACTTGTTTACACCATGCATTTCATTCTTCCTCACTATGCTTTGGCAGATCCACCCCCTCCAACACACTCTTGGGCAAAGCCCATTCAAGCAGTGCCACAAGCCTGGCTGTATGCAAACAGTCTGGACAGGGATCAGCCTCTCTCCAAAGTGACTCCTGCCCTGGGGAGAGGAAAAGAACCACCACACACACCAGTCAGACTGCAGCCACAGCAGTGGGTTAAGGGCATATCTGGTCTGACTTCAGGGCCTAACCAGCAATGAAAATTTCTCAGGGACTACTCAGGTAAAGTCCCCTGTAGTTTGGTGCTACTGAATCTCTAACAAATGTCTGGTCTGACAATTCAAGCCCAAGGCAGCCCCAGAATGGCTCATAAACAGCACAGAGACAAAAACTATCTACAATAGGAAAAGAGAACCACAGAAGATGACTGAACTGAAGACAAAGTGTCTCAGTCAGACATAGGAGACACCCTTGAAGCACTGGGTTCTGGTGAAGAGGGAACACTGCACTGCAAAGTTCTATAAGACTTCTTCTAATTCTGTCACTACTTTCAAGAGCAGGAGACATAAGTGACTTTCCTAACATATACATATAGGCACAGAAAATTAGACAAAATGAGGAGACAGAGACATATGTCCCAAAGGAAAGAACAGGACAAAATCATGGCAAGAGGCCTAAGTGAAACAGTGAAAAGTAGTGTGCCTGATAGAGAATTTAAAGTAATGACTATAAAGATACCAGAGATGAGAAAAGAAAGGAGGATATCAGTGAGACCCTTAACAAAGACATAAAAAAGAGCCAATCAGAGATAAAGAATATAATAAACTAAATTAAAAATATACTAGATGGAATATATAGATTAGAGGAAACAGAAGAACAGTAGACTAAAGGAAGCAGAAGAATGGATCAGCAACCTTGACAGAGTAATATAAAGCAAGCAAGCTGAGAAGATGAGATAAAAGAAAATAATACAATGTGAGGAAAGACATAGGGAACTCAGGAACACCATAAAGAGTATTAACATTTGCATTATAGGGATCCCTGGAGGAGAGGAGAGAGAAAAGGGGGAAGAAAATTCATTTGAAGAAATACTGGTTAAAAACTTCCCAAATCTCGGGGAGAGAACAGAAATCTAGATCCTGGAGACAAAGAGAGCACCCAACAAAATCAACCCAAGGAGGTCAGCATAAAGATGCATAGTAATTAAAATGGAAAAACAAAACAAAACCAGATATAGAAAGAATTTTAAAAGGACCAAGAGAAAAGGAAACAGTTTTATAAAAGGAAAATTCCATAAGGCTGTCAACTGATTTTTCAGCAGAAATTGTGCTGGTCACAAAGGAGTGGTGTGATATATTAAAAGTGCTGAAAAGAAAAAAATCTGCAGCCAAGGACTCTATCCAACAAGTCTATCATTCAGAATAGAAGAGGAGATAGTTTCATAGACAAAGGAATTCATGACCATGAAACTAGCCCTAAAGAAGTTTTTAAAAAAATTTTTACTTCATTTTTTAAAGTTTATTTATTTATTTTGAGAGAGAGAGAAAAAGAGAGAGAGAGAGGGAGGGAGAGGTGGAGAGAGGAAGCAAGAAACAATTTCAAGCAGGCTCCACACTGGCAGCACAGAGCCGGACACGGGCTATGAACTCACAAATGGTGAGATCATGACCTAAGTCCAAACCAAGAGTCGACCCTTAAACAGCTGAGCCATCAAGGTGCCTCTAGCCCTAAAAAAATCTTAAAGGGGACTCTTTGCATGGATATAAAGACCATAGGTAAGTGTAAGGAAACTAGAAGATACAGAAGCAGTAAAAATAAATATACCTGCAAAAATCAGTCAAAGAACTCATAGAATAAAAGGATGTAAAGTATGATACCATATAACTAAAACATGGAGGGAAGAGGAGTAAAGAATGGGTTCAAACTTAAGAAACTGGCCCATCAACCTAATATAAACTGCTATATGTAGAAGATGTTATACAAAAACTGAATGGTAACCACAAATCAGAAACTAATAATAGATATGCAAAAAATAAAGGGAAAAGAGTCCATGTATATTATGAGAAAGCCAACTAATCATGAGAGAAGAGAGCAAGAGAAGAAAGTAATGGAGAACTACAAAACAACCATAAAACAAGGAACAAAATGCAATAAGTATATGCCCATCAATAATTCCTTGAATGTAAATGGACTAAGCACTACAATCAAAAGACATAGGGTAACATAATGGATTTAAAAAAAAAAAAAAGACCCATCGGGGCACCTGGGTGGCTCAGTTGGTTAAACGTCTGACTTCAGCTCAGGTCATAAGCTCATAGTTTGTGGGTTTGAGCCCCACGTCAGGCTCTGTGCTGACAGCTAGCTCAGGGCCTGGAGCCTGTTTCAGATTCTGTATCTTGCTCTCTCTCTGACCCTCCCCTGCTCATGCTGTCTCTCTCACTCCCACTCAGAAATTAATAAAACATTAAAAAAAAACACTAAAAAAATAAATCAATAAGACCCATCTATGTGTTGCCTACAAAAGACTCATTTCAGATCTAAAGACACATGCTGATTGAAAGTAAAGGGATGGAGAAGCATTTATCATGCAAATGGATGTCAAAAGAAAGCCAGAATAACAAAGCTTATATCAGACAAGATAGACTTTAAAACAAAGACTGAAACAAGTGAAAAAAGAACATTATGTAATCATTAAGGGAATATTCCAACAAAAAAATAAAACAATTGTGAATAGATATGCACCCGACAAGAATGCGCCCAAAAACATAAAGCAGTTAATAACAAACATAAAGGAAGTAATCAATAGTAATACGACAACAATAGGGGATTTTAACACCCTACCTACATCAATGGGCAGATTATCTAAACAGAAAATCAACAAGTAAAGAGTGGCTTTGAAAGACACATGGGGCCAGAGAGACTAAGACATATATTCAGAACATTCCAACCTAAAACAGCAGAATGTACACTCTTTTCAAGTGTACATGGAACATTCTCCAGAACAGATCACATACTAGGCCACAAAACAAGTCTCAACCAATTTAAAAGATCAAAATCATACCATGCATCTTTTCTAACCACAATGCTATGAAACTATAAATAAACCACAAGAAAAAATCTGGAAAGACCACAAATAAATGGAGGTTAAATTGCATGCTACTAAACAATGAATAGGTCAACCAAAAAAATCAAAGAAGAAATCAAAAAACTCATGAAGACAAATGAAAATAAAAACACAATGGTCCCAAATCTTTTGAATGGATACAGCAAAAGCAGTTCTAAAAAGAAATTCTATAGCAATATAGGTCTACCTCAAGAAACAAGAAAAATCTCAACCTAACATTAAACCTAAAAGAGCTAGAAAAAGAAAAGGAGGGGCGCCTGGGTGGCTTAGTCGGTTAAGTGTCCGACTTTCACTTAGGTCATGATCTCGTGGTTCGTGGGTTCGAGCCCCGCGTCGGGATCTGTGCTGACTGCCAGCTCAGAGCCTGGAGCCTGTTCCCTTCCCCTGCTCATGCTCACTCGCTCTCTCTCTCTCTCTCTCTCCCCTAGAAATAAAAATAAAATAAAATAAATTTTAAAAAAAAGAAAGAAAAAGAAAAGGAAACAAAACCTAAAACCACCAGGAAGAAGGAATTTACAAATATTAGAGCAGAAATAAATGATATAGAAATGAAAGAAACACTAGAATAGATTAATGAAATCAGGACCTTGTTCTTTGAAAAGATTAAAAAAAAAATGATAAACCCATTAGGCAGATTCACCAAAAAGAGAGGGGGGAGTCAGATAAACAAAATCTAAAATGAAAGAGAAAAAAAACCTATCAACAGCACAGAAATACAAATTATTATTAAGAGATTATTATGTAAAACTATATATCAACAATTGGACAACCTAGAAGAAATGGACAAATTCCTAAAAATATATAATGTCCCAAAACTAAATCAGAACAAAATGATAAATTTGAAGAGACCAATTATCAGCAAAGAAATTGAATCAGTAATCAAAAAACTGTCAAAAAATAAAAGTCCAGGACTAGATAACTTCACAGGCAACTTCTACCAATATTTAAAGAAGAGTTGATATCTATTCTTCTGAAACTATTTCAAAAGATAGAAGAGAAAGGCAAACTTCTAAATTCATTCTATGAGGCCAGTTTTGCCCTGATACCAAAAACAGATAAAGACACCACCAAAAAAAGAGAATTACAGGACAATATTCCCCCCAATTAACAGAGATGCAAAATTCCTCAATAAAATATTAGTAAACCAAATCCAACAATACATTTAAAAAAAATCATTCACCATAAATGTGTGGGATTTTTCCCAGGATGTAAGGGTGATTCTATTTGCAAGTCAATCAATGAGATATATCACATCAATAAGAAAAAGGATAAAAACCATATGATCATTTCAATAGATACAGAAAAAGCATTTGACAAAACACAACATCATTCATGATAAAAATCCTGAACAGGGTAGGTTTAGAGGGAACATACCTCAATATATGAAGATCCCACAGCTAACATACTCAAGGGGGGAAAATTGAGAGCTTTCCCCCTAAGGTCAGGAACAAGACAAGGTTGTCCACTCTCACCACTTTTATTCAACATAGTACTGGAAATCCTAGCCATAGCAATCAGAAAACAAAAAGGACTGAAAGGCATCCAAATTGGTAAGGAAGAAGTACAATGTTCACTAACTGCAGGTGACATATATCAGAGATAGTCCACCAAAAAATTATGGAAACCGATTAATTCAATAAGGTCACGGGATACAAAAAATCAGTATACAGAGATCCAATGCTTTTCTATACACTAATAATGAAGCAATATTTCTTATTTATAAACAAACAAACACCTAAATAAAGCTTACATCAAATGTTCATAAGTTACTTTCCCCCCATTGATCACTTAGGCAATTTGACAAAACTGATGAACTCTCCTTAGAAAAATGTTTTTAAGTGCATAAAAAAATTTTTAAAAAGGATATTAAAGTTGCAAATGTATTTAAAATTTTGTGATGTACTAATATATATGCTTTTTTCTTATTGCATTAACAAAAAGATCTAGCATCATCAGGTCTGATAACTATCATAATTTCAAAGTAGTGATGTGCATAGTTATTTTGTCTATAATGTGATATGAATATATCTATGACTTCTATTGGTTTCAAAATCACATGTACAGCTAATATTACTGTAGTCTATCTTCATTTACAATTGATTGAAATGCTACATTTCATTTAGAAGTTACTAAAAATAAATATAAAATTTTTATCTTAAATGCTTCAAACTCAATAACTTGCTCCTCTTCATCTCCATTGTGGTAGAAGTTAACACTGAGATGAGAATAAATACTTGATGATGTTTTATTTTTAGTTCTAAATTTTGCATTTAATTCATTCTATAGTTTTTATATCTTTGCTGAGAACTTTCATTTGCAATCATTTCAATAGTGCTTTCCTTTCTTTGTGAAGTCAAATATCTGCTTTATCATCTTTGTTTTCTAAAATCATCACTTGTATTATATTTTAGTTGGCTTTTGGTGATTGCCTCTGCCCTTGACAATTGGTTTAACTTCTTGGTTCATTCCGTATAGAAAACTTTTTAATTGTAACGTGAACATTCTGAATAGATGTTGTGAGACTTTGGGTTTCACTAAATTAGATGTTAGTTCTACCAAACTCTCTGTGAGTGTGATTCAAGTGGAATTCTACTTTCCAAGCCTTTGCTATGCTGATTTGGGCATATCCCATGCATATGCCTTTAAAGGTATAATGTGGGACTTGCGCAGTAGTGTATATGTATATCATGTTTCAGTTTTCAAAGATTTGCTGTGCTCATGTGGATCTGTTTCTGCACATGAGTAGCCCAAATATGAGCCTGAACTTGTGTTGGTTCATACAAATACTAGGGTACCTTTCTCTTAAGCCCTCTCACCTCCAGGATTTTACTTTCATTTTCTACCAGGAGCCACTTTTCCTCACATAATGAATTTTTTAAAAAAGTTTCTTCATGATTGTTTCTATCAAGGTTGCTCCAGAATTCTCTATGACTAGAGCTGTTCTTAGGGCAAAGCAATGAGTGAGAAAATAATATATAAGAAAATGTCTCACACACTTTGTACCACAGTTTCCTTCTCCCCTTTTTTTCTCTGTCACAGCCCAAGGCAAAAGGCAGAAAAAAGGAAGAGGAAGAAAAAACCTGTATCTCTTTATAGTCTGGCT
This sequence comes from Proteles cristata cristata, assembly GCA_017311185.1. Lineage (NCBI taxonomy): Eukaryota > Metazoa > Chordata > Mammalia > Carnivora > Hyaenidae > Proteles > Proteles cristata. The sequence continues at coordinate 250,853 of JAESUZ010001372.1, forward strand.
CTCACGTTTTCTCTTCTAGATACTCTAGCCAGAAAGCCAGAGTTTGTCTAGAAGCATTCACTGACTTTCTTGCTACCATGCATTCCCACATTTGGTACACTCTCTAGTCAAAGAGAGGCAACATAAGATTTTTAAAAATAAGGAAATTCATTTCTAAATGTTCTATTCTTCAATTTTTGGCATCGCTCCTTAATCTGGCTACTATTGTTAACTTCTGAGAACTTCTGAGTCTTTTGGTTCTTTGTGTTTTGTGCAGTTGTGATCTGTGATTTATTTAGTTATGATGGGTGTGAAACATAAGCTATCATAGGCTTACTGCACTTAGTTACTTGTCCAACACCAGAGTTAAAAAGTATTAGATTTTAATGGATATATTATTGCATGAACATTGAAAGAAAGGTGTGTGTGTGTGTGTGTGTGTAACTTTACCTATATCAATCTGATATAAATGATAAAAATCACCTAAAATATAGTGGAAAATACTATCTTTTCTCCCTGCACCTGTTACATATCTGACTGAAAGAACAAAGAACTGTTTTGGAAGATTCTCTCTAGAGAAGAAACAGACTATTATGAGGGGGAATTTTGCTCACAGGAAATACTGTGGCACATATCACAACTTCCTTTGATGGGATAAAAGTAAAGTTTCCAGATAGTGTATTCTAACCTTGACAATTTTCATGGATTAACTAGCTTCCAAACTAAGACAAAATCTTAAAGATTTTCTATCTTTTCTTTCCTTTGAGTATGCTTCTTTATAAGAACTGGGGGGAAAATTCACTTTTTGAAAATAACATTTTCTCTGTAAATGTATCTTCTTTAAAGAAATGTCTATTCAAGTTCTGTGTTCTTTTTTAAAATCGAGCTATTTGGTTTTGTTGTTGTTGTTATTGAGTTGTAGGAGTTCTTTATGTATTATTGATATTAACCTCTTTAAGCTGTAGGCTCTTTTGTTCTCAGGAACTCATAATGCTGATAGGTAGCTTTGTTAAGGAAATAGTCTTAGATTTTGATCCCTTTACTTTTGGATTAGACTAATACCTCCTTGCCAAATAATGTTTCCTCTCTTTCTATATTCTCACTCGTTTCCTTATTTCTTTCTTTTTCCCTTCTCTGTTTCCTCTCCCTCACTTCCACTTTCTTCTTTTTTCTCCTCTTTTTCTGAACTTCTGTTTAGTATTCTTTTATCTCTGTTTGTCTTCTACCTTTCCCCATCTCTTCATCTCTTCCAGTCTCCCTTCTTCTAGTAGTTACATATTTTCACAAATGATAACTTATATTAAAGTCATGTCCGTAACATCTAATTTACAAGTAAACTGCAGAGATTTTTCTTTTTCCAATTAAAAACCTCATCAGAACAAAGTATGAGGGGTAGGTCTCTTTATAATCATTTGCAACAAAGAACGACCTCAAAAATAGAAAATGTCTAAAAGGCAGTGAAAATAAATACACCAAATTAAGATGAGGATTAAATTGAGACTATATGCTATTATACTAAGTTTTAAAGAACTAAATTTGACCTCATTTTTCCACCTTGTTACTAATTAATTAGGAATGCAGCCATAATAATCATGTTAGTTAATGTGCACATACACATATACACAAAATCTATCATGTCCATCTAAAAATTTAAAAGATTTGAAGCCTAAATGTAACTAGCAAATAATATAGATATAATAATAATTATACACTTGCAACCTTGGCCTAATTATACATTTTAAAATTTCCCAGCCTATGCTGAACGTGAAATCTGACCTGTTTGGAAGATTTTGTTTTTATTGTTGTTCTATTTTGTTCTTATTTTACATCATATATATTTTCTTTTTGAATATGCATAAGCATGCATTTTATAACATGAATCTACCCAAATCACTATGTTTCACTGAGGTTATTTTTTTATCTTAAAATATCAGAGCCAAAAAGCATTTAAGAGATATTGGCATCTTGGTCTCTAAGTTTTTAGTTAAGCGCAGTGAGATTTAGAAGCAGGGGGGAAAACCACATTTTTTTTTTTGCAGGAAAATTATTAGAAGTAGCACAACTAGTGATAGCATCTGGTATTCTAAATCTGAATTCAATGATTTTCTTGTGACAGGTCAAAACTTTTCTATGAATGACTGAGAATCCCAGAGTTGGCTAGAAAGTTTTGTCCAATTTAAGTTATTTTTGTTAATGCCATACTTGGTCTCTTTATAAAATCATGTAGTGTATATAATGAAAGCCAGTAAAATTCCTTTTTTTTTCCTGTAAGTCAAGGGAAAAAAGCCACTAGCTTTATTTTGTCATTTTAATAAAAACCGTATATTAGAGCCCTTAAAATGCCCTATCTATTTCTAATAGATCATCTTGTCTATCTTAGTTAGAACCTTGCTTTTCATAATAATGTTGGTTGTACTGAATTGTGTTAGCTGAAGAACAATAACACGTGTCAAGAAATGACCAAGCTCTTCACTGGAAAAAACACAGCCATCCTTGGAAATACTGATCTTAATCATAAACACCATGTGTTCACTCAAAACACTAATTAAACAAATCATCTATTCTTACCATTAGGTTTATCATCTTGCTTACCATAAGGAAAGAAATAGAGGTAGTAGAAGATCCTAGCTTTGGATAAATTCAAATTTGAATCCTAGAGTTACCCATAAGCTTCGTGACCTGGGCAAACAATACATCTCTCTGAGGTTTAGTTCTCTCATCTATAAACTGGGACGATAATTCCCACCTTCTAAACTCAGATGAGCTAGTCTATGGACATCTTTAGACAAAATAGATCCTTACACTCCACCCCTGAATGTTAAGTTCTTGCTCTAGTCTCTGTAGCATATCTATGAATCATATTAGAGAACAATGTCTTTTATTGTATAATATCACTGCCAAATAGGCAAACGATAAAAATCACTACATTACAAATCATGACAAATTGTTTCCTTAACCATTCTTTGCATCTGTCCCATCATCTCTTTGTCCTTTCACACCTTGACTAGAATAGGATCCTATTTTTGCTAAGTCTTGTCATTTTCTAAAGTCAAGTACAGCCCAAACTTTCTTGTCTCCATGGCTACATCTAGATCTTGTCCTGGGGAGATTACATAGACACTCATTACGCTGACACAGGATTTGACACATTTCCTTATCCCTAGAATTTTTATTATTCAAAAAATACTAATTGTTAATAATCATTTTTTAGAAAGCACACACAAATATGCTAAGATTTAATTAAGCTGAGGAAATAAAAGGCAGATTTTCAATAAAGGAGAATTATCTATTTCCCTATTAATTTATTTAAGAGGAAAAAATAACTTCTGCAAAAGATTCCTTCTAATTCTGAGTGCATTTTATTAATTAAACTTTGAATACAGTTATCCAAATGTGGTAAAGAAAAATATAAAAATTGTATAGCATTAGTTTCTACATCTACCTGCTCTTATAATTGGGTGGGGTACACGTAAGGCAGTATAGTTATGATTGGGTGTGTGTGTATTTTGATAACAAATACAATATAAATTATCCTTTATATTTTACAAAGCTTTACATTTTTAAAAGAACTTTTAACTGAATTACTATACAGAGTAGTGTAATAACTCTAAGATATGTAATATCCCCTCATTTAAGAGATGAGGAAATGAGTATCAGAGGTTGTGACTTGCCAAGATCATACAGTGGCAGAGCTAATAAGAATTAGAATTGAGCTTCAACTTTGTCTTTCTGATTCCATGATTTTGGAGCATATCACATAGTGCATTGTAAACATCTCTTTATGCTTTTTTCCTCACCCCAGAACTTGAACTTCAAGGGACAAAATTCAGTTCCATATTCAATTCTATAAACGCTAGTGCCTAGTGCAATGCCCAATACATGGTAAATATTAAATAAATTATTCTGGAGACCTAGTTGAAGCTCTAGTTCTTGTAAACTTTATTCTCCAAACATGTTTTCTTATCTGTAAAATAAAGAGATTAGCAGGATAATCTCTCAGACCCTTGCTGGCTCAAATATCTCTTTATTCTCTATCTTGAAAGTGAAGCAGCAGTTTTCTTAGTCTGAGAGCAAGATATAAAACTACTGTAGTACAGTCAAGAAAGTTTCCAAGATTCATCAGAAGTCCTGTCTAATAGTCCTTGATATGGTACTGGTCTGTACTTTCTTCAAGGTTCTGCTATTGTCTAACTCTCAGATAGGTCATGGAAATATATTTTGTAAGTTAGAGAAAGAAGAATGATAACAGACATATTTCTTTACATAAAGAAATATTTAATCTAAAATAGACAAGAGTAGAGTAGAAGGGACACTCCATATGGGATTGTCAGCTGCTAAATATAAAATCATTTGTTGGAACCTAATTCATTTGATTGTGCCAAAGTTTCTCCTTAAAAATATATATATATCAAAACATTTCTATCTCCTTGTCCCTGTTGTCTCATTGCATTGCTTTTCCTAAAAAGACAGCTTCATCAGAAGATTTGAGGTCTCCTGAGACCCAGTCAAAGAAAACTTCATGGGGAGAAGTATGGTGGATGTATCACATAGTGATTTTTCGTTAGGAAACTCAGTAGACAAAAATCTCTTATCTAGTTTGCTTAGGGTCATTTAGCATCATCTGAGTTGGCAGCTAGAATCCTGAGCAGAAATGCGTGTATGACCTTGTATGACCTCATATCATTTCTGGGCTCATGTGAGACAGAAAACTCACTCATAATTGGGAAATGCTAAGGTCCTCTGATAATCTATATCCTGTTTATCTCACTAAGTTTTTGTTAAGAGAAAATGGCATTCCAACAGTAATAAAAAGCTCACAAACTGTAAAGTGTCATCATAAGAACTAAATTCTCAAAGCAAACTATGACACCAAAATTGGGAAAGAAAGATATATCAAGAGAGATATAGCACCTGAACTGTGCTTACCAGGACAAGAAACAGCTTCATCCATACCTGTCAGGGAGAAAAGAAAAGTACCCATTTTGAAACACACCCAGAACGTTCTTTATAACCAAGTCATACTCTCCAAGGAAAAGGACTTTGTAAAAATGTGATTCCTAATCCTTATTCCAGGTGGAGAAAGGGAATTTCTCATCACCCCTGCCCTGACAGTCTTCTTGCCTACATAAAAGAAAAACAAAAATGAACAATAGAGCAGAGGATTTCAAAGAAACAGATTGAAAATGCTGGAGCAAGGGAAGGCATTACAGGGAAGGGGAGAAACTGTACCACTACAGAAGTTATAGAAAGGGATAGTGAAGTCCAAGACCCCAAGACAGGTCAACTAAAAACCTAGGAGATAATCAGAATATTATAAAATCCTCATACAGAAGCCTATTTAGCTCAATTCATATTGAGCTAAACATCAAAAAATATAACATCAAAAAATACAAGGTATGTGAGAAAAATGGAAAAAATACAGTCTAAATATACAAAACCCATTAGAAACAGACTTAGATATGGGATAGATGTTAAAATCATAACTATGATTTAATAAATTAAGGACTTTTATGGAAAAAGTAAATGGCATGCAAGAACAAGTGGATAATATAAACAGAGAGATGGAAATTCTACAACAGAATCAAAAGGAAATGATAGGTGGAAAAAATACAGCCCTCGTACATTCCTCCATTTCAATAGGCACAAGTTCTAGCCAAGATTTGAGGAAGGGTGTATTAACTTTGGAAAGAGTAATAGTAAGCACTGATGCCCTGAGAGAATAGGGTGAGAATTTAAAATTAAATAAATGAGGGAGAAAATTAAAGCATGCATAACTCTGTTCTTACCATCTAAGCTTTGGGCTCAGATGAGCTAAAACACTTTTTCTGTCATTAGCCATAATAGTGCATGGAAGACCTCAGTAGAAAGGCTGACTATGCTGAGTTGACTCCTGTAACAAAATGAATCTCAGAGTACTACAGGGGTGTGGCTTGATGTGCATAATGGTTGGTCCCTGTATCCAGATAAATTTTAGGATACTTTTTTTTTTTTGATAAGTGACAACTTTTATAGCTATTTAAGAAGCATAACAAATTGTAAATCTCATCACGGCAGATTTTGATTTTTCCTAAGACTTCTGAATAAGACTTTTCCACTGTTCATGGAAGATGTTTACAATTCAGTAAAGGGATATTTTTGATCAAGAACTTGTGAAAATTAATGATAAAGAGGAAACAAATAGAACTGAAATTCTACATTTTTCAGACGTCTAAGAAATGTCACTTATTTAAGAAGATTATCTCATTTTATATTTATCAATGATAACACCTTAAAGGAAAGCAAGCTTTTTCTTGAATTAGCAAGTTTGATTCAGTGTTATCCTCTCAAAAAAAAAATGCCATTCACTGAATAGATGCAGATATAAGGATGTACTTTAAGAAGTTGAGGCCAACCTCTGAAACATATTTTCAAAAGTATTCTAAATTCCAGTATCATTCAAAGAAAAAGTAGAATGTATTATCTTACTAAATCTTACATTACAATGTGCAGTAGGAGACTCTCAGAATATCAATAGGTTAATTAAATAAAATGCCTCAGTCCTTAGATGAAACAAAACATTTCTTGTACAAGTATCTCCTTATAAATATAAGAGCACGTTCCTTTATTAATCAACCTAGTAGTTGCATTAGGCAATTCCAATATAACTGATGAGTTTTTTATTTAAAATATATTTTTCTTAGGCACATGTATTTCACAATTCCTGAAAACCATCATAGTCTGAGACAGAGAACTAAAATAACCCTTTATGAGTCCACATTTTTTTTTTTTTGGAAGCAGGATTAAACAGTATGACTAGATACTTTAATAAATTATTTAACAAGTCAAGGAGATATGTAATAGGTTGAAGTGTTCCATTATGGACTGACAGATGATAGTTATTTAAGAAATATAAAAAACATTCTTTTTTTCTGTCTGTATTCAAGACTTACTATAATTTTCTTTTTTTTTTAATGTTTTATTTATTTCTAGGAGAGAGAGAGAGAGAGAGAGACAGCATGAGCAGGGGAGGGGCAGAGAGAGAGGGAGTCACAGACTGAAACAGGCTCCAGGCTCTGAGCTGGCTGTCAGCACAGAGCCCGACTTGGGGCTCGAACCCACGAACTGCGAGATCATGACCTAAGCGAAAGTCAGACGCCTAACCAACTAAGCCACCCAGGTGCCCCTATAATTTTCTTTATTCCTCTAAAATATTGTCTATTTTCTCACACAGGCATATGCCTCTTAAGTCCCTAAATACCATAAATTGTATAAAGGCAGATAGAATAAGATATCAATTTCCAAGTGGGATGCAGACTTCCAATGTACTAAATACAAAATTAAAACAATTTTTTTTTAAGATATAAGTTTTGTTGGACACTCAGGGTAAGCAGTGATTCTTTCCAATTTGTCCCTGTTGTTAAGGTTATAGGAAGAAGAAAGAGCAGATCGTTTCAGGTGAAGTGAAAAATATCTTCAGTAAATATTTCAGTGTGATATTTGAAAATGTTGATATAGCATAAAATACGGGACAAGAGAACAGAGTTAGGTTGTGATCAAAGATGTAGAATGACAGAGGTTATGCTTAGAAATTTGGTCTTTGAATCTCCCAGTGAGTAAAATAGTGGTTAGAGATGGAGACGTTTGATGACTAGTTAGAAGAAAATATAGGGGAGAGATGGAAATCTAAATTAAGACAGCAATAGTGAGGATGGAAAGGGATTCATAGATATGAGGGAAACAATGTCAGAGAAATCGACAGGATTTGCCAACAAATTGGATATAAAAAGATGAGAGAGGAAAAAGTAAAAATTCATCTCAAGTCATGAGCCTGAATGGGTATTTTGACAATTATACCACTAACCTAGTCACCACAAATAAAGGGGGGAAAAAAAACCCAAGAAGTATTTACTATTGAAAAACTACTAGAGCTTCAGGTATTTGGAAGTCTATATGCTCCTTTGCTTGCAGCTACTCCTATCCACACTCCTCCCTGTTCCCTAATTCTCCCATCACCACCACCACCCACAAAAACTTAGTTGTTAAGAAATGTATTTGTACCACATCATTCTGGACACAAAACCCAGTAACTTTGCTGCTGATGGGAGTAGACTTGACCTGAAGGAAGAAGAGGGTGTAAAACTCATTGCTTTTTCCAACTAAAGTGGATTAATTCAGTACAAAACAAATGGGAAAACCCCAAACTTGCCATTACGATGTTTCAAGCTTTGATGGGGCAAGCAATGGGCACACCACAAATCTAACAGAGAGATTCAGAAAAGGCCTGAGATAAGCTCTCCCTAAATACCAGCTGCCTGAAAGAAGGAAGATTGTGGTAGGGGTACCTCAAAAGAGCCCACTGAGAAGTAAAAGCTAAGGAAAACTTGAGAACTGACTGTAACTTTGATTATATTCCCCACCAACCCATCTCATTCAGCAGAGGGCAGAAGCCTTACAATTTTGAGTTATTTAAAAAAATTAATATTTATTTATTTTAAGGGAGAGAGAGACACAGTGCGAGCAGGGGAGGGGCACAGAGAGATGGAGAAACAGAATCCAAAGAAGGCTCCAGGCTTTAAGCTTCCAGCACAGAACCCAATGAGGGGCGTGAACTTGTACTCATGAACCCTGAGATCATGACCTGAACTGAAGCCAAATGCTTAACCAACTGAGCCACCCAGGCACCCCCAAATCTTGAGTTAATTAAAAGCACAATCTCTACTGAAGTCACTGGCTTACTGACAAGTTATATAGACACAGAGGTGATTCCTAGGAAATCAAGCTAAAAATTAAAAAACAATAATTGTGGGCATAGACATCAGTAGCCATAGTAGACTCTGCAGTTTAAGTACAAATTGAAAAACAAAACAAAACAAAAATCTAGAAAGATAAAATTGAATCTAGATTCACTACAAAACATCTTACTGATGTCTGAATTCAACCCAAAACACCAAAACATACACAAAGCAAAACAAAAACAAAACAAACAAATAAACAAACAAACAAAACAGGAAAAATGTGACCAATACACAGGGCAAAATGTGGCCAAATAAAATCTGTGAATTGACCCAGAGGTTATGTTTAGCAGACCATGACTTGAAAACTTAAAACTTCTAATATATTCAAAGAACTAAAGGAAAATAAGGCTATGATTCAACAAAATAATAATTTCAATGGAGAAATATAAATTATAAAAAATATTAAATAAAAGCATTAAATTAAAAAGTATAAAAACCAATATGAAAAATTTGCTGAATGAGCTCAAAAGAAGATTTCCAGTACTAGGAGAAAGTATCAGTCATCTGGAGGACAGCAAAATAGAAGTTATCTAGTCCAAACTACAAAGATAAGAAATAGAATTAAAATGAATATAGCCTCAAAGATATATGGGACGATAATCAAGTATACCAACATATGTGTAATCAAGTACCAGTAAAAATGGAAGCAGAAACAAGTTCAAAATAAATATATGAAAAAAAAACATGGTTAAAATATTCCCAAATTTGATGAAAAACATTAATCTATATATCAAAAAGCTTGGCAACCCTTAAATTAAGAGAGATTTATACTTAAGTATAGAGAACAAACAGAGGGTTCTGGAGGGGTTGTGGGAGGGGATATGGGCTAAATGGATAAGGGGCATTAAGGAATCCACTCCTGAAAAATTGTTGCACTATATGCTAACTAACTTGGATGTAAATTAAAAAAATTAATTAATTTAAAAAAGAGATTTGTATTTAAAATCAATAGACTCAAAAAGCTAAAACCAAAATTGATAAAGAAAATTTAAAAAATAGCAAAAGAAAAATGATCTATCATATAAAACATGAACAACAATATAATTAATAGCAAAATTCTCATTAAAATAATGAAAGCCTGATATAGTAGAATGGCACACAAAATGCTAGGGGAATCCCTATTAGCCAGTCTATACTCATCATCAATACTTTCACTCCAAAAGGCAGAGGAAACAAAAGTATTTCTAGGTGAACAAAAACTAGGTGAATTTTCAGTTAGCAAAACTGTCCTATAACACTAAAGGAAAACATTTGGTTTAAAAGAAAATTTTAACAGATAGCAGGATTAACAAGAAGGAGTGGAGAGCAGTGGAAATAACATATAAAAGGCATTTATATACTATTCTCATTTTTTCTTAATTTCCTTTAAAAATATAATTATAAAATTCAACTTGTCTTTGTAACAATAGATGAAGCACATGGGGAAAACAGTACAAAGGAAAAAGAAAATGGAGTTCATAGCAGCAAAATAATGACATTATTATCAGAATCAAGCTAATATTAACTTGGAAGAAGAGTGTTACAAAAATAGGGGTCCCTGGGTGGCTCAGTTGGTTAAGTATCTGACTTTGGCTAAAGACATGATCTTATGGTTCGTGGGTTCAAGCCCCACACTGGGCTCTGTGCTGAGAGCTCAAAGCCTGGAACATGCTTCAGACTCTGTATCTCCCTTTCTTTCTACCCATCCCCTAGTCATGTTCCGTCTCTCTCTGTCTCTAAAAATAGTCAATAAAATAAATTTTTAAAGAATGTGACAAAAATATAATATGCATATTTTAATACTTAGGGTAACCACTATGAAAATGTTTCAAGAGAAATACTTAAAAGTTCAACAAAGAGGGTCACCTGAGCGGCTCAGTTGGTTAAATGTCCAACTTTCGCTCAGATCATGATCCTACAGTTCGTGAATTCAAGTCACATGTTGGACTCTGTGTTGACAGCTCTGAGCTTGGAGCCTGCTTCAGATTCTGTGTTTTTCTCTCTCCCTGCCCCTCTCTTGTTCACACTGTCTCCCTCTTTCAAAAATAAATTATTTTTTTTTAATTTAGCAAAAAAATCAAAATTATATGTTAAAGTATTGATTTAAGACAAAAAGGCATAAAAGACCAGAGACCCCAAATCTCAAGACAAATGCAATGTACAGAGAACATACAGCAAAGGACAAGCATAAATCTAAATATAATATGATAAAAACTGTTTATAAACCTACAGCTATTTTCATATCTAATTGTGATTGACTAAATTTTTTCCCTCTAAGATCTAGAACACAGCAAGGATGTCTGTTTTCACCATTTCTAGTCCAGCATTTTCCTAGAGATTCTAGCCAGTGCGAAAAGCCAATTAAATAGCACCCAAATTGGAAACAAGTAAAATGCCTCTATCTCCTGATGAAATAATCTCATATGTAAAAATATCCTAAGGAATCTAAAAAAAACACTGAGCACCTGGATGGCTCAATCGGTGAAGTGTCTGACTTGATTTCAACTTAGGTCATGATCTCACGATTCATGAGTTTGAGCCCCACATTAGGCTCCATAATGATGGTGTGGAGCCTACATGGGATTCTGTTTTTCCCTCTCTCTGCCCCTCTTGTGCTCATATTCTTTTTCTCTCTGTCTCAAAATAACAAAAATATTTAGAAAGATATAATAAAAGTGAAAGACCTGCATTGTAAATATAAAAAAAGCATTGCTTAGAAAAATTTAAAGTGGCACTAAAAATAGAACAAAATATTATATGTGGAGATTAGCACATTCCATCATTTTAATGGGCACTTTTCTCCAAATAGATATGTAGACTCATTGTAATGCCTACCAAAGCTCCAGTGGCATTTTTGTTGAAAGTAATAAACTCTTCCGAAAAGTTGAATGACAAAAGGATTAAAATATCTAAAACAATTTTGAAAAAAAATTTAATTACAGAAATTACATTATCCAATTTTAAAACAGTATCTTCAATGAAAGCCTCATAATTTATATAAAAAATCAACTCAAATGAGATGTAAGTATAAAATGTAAAACTATTAATCTTTTAAGAGAAAACATAAAAAAAATCTCTATTAGCTACAGTTAGATTGAGTCATTAGATATGACACCAAAAGTAAAATACATAAAAGAAAATATCAGCAACTGGGACTTTATCAAAATTTAAATACTGCACAAAAATAGTTTAAGAGAAGGAAAGAACAAGCCACAGACTAGGTGAAAATATTTATAAATTATATAATCAACAAAGGAATTGTATCCAGATTATACAAAGAAATCTGCAATCTCAGCTGTAAGAAAATACATAATTCAACTAGAAAATGGGTAAAATACTTGAATAGGCATTTACCCCAAAAAGAATATATGGATAGTAAAGAAATACATGCAGATATGAACGTCATTAGGCATTAGAGAGAGGTGCAGATTAAGTGTTCAATGACATACTCCCACATCCCTATTAGAATTTCTATAGTAATAATTCTAAGTGCTGATGAGAATAAGGAGCAACTAGATCTCTGAAACACTGGTGATGAAAATGCAAATTTTAACACTCGGGAAGATAGTTAGTTGTTTATTATAAAGTGAAATATGCATTTACCACGTAATCCAGTAACCCTGTCTTGGATGTTTACTCCAGAGCAGAAGTTGGCAAACTTTTTCTGTAAAGTGCCAGATACTAAATATTTTTAGTTTTTTGAGCCAAAAATTATCTCTATCACATATTCATCATTTTTCCAAGCCTTTAAAAATGAAAAAAATCATATTTACATTTGTGTGAACATATGTTTTCATTTAATGTGGGTTAATACCTAGATGTAGAACTGACAAATCACATGGTAAAAATTTATGTATTCAAGAAAATGTCAGATTGATTCCAAAGTAGACCCATTTTATAATCCTCTTAGTAAGTAACATATGCAGTGCATGAGGGTTCTAGTTTCTCCTGACCCTCTCCAATACTTGGCATTGTCATTCTTTTTGATTATGGATACTCTAGTGAGTGTAGGTTTTACCAAAAAAGGAAAAAAAGGTTAAGGCACAGATTCATCCTGCAGGTCATAGTGTGTTGACCCCTACCCTACAGAAATACTTATTTTTTTCTATTTATTTATTTATTGTGTGAGAGAGAAAGAATCCCAAGCACACTCTGCACCATCAATGCAGAGCTCTACATGGGGCTTGAACTCATGAACCCATGAACCATGAGATCATGACCCATGAGATTATGACATGAGTGAAAATAAAAAATCGGATGCTTAACCAACTGAGCCACTCCAGGCACCCCCAGAAACACACACTTACATTCATATAAAATTCTGTATACAAATATTCATACCAGCTTTATTTATCAAAGTCAAAAACTAAAACCAACTCAAATGCTCTGAAGTTTTTATAGTTAAGCAAGCTATGATTTACCATATAACGGACTCAGCAATAAAAGGAAAACAGAACCATTCATGTGTACAACAACCTGGATGGATCTCAAGAACATTATGTTGAGTGAAAAAGGTCAATTGAAAAGGTTACATACTATATGATTACATTTATATAGCATCTGTGAAGTGAAAAAAATTTTAGTGATGAAGACCAGCTGAATGATTTCTAGGGGTTATGGTTGTATGAGAATATAATGGGGTACCACTATGGCATTTCTTTGCAATAATGAAATAGTTCTGTATTCTGACTGTGGTGAATGGTTATGCTAATATTTAGCTGTATAAAATTTTGCAGAACTGATTCCGAAAAAAAAGGGTGCATATCAATATAGTGAAATTCAATAAGATGTATAAATTCATTAATTTTATTGTACCAATGCCAATGTCCTGGCTTTAATAATTGTGCTATAGTTATATGTGATGTTGTATTTGAGTAAGATGGTTATAGGGCACAGGGAATTTCTGTACGGTTTTTGCAATTTCTGCATGAGCCCAAAATCATTTCAAAATTAGGAACCATTTAAAAGTAAAAAAAATAATGAGATTCTGGGGCGCCTGGGTGGCTTAGTCGGTTGAGCGTCCCACTTCCGCTTGGGTCATGATCTCACGGTTCGTGGGTTCGAGCCCCGCGTCGGGCTCTGTGCTGACTGCCAGCCCAGAGCCTGGAGCCTGTTTCAGTCTGTGACTCTCTCTCTCTCTGCCCCTCCCCTGCTCACGCTGTCTCTCTCTCTCCTAGAAATAAATAAAACATTAAAGAAAATAATGAGATTCTATTATATACTCACTAGACTATAATTTAAAAAAATGGCAATGCCAAACACTGGAGAGAGTAAGGATAAACTAGAACTCTCCTATTTTACATATATTGCTTATGGGAATGTAAAATGAAACTTCTTTGGAATTAACTTGACACTTACTTAAATAAACACACATTTACCATGTTGCCTACTAGCTCTACTTGTAGATATTTACCTAAATTAAACGAAAATATACGTTTACACAAAGAATATGCATAAATGAGTATGAATATACATAGCAGCCAAAACCTAAAAAACAATACAAATATAAAACAACTAATGAATGGATAAATATGACATGTAGCTGCATAATGGAATACTACTCAGCAATATAAAGAAACAAACTACATATTCATGAAATGATATAAATGAATATAAAATCATTATGCACAGCGAAAGAAACTGGGCACACTTATTATATGATTCCTTTCAAATAAAATTTCTAGGAAAGCATAATCTATAGGACAGAAAGCATATGTGTTTTGCTTGAGGAGAGAATTATCTAAAATCAGAAATGCAGAAAATTTTCTTTATTTGTTTTAATGCTTATTTGTTTTTGAGAGCAGGAGACAGAATGTGAGCAGGGGAGGGGCAGAGAGGGAGGCAGACACAGAATCTGAAGCAGGCTCCAGCTCTGAGTTGTCAGCACACAGCCTGACGTGGGGCTCAAACTCACTAACTGTGAGGTCATCACCTGAACCTGATCCGAAGTCTGACGCTTAACCAAAGGAACTACCCAGGTGCCCCGATGAGGAAAATATCCTAAGGACAGTAGGTTTCCAAAACATTGAGAAGATGGTTGTACAGATATATAGAAACTTACTAAAAGCCCATCAAACTATACACTTTCAATGAGTACTCTTTATGGTATGTAATAATATATTTATAAATGTATTTTTGAAAAAGCAAAAAACCTATTAACACATGATACCAAATTAACAAATTTAAAGAAAAAATGATTATGTCAATAGATACAAAGAAAAACTTAATATTCTAGACTATTCATGATTTTAAAAGGTAATTTTAATGAGCTAGGAATGTACTTGATAGCATCTACAAGCTACTATGAATGTTTTAGGCAAATATACATGAATAAGACAGCAGTAGAACTGTCTTTTGATTCATAAACCTAGTTTTCCAAGCAGTATCTCTCTTGTCACTTTTTTTTAGTTTCCTTTCCTTGCCTTGGTTTCAATCTTTCTGTCTGTTATTAGTCAATATCCTTGGTTGCAAGTGACACAAATCCAACTTCACTTAAATTAGGCCAAACACAAACAAACAAACAATGTTTATGTATGAATATGTGAATATATACATATATTGTTTATATGTACATAAACATATATAGCATGTATAATTGTGTGTAGATATATACACATATATATACATACATACATTACCTTCAATATGTGTATATGTGAATTTTACATGTTGGATATTCATTTCTATGAACAAATTAGGCCCTCTGATGTTTATCTCTTTGTTATTAATTACTCGGAAGTAAGATTTTACAGTAAGCTCAGACATACTAAAATTAAAGAAGTCAGTGCAAAATATAGAGCAGCTTAACTATTTTCATTTCTATTTTTCATATAGCAAGACAAAGATATGGATATTAAATAATTTACTGAGATCACTTACTATATTACCAAGGTCAACCAGATAGAAGCAATGACCAGGCTTAGACCTAGGATGGACTAGCTCCAATAACTTTGTTCTGAGTAGGACCAGGTAGGTTCAGCAAGTACCCAATTAGAATCAAAGCTTGTTTTAACCCATCCATTTAGATACTCCCTATCTACATTAATACGAGACATAAAAAGATAAAATCAATCAACATTATTTTCATGAACTTTGCTGCCTGTTGGAGCATTATGTACCTACCTTTGGAAGGAGTAGGCAGTCAAGCAACATTTCTACTGCCTAGGAGTCAGCATAAATCATGACAGTATAAAATGTCAGAATTTAAATTTCCAAAGAGGAAAGGGCCTAATCTGCAATTTCTTTATCTCAGATATCATGATGCATCAAGACACTCATAATTGGTTTCACGTTGAATTTCATAACTGAAAGCATCTGGACTCACTCCCTTGGTGACCAATGAGTAATTTCTGAGGCTGGGACAAATTACCTCTTTAAGAACAACAGCAGCTGTCTCTGTGATCTATAAATGTGTCTTCCCCTTTAGCCTGGGAGAATACTCATGCCACAGAAAAGCAGAGACAAGGGCATTATGGGAGGTATGGCTCTTGTGGAAAGCCAACTGTTCCCCATTTATCTTTTTAGTGGCCAATGAGCCTTTATGCACCATACAGCTGTTCCTTCCCGTCCTCCTGATTAGACACACTTGCCTGCTGTATACATACCTGATCATTAGACACATTCATCAGCATGTGAGAAGTCCTTTTTTCATATGATTTTTCCTATAACCTCAAAGGCAAACCATTTTCAGAGATTCGGTATATGAGAAAACATATTGGTAACTGTACTGAGAGTCAGGAAGAAAAATTCCTAGACCTAGACCTTTTAGTAGTAGGTTATGTATTCTAGGTCTGTAAGCTTAAATTAAGAGGCGTTATCTGGATGATCTTACCACTCTAAGTGCCCTGAATCTCTACTTTGTTCCTCTTAGTTTTACACTAATGAGCTATAATTATTAAAAACAATCCCATTGTATTTAATCAAAATTGCAAAAAGACCTGTCATGTGAGTGTCTCTGAAATATGACTCTCTGGCTCACATCCTCATGAGAAATTTAGAACGATTCTTCAAATTGCTTATGAGGGTTATGACATTATGTTCTATAACCTTGCAAATATATCATAAAATATCTTTCCCATTAATATGGAGCTTTTTCAAGTGCATTTTCCACATGTTTTTACTAAATTTAACAAAACACTAAATATTACTTAAACCACTGTTACTTTTCCAACACCCATATTGTTATTTTGGTGAATACAGAATAACTGGTAATCATTTCCTGCCCTCTTCCTGAACTAACCTGTGAAAAACTGAGCTAATAATAAGAAATAACATTAAAAATTCCCCTTCCTAAAATCCTTCCATAAACTCTATGGTTCTGGTTAAACGAAACAGATAAGCAAGTCTTTTCTGGAAGTGCCTGGATGGCTCAGTTGGTTAAGTGCCCAAATCTTGGTTTTGGCTCAGGTCATGATCTCACAGTTTTTGAGTTCAGGTACCATTGGGCTCTAGGCTGACAGTGCAGATCCTGCTTGAGATTCTCTCTCTCCTTTACTCTCTACCCCTGCCCTGCTCACACACACAGACACACACAGACACACACACACACACACACACACACACTCTCTCTCTCTCTCTCTCTCCCTCTCTCTCAAATTAAATAAATAAACATTTAAAAAGTTTCATGTCTTTTCTCACTTCTGTGTCCAACAAATTAATGAGGAATTCAAGATATATTTCAAAAGTCAAAATTTAATCTAAGAGATTTTAGAGAGTAGGAACTAGGTATTTGACCCTCAAGAGACAATTTTATAATCAACTATGGAAGTAAATTTAAATAAAATAAAATTCTTATTAAAATTGGTACACTTTTGTGTATGGCTTGATGAATTTAGACAAATTTATACAGTAATGTATTTACCATCCTGATAAGGTAATTTCCATTACCCCAATTTCCTTATGACCCACTGTAGTCAATTCCCTCTGTCTACCACCCATCCCCTGAAGTCACTGATCCTCTTTCTTTTTCCAGTTTTGACTCTTTTAATATTTTGTATGAATATAGTTTTCAATGTCTGGTATTAAAATTCGGGGCTCATTTATGTTTTGTGTATACATCAGTAGTTCATTCATCTTTATTGCTAAGTAGTATTCTATTTACGGATATGCCACATTTAGTTTATCCATTCCCTATTTGATGGACATTTACATTGCTGTTCAGTTTGAAGATGTTATGAATAAAGTTGCTGTGAATAATTTAATGCAAGTCTTTGTGTTAAGATATACTTTCATTTAACTTCAGTAAATAACCAGGAGTAGAACTGCTGGGTCGTATTGTAACTACATGCTCAACTTTATAGGACAATGCCAAATTGTTTTTCAAAATGGCCATACACTTTTGTGTGTGATATCTGCCAAAGCTAGGTATTAAAATAGTTGTATTGAATTTATTAAGCAAAAGCAATCTTCACTATCACATACTTTCTTAGCACAGTTTCAAAGAAAAATTTGAAGAGATGTAATATTCATATTCTGGGATCATTTAAAGCCTATGTCTTAAGCAAGATAAGCTTTTATCAATGTAGATTTAAATTTCTGATTTCACTGTAGATTTAAATTTAATTTAAATTTAATTATCTTAATAAACTGAAGAGCAATTGAAAATTTACTTAATGTCAAATTAATATTCATTTATAAGATATTTCATTTATAAAAGTTCCCAAAACTAATGACATAAGGTTACTTTTTAAAAACCGTGCTTGAATTTTTTTCCAATTATTTATTTTCAGTTTATTTAATCTTTATTAATGTCTTGCTTTAAAAGATATAGCAATTAAAACATATGCTTCCTTTTTCCATCTCTATCTATCCCAACTTTTTATTAATTACATAACTTTTATATTGCCAAGGTTTATAACATTATAAAAATTCAATGATCAGAAAATGAAAATCTTTTTTTTTAATGTTTTATTTATTTCTAGGAGAGAGAGAGAGAGACAGCATGAGCAGGGGAGGGTCAGAGAGAGAGGGAGTCACAGACTGAAACAGTCTCCAGGCTCTGAGCTGGCAGTCAGCACAGAGCCCAACGCGGGGCTCGAACTCAGGAACCGCGAGATCATGACCTAAGCGAAAGTCGGACGCTTAACCGACTAAGCCACCCAGGCGCCACCAAAAAATGAAAATCTTAAACAAGGGATGAAGATGTTTGGCCCCAGGCTTCTTTATAGAAATTCTAAGTGCCTAAGAAAATGAAGTATAATCTATCTCAGTGCCTTGGTTATGCAAATAGAAAGTTATAAATCAGACTATGTTATGTGATTTCTGTGAGCCAGCATTTAAAAAATACAGCAAGCTTCAAAATTGGTGGTGAACTTTGGCAGATTAAAAGATGAATGATGATGTCATGATGCATGGAGTAGAGGTGGAACCCATGGTAATAGAGAGCAAACAGCAATGAAGAATTATGACAACAGAACTGAGTTTAAGGTAATTTTAAAATCTCTTTATTGGTGCTCACTGAGCTAACATCTTGAATATAATTCTCTTAAATTCTTACCACAGTTCCCTTTATGTAATAGCTAGCTATAACTTGTGTGTGTCTGTTTCCTATTCTTAACGCTAAATTTACAGAAACCTCACACTGTACTAGACACTGCTGTGGATGGATAATACCAATAAGAAAAGACAGTGGGACACATTCAGAACCTGAAGGCAATGAGATAATATAGAAAACAATTTATCTTTAGTATTTCATACAAAGACCCTTACATATTATGTTTCTCCCTCTTTAACCAAAACACAGTATTACTTATACAATACTGGAGAATAGAACATATATATAGAAATTGGTAAAGAGGCCTATAATTCATACAGAAATTCAAGAGACCAAAAATACCCAAATGAATCTTGAAAAAGAAAAAAAATAACAAATTTGAAGAACTCCTACTTTCCAATTTCAAAACTTGCTACAAATCTATAGTAATTAAGACAGTGTGATACTGGCATAGGACTTGACAAATATGCCAATGTAATGGAATGGAGCTCAGAAATAAACCATTTCATTTATGGTCAATTAGCTTTTCACTAATAGAATTCAATGAGGAAAGAATACTCTTTCAACACATGGTTCTAGGACAATTGGGTATCTACATACAAAAGAATGAAGTTGGATCCCTACTCAAAATAAACCCAAAAAATTACTCGAAATAAATCATCAGCTTAAGGAAAAGAACCAAAATTATAAAACTCTTAGAGTAAATCACAGGAATAAATCTTTGTGATCTTGGGCCACTAGAAGTATGACAGACCTAGTTTCGATACATATTAAGCTCAGTGTTTAAGTTTTACATTCAGATTCTAGAGCTTTTGACAACTGACTTAGCCTACATTTTACTGAAGAAAATGATAAAATCTCAGAGGCATAATACTGATGTAAATAAATTCTAGTTAAGCTTGCCTGTAAATAGTTAAATTTTTCTAAATCTCTCACTGATTTCTGAAAAACAAAGATACGTTCCAGGCTCCACAAATATGTGATATCCTTTAACATGTTAAATATCATATAACTATGAGTTTGTATTTTTTCTCACTTTAAAAAAGATATGCTAAAAATCAAAGAGATGGAAGCTTTATAAGTCACCTAAGCTCTTTGGGCCTAACTGTAACCCAGACCTAGCTGACTCACCTGCCAAGTTGGGATATTTTTTTCAAGTTAATTTATTTATTTTGAGAGGTGTCAGGGTGAGACAGAAAGAGAGGGAGAGAGAGAATCCCAAGTAGGCTCCATGTTACCAATGTGGATCCTGAACCTGGGGCTTAAACTCACAAACTATGAGATCATGACCTGAGCTGAAATCAAGAGTCAGTTGAACATTTAACTAACTAAGCCAACCAGATGTCACCCTCCTCCATACCACGGCAAGTTAGTCTTCAAAAATAGATCCTGTCTGATGTCAAATCTTTCTTTTTTCCAATAGTACACTATTGATCAGAAAACATATTTAAGCCTATGTCTTTTGACATGTATGTCTGAAGATATTTTTCTCAAGGAAAATATTCCCTCATTCACTGAGGTTTATTATTATATTAAAATAGACTGAAAATAACAAGTATCAAGATACTTAGAATCCTGAGTTACCATCACTTACTGTGATCCTTTTTCCTCCTCCTCCCCCTTTCCTCCTCCTTTTTTTCTTCTTCATCTTTGTTGTCTTATTATTAATAATATTAATATTATTACTATTATTCAAAAAAGAGGTTGAAATATAACTAGTACAGGGCAATGCCATGCAAGCCAAGAGAGAAATAAAAAGAATAAAGTTAAATATACTAAATTCAGTATGTAGGAGAATACACAGGAACAAAGTCTATCAGAAGACAAGTGTATCTAATAAGACTACTAGTGACTAACAGAGACAAGTAAATGGAAAGGGAATAATAAAAGTCCAACTCAACAGTAAAGATTTACAAGTAATTGCTGTAAACTGTGCTGAAAACAACAACAAAAAATTCTAATAAATGTAGTTGCTGGGTTTTTTTCTTTTTCTTTTGAAACCTCTGAAAGTCTATACTCTAAGAATATAACAAATGAGAAATAGAGGCCAGGGCTCACAATGTCTAAAATTCAATCAAACCATATCAATCCCAGACTGGATCAGATCAATCCAACCCTAATCTAACTGCCAGTCAGAAGAAAATTAAATCCTCTCCTGAAGAATGTAATATCCAGTCCCTCTATAATTTTTAATATAAATATCTAGCATTAGTTAATATTGTCAGAAGGCATAAAGGTAATGTCAACTGAAAGAATGAATATCAAGGGGAAAAACATGATAGAAATATGTCCATATGTAAATTAATATATTAGAGTTATAGCTATGGTCTTAAACACACATGTATTTACTACATTCAAGAAAAATACACAGTGAAATGGAGACACTGACCATTGGAATATTGTTTAATCAAAGGGAAGCTGTAGTAATAAAAAAATATATTCACTAAAATTAAAAACTCAAACATAAATTGAATAACATGTTGAACACAGCAAATAAGCAGTAAAGTAAAAAAGAAAATAAAGGTTGAAATCACAGAAAAGGACAAAATATATACAGATTTAAGGAAAGATTATATATACATATACATCCACATATAATATGAATCACTAAAGAAATAGTATAGGGTAGAATGAAGAAGAAGCTATAGTAAAAAAAAAAAAAAAAAGGTGGTGTCCAAAATTCAAAAGTGAGATATAACATCAAGATTCAGAATTTTAAAAGGAATATGCAATTTAATACATAATTAATATGTAATTACATAAAAACAAGAAAAACCTACATCTTATCATATATCATGACAGGGTTCCAAAAAAGCAAAGGCAGTGAGCGAATCTTCAAAACAGCCAAAGTACATCTCAGGGCAAAATGGCAGAGTATGAGGATCCTAAACTCACTTATCCCATGTATACAACTAGATAGCACTCATATACGTACAAATATCCCAGAAAATGACTTGAAGACTGGCAGAAAAATCTAAATGTGCAGAAGAGGCCATATCGAAGAATGTAGGAAGGGTAGATAGGCAGTGGGGATGTAAACCCCATGGGTCTAGTCACCAGAGAGAAGGGCCTGCAGGTACAAAGAGAGGTGAGAAACAGACTTTAGCACCAGGAAGCCTGAATGGGGAAGACAAACCTACTTAGTATTTGGCTTTGCAAACGAGAGGCTGAATATGAATTTTATGAGTTCTTAAACCAGCAGGACTTAAAGCCTGGAACTTTAAAAATGGGTGGATTCAGCTCTGATAAAGCCTAGAGGGTAACAGAAAGCTATGCCCCTGCCCATAAAGACATAGCATGACAAACAGCCAGTAGAGATATAATATAGAAACAGCAATTTGAAAAACACTTGGGGCATAGAGAAGGGAAAGTTAGCTACTAATCACAGAATCCCCTGAAGGAATTCTCTAGGAACAAAAGAGATGGCAGGTGCCATTTTCCTCTTCCACCCCACACCCCAGCATAATCACAGGCTACCTGTAGGAACCAATGCTTAGCTAGCACTCACTAGTTAACTTGCTCATTTTGTGCCCCACCCCCTCCAGCCGGGCTTGTCTCAGTCCCAGTGATGCAAGTTCCATACCCCAGAAGACCTACATAAGCCTTGCCAATACAACTCCCTACCTCCCACAGAGTACACATTTGTTAAAACCGTAACCCCTGCCTGACTGTATGTGTTATGTGGAGCAGCCCAATTGCCACAGTCTCCACAGCAAATGCATACCTCCTGTCAAAAAGCACCAGCACACACAGCTTGTGGAACCCATCCAGAGACACTTCACAGAGTGGTCCCAGCTGCCCTGGTCTCTGCAGGGGGTGCGTGTACCCTGTGGAAGGGGACCACTGCCACCTCACTATGAATGCATGTTCCACCAACTACTTTCAAAATCAAGAGACATAGCGGACTTTCCTAACAGAGAAAAACAGGGACAAAGAGTGAGGCGAAATGAGAAGACAGATAAATATGTCCCAAATGAACCAAGAGAACAAAATCATAGCAAGAGACCTAAGTAAAATGAAGACAAGTAATATATCTGATGGAGAATTTAAAGAAATGATCCTAAAGATATTCACTGGTCTTGATAAAAGAGTAGAAAACATCAGTGAGACACAACATAGAAATAAAAAAGAATCAGAGATCAAGAAGATAATAACTGAAATTAAAAATACACTTGATGAAATAAATAGACCAGAGGAATGAATTAATGACATGTAAGAGAGAGTAATGGAAAGTAATCAATCTGAGCAAAGTGAGATGAAAAAAAGAATTATGCAAAATGAGAGAAACTTAGGGAAATCAGTGACTTCATCAAATGTAATATAATTTGTATTATAGGGATGCCAGAAGAACAAGAGAGAAAGAAGGGGGCAGAAAATTTATTTGAAGAGATAAGAGCTGAAAACTTCCCTAATCTGGGAAATAGATATCCATATTCAGGAGGCACAAAGATACCCCAACAAAATCAACCGAAGGAGGTTCACGCCAAGACATATAGTAATTAAATGGCAAAACTTACTGGTAAAGAAAAAAAAAAATTAAACCAGCAAGAAAAGAGAGTTACATACATGAGAAACTCCATAAGGCTATCAACAGATTTTAGAACAGAAACTTTGCAGACCAGAAGGGAGTGACATGATATATTCAAAGTGCTGAAAGGGAAAAATCTGCAGCCAAGAATGTTCTATCCAGTAAGGCTATCATTCAAAACAGAAGGATACATAAAGAGTTTCTCAGACAACAAAAACTAAAGAAATTCACCACTAAACTATCCCTATAAGAAATATTAAATGATACTCTTTCAGTGGAAAGGAAAAAACATAAGTCAAGAGTATGAAGAGTAAAAAACACAAAAGCAATAAAAATAAGCATATCTGTAAAAATCAAAGGATTTACAAAATAAAAGGATGTCAAATTTGACACCTTATACGTAAAATATAGGGGATTGGATTCAAATGTAAACAACCATTAATTTCACATAGACTGCTATACGCAGATATTATATACAAACCTAAGAGTAACCACAAAAAACAGTAATAGATATGCAATGAATAAAGAGAAAGAAATCCAAGTATATGACTAAAGAAAGCCAACAAACCATGAAAGAGAGCAAGAGAAAAAAGAACAGAGAATAATCACAAAGGGTAACAAAATGGCAACAAATACATATCTATCAGTACTTACTTTAATGTAAATGGACGAAACACTCCAATCAAAAGACATGGAATGACACAGTGTATTTTTTTAAAAAAAGACCCATCTATATGCTGCCTAGAAGAGATTAATTTCAGACATAAAGACACCTGCAGACTGAAAGTGAAGGGATGTACTAGGGTGCCTTGGTGGCTCAGTCAGTTAAACATCCGACTTCAGCTCAGGTCATAATCTCCTGACCAGTGATTTCAACCCTGTGTCAGGCTCTGTGCTGAAAGCTCGGAGCCTGGAGCCTACTTTGGAATCTGTGTTTCCCTCTGTCGCTGTGCCCCTTCTCCACTCATGCTCACTCGCTCTCACTCTCTCTCTCTTGCTCTCGCTCTTAATCTCTCTCAAATAAATATTAAAAAAAAGTGAGATGTACAAATATTTATCATACCAATGGATATCAAAAGAAAACCTGGATAGCATCACTTATACTGGACAAAAAAAAACTTTAAAACAAAGACTCTAACAAGAGAAAAGAGAAAGACACTGTCTTACAATAAACAGTACAATCCAACAAGAGTATATAACAATTGTAAATATTTATGTACCCAACATGGAAGAACCAAATATATAAAACAGTTAATGACAAGTGGAGGAATTAATCAATAGTAATACAATGACAGTGAAGGATTTTAACACCCCAAGCATACCAATGGACAAATCACCTAAGAAGAAAATCAACAAGGACTATATGGACTAAGATATAATCACATTCCATTCTAAAACAGCAGAATGCAAATTCTTTTCTTTTACTTTTGTTTATAGTTTATTTATTTTTGACACAGAGACAGAACATGAGTCGGGGAGGGGCATAGAGAGAAGGAAACACAGAATCTGAAACAAGCTCCAGGCTCTCAGCTAGCTGTCAGCACAGAGCCAGATGTGGGGCTCGAACCCACGAACTGCAAGATGGTGACCTGAGCTGAAGTCAGGCACTTAACTGACTAAGCCACCCAGGTGCCCAGAATGCACATTTTTTTCAAGTACACATGAACATCCTAAGAACAGTAAACAAATTAGGCCACAAAACAAAGCAATCCTCAACCAATTTAAAAAATGAGTAGGCTTAGTCACGAAATGACAAAGCTCAGAAGCCTCAACTCTGAATAGAAATTAAAAAGATTGAAGTCATACAACACATTTTTTTTTTGAGGGAGAGACAGCAAGCAGGGGAGGGACAGAGAGTGAGAGAAAGAATCCTAAGCAGTCTCCATGCTGTCAGCACGGAACTCAACGTGGGGTTTGATCCCATGAAACTCTAGATCAGGACCTTATCCAAAATCAAGAGTAAGACACTTAACCAACTGAGCCATCCAGGCTCCATACTATGCATCTTTTTTGACCACAACATTATGAAACTGGAAATCAACCATAAGAAAACATCTGGAAAGAACACAAATATATGTAAGTTCAATAAAACATAACTAAAAATGAATGGATCATGAAGGAATCAAATAATAAGTCAAAAATTACACGAAAACAAATGAAAATGAAAATACAATGGTCCAAAACCTTTAGGATCAATGCAGCAAAAGCAGGTGTAAAAAGAAAGTTTATAGCAAAATAGGCCTAACGCATGAAGTAAAAAAAATCTCAAATAAACAACCTAACCTTACACTGAAAGGTGCTAAAAAAAAAAAAAAAAAAAAAAAAAAAAAGAATAAGCAAGACTCAAGACCAGCAGAAGGAAGGAAAAAAAAAAGATCAGGACAGAAATAAATGATAAAGAAAATAAACAATAGAACAGATCAATGAAACCAGGAGCTGCTTCTTTGAAAGAATCAACAAAATTGACAAAGCTGTAGCCAAATTCATCAACAGAGAGAGATACAGGGTGGGGTGGACTCAAACAAATCACAAATGAAAGAGGAGAAATAACAATCAACATCACAGATACACAATGATTCCAAGAGAATATTTTGAAAAATTATATGCGAATGAACTGGACAAGCTTGAAGAAATGGATGAATTCCTAGAATTATGTAACCTATCAAAATTGAAGCAGGAAATAATAGATAATTTGAACATATAGAATACCAGCATTAAAACTGAATCAGTAATCAAAAAACTGCCAAAAAACTCAAGTCCAGGACCAGATGGCTTTACAAGTGAATTTTATCAAACATTTGAAGAAGAACCAATCCTTCTCAAACTATTTCAAAAACTGTAAAAGGAAGGGAAAATTCCAAACTCACTCTATGAAGTCAGTATTACCCTGACACCAAAATCAAACAAAGATATCATCACACACAGAAAAGAGGACTATAGGCCAAAAACTCTGGTGAACATACATGCAAAAATTCTCAACAAAATAGTTGCAAAGTTAATCCAACAGTACATTAAAAAAATCATTCACCACAATCAAATGGATTTATTCATGGAATGCAAGGGTGGTTCAATATTCACAAATCAATCAACATGACATACCATATCAATAAGATAAAAGATAAAAATATATGATCATTTTAATAGGTTAAGTTAAGCATGGGATAAGGTACAACTACCATTCATGATAAAAGCCCTCAACAAAGTAGGTATAGATGGAGCATATCTCCACATAATAAAAGCCATATATGAAAAACCCACAGTTAACTTCACAATCAATCGGGAAAAACGAGAGCTTTCCCCTAAGATCAGGAACAGGATAAGGATTTCCTTTCTCACCTCTTTTATTCAACATAGTACTAGAAGTCCTAGCCACGGCAATCACAGTAAAAAGAAATAAAAGTCATCCATATTGTTAAGGAAGAAATAAAACTCTCACTATTTACAGATGATACAATACTATATATAGAAAACCTATAAAACTATATTGAAAACTGTATAAAAACTGTACGTCTATAAAAATTATATAAAAACTACATATATAAAACCATAAAAGACTCCACCAAAAAACTACTAGAACTGATAAACAAATTCAATAAATTGAAAGATATGAAATCAATGAACAAAAATCTACTGTATTGCTATGCACTATAATGAAGTAGTAGAAAGAGAATTTTTTTAAACAATCCAATTTACAATTGTACCAAAAAGAACAAAATACGTAGGAATAAACTTAACCAAAGAAGTGAAAGACCTTTACTCTGAAAACCATAAAACATTGACAAAATAAAGACATAAAGAAATGTAAAGACATTCCATGCTCATGGACTGAAAGAACAAATATTTTTAAAACATCTATACTACCCAAAGCAATTTACAGATTTATTCAATCCCTATGAAAATATCAACAGCATTTTTCACAGACCTAGAAAAAATGAGCCTAAAATTTGTATGGAACCATAAAAGACCATAAACAGACAACGCAATTCTGAAAAGAAAAATAAAACTGGGGTATCTTAATTCCAGATGTCAAGTTATATTACAAATTTGTAGTAATCAAAATAGTATGGTACTAACACAAAAATAATCAAATGGATCAATAAAACAGAGTAGAAAAATACAGAAATAAACCCATAATTAAATGGTTAACTGATCTTTGAGAAATAGGAATGAATACCCATTGAGAAAAAGTCTCTTCAACATATATTGTTGGAATAACTGGCTAGCTATATGCAAAAGAATTAAACTGGATGACTTTTTCTTAAGTTTTATTTATTTATTTTGAGAGAGACAGAGAGCTGGGATGGGGCAGAGAGAGAGAATCCCAAGCAGGCTCCATGCACATCAGGGAACCCAATGCAGGGCTTGATCCCACAACCATAAGATCATGACAAGAGCCAAAATCAAAAGTCAGACACTTAACCAACTGAGTCACCCAGGCTCCCCTGGACCATTTTCTTAAACCATAAACAAAATAAACTCAAATGGTTTAAAAACCTAAATGTGAGACCTGAAATCTTAAAAATCCTAGAAAAGAACACACATAATAACTTCTTTGACATT
Organism: Proteles cristata cristata; assembly: GCA_017311185.1. Taxonomy (NCBI): domain Eukaryota; kingdom Metazoa; phylum Chordata; class Mammalia; order Carnivora; family Hyaenidae; genus Proteles; species Proteles cristata. The sequence continues at coordinate 279,165 of JAESUZ010001372.1, forward strand.
GACTGTAGCACTAGATATATCTCCTGAAGCAAGGGAAATAAAAGCAAAAATAAACAATTGGGACTACATCAAAATAAAATTTCCTGCATAGCAAAAATAAAAATTGGGACTACATCAAAATAAAATTTCCTGCATAGCAAAGGTCAACACAGCTAAAAGACAATCTAGGGAATGAGAAAACGTATTTGCAAATTACATCCACTAAAGTGTTAGTATTCAAAATATATAAAGAATTTATACCCTTGAACAGCAAAAAAAAAAAAAAAAAAAAAAGGTAAATAATCTAGTTAAGAAATACCAGAAGATATGAATAGATATTTCTCTAAAGCAGGTATCCAGACGAGCAACAGACTGCTCAGCATCACTCATTATCAGGGAAATGCAGATTGAAACTACAATGAGATATCACCTCACATTGGTCAGAATGGCTGAAGTCAAAAACACAAGAAACAGCAAATGTTGTGAGAATGTGGAAAAAAAGGGACCCTCTTGCACTGTTGGTGGGAATACAAACTGGTGCAGCCACTGTGGAAGACAGTATGGAGTTTCCTCAAAAAGGTTAAAAATAGAACTTTCCTATTATTCCATAATTACACTACTGCGTATTTACCGCAAAACTACAAAAACACTAATTTAAACGGATTCAAGAACTGCTATGTTTACTGAAGCATTATTTACCATAACCAAATTATGGAAGCAGACCTAGTGTTCATCACTAGATGAAATGATCATGAAAATGGAATATTATTCAGCCAGAAAAAAGAATGCAATCTTGCCATTAGCAATAAGATGGATGGAGCTAGAGAGTATAATTTTAAGTGAAACAAGTCAGAGAAAAACAAATACTATGAGGTTTTATTCATATAATGAATTCAGGAAACAAAACAAATGAGCAAAGGGGGAAAAAAATAAGAGAAACATAGAGACACCAACTAAGAAACCGACTCTTAACTATAGACAACAAACTGATGCAAACCCCCTGCTTGCCAGGGGGGAGGTGGGTAGGGGCATGGGTGAAGTAAGTGATGGGAGTAAAGAATACACTTATCATAATGAGCACTGAGCAATGTACAGAATTGTTGAATCACTATACTGTACATCTGAAACTAATATAACACTGTTTATTTACTATCCTGGAATTAAAGAATTAATTTAAAAAAAACAATAGTAAGAGTAAAGATATGTTTTGTTAAAAGAGCAACATGAGACTGCCAGGTTTTTTGAAGAAAAATGCAGAAATCTAGAAGACAATGGAATGGCTTGTTTTAAATGCTAGAAGGAAATTTAAAAGTTTGCAGACTAGATTTGGTACTGAGGAGGCCAACATGGTGGAGAAGTAGGGGGATCCATACCTCCCACACTTCTCAAACAAAGAAGGGCTGAAGCCAAAGGACTTTGAACATCAAGAATCTTGGAGGAAAAGAGACTGAGTCTACCAGGGAGACACCGGGACACCCTGACAGGGCATAGGTGGGTGATTGCTAACTGGGGGAGATAAAATAGGCTGTGTAGGCACAGAGGGGATGGATCCCTTTCAGCAGAGACACAAAGGGAAGAGAAAGGGTGAGATAGCTAGGTCTGTATTTGGACAAGAGAAAAACCTCAGACCAGGACTGAGAGGAATCGCATCATTAACTGCAGGGCTTTTTTTTTGGACTGGGGCCTACTGTCCTGTTCACACACCTGGGGAGGAGAGGAATTATTTCCGGGTTCGATGGTAGGTCAGGGGCGTAGTCTGCAGCAGGAGAAACTGGTCCCCTCTCTGAAGTGCTGTGGCACAGGACAGAACCATCCTGGACCACATATCGGGCAGCACTGAGAGGCACTTCCCCAGTGCCAGGGCGCACGGAGAGGGAGTTGAAATCCCAGCCAAGCGCTGGGGCACCAGAGGCGGTGGAGCGGGGCAGTCTGCGTCGTCTGCACCCTCGGCACTGAGGACTGCTCCAAAAGAGTGATTTGGGACACTGGGTGTGTGGAGGCGGAGGAGAGGGGGAGAATGGTGGGGGGGTGGTCACCACCAAAGGACAGGGGTTGGGCCCCCAGTGGAGGTGGGACTCACCTACACCAAACTATGCCCCCCGCACCCCCCATGCCAGAGTATCTACTCAGGGGATGGCCGCTGTGGAGCCAGACGCCCTGTCCTCCAGACCATTGATGCTGCATTGCCTGGATTGTTTCTAGGACAGTTTTTATTATTTATATATATTCTCCCTTCCTTTTCTCTTTCTTATCCTTTCCCTCCTCTAGGCTGGTTACTCTGGTTATTGGTTTGTTTAAGCAGATATATTTAATCCATTCTCTTGATACATGTTCTGCACTTCCTTTTTTATTTTCCTTTCTCTCTCTCTGGAATAATCAAGTCATATAGTTTCTCTGTCTGGGTAACTTTATCTTCATTTCTCCCCCACTCCCCTTCTTTATTTTCCTTTCTCTCTCTGGATTAAGTCTTTTAGTCTCTCTGCCTGGTCAATGTTTACTTTTTTCTTTTTCCCCACCCATGTCATTTCTCTCTTTGTAGGTGCTCTTCCATCAGCACCACCTCTACCCTGTTCTTTACTCCTAGCTGGTGTTTCTGTTTTTTTTGCTCTTGGACTGTTTTCCATTTTTGTTTGTTTGTTTGTTTGGTTTGTGTGTCTGTGTGTTTTTGTTTTCTGTTTGTTTTTCTTTCCAGGGCTCCTTCAAGGAACAAATCACAGCACACCTGCTGGAGGGTCTAAAACATCACTACGAGTAGGGAAATAAAGTAACCAAAGTCACAAAAACAGAGAACAGGTAACACCTCCAAAAAACACCTCCTGAAAGGCCAGGCCCTGGACAGCGTATGACCCCCCCTTAAATACAGCAGTGCTCACAGGGGCAGAACACGTAACAAGGTTTTAAAACTCTTAAAGGAGAGAAAACTAGCCAAAATGACAAAATGGAAGAATTCACCTCAAAGGAAATTCCAGGAAGAAGTGACAGATAAAGAATTGATCAAAACAGATAGAAGCAACATAACTGAACAAGAATTTAGAATAATAGTCATAAAATTAATCGTTGGGCTTGAAAAAGGCATAGAAGACAGCAGAGAATCTATTGCTACAGAGATCAAGGAATTTAAAAATAGTTATGATGAATTAGATTTGATACAGTGGGGAAAATATTTTCATAAAAAAACACAAAAACCTGCTACTAGCAAACCCAGACTAAAGGAATGCATTTCACTAAAAACCTAATTTCACTAAAGTTAAATTATTCAAGCAGAAAGAAAGTTATTCCACAAAGAAATCTTCTGAGGTTGAAAAGAATAAAACTCAGAAAGAAAAATATGTAAGTATATGGGGCGCCTGGGTGGCTTAGTCAGTTAAGCGTCCGACTTTAGCTTAGGTCATGATCTCGCGGTTCGTGGGTTCGAGCCTCGCGTCTGGCTCTGTGCTGACTGCCAGCTCAGAGCCTGGAGTCTGTTTCGGTCTGTGACTCCCTCTCTCTCTGACCCTCCCCTACTCACGCTGTCTCTCTCTCTCTCCTAGAAATAAATAAAATATAAAAAAAAAATTTAAAAAAATATGTAAGTATATATAAGTAAATATTGTTCAAAACAGTAATATTAATGTTTTGTAAGGGTAAAACATATGACAATATACACACTAGGTAAGGTAAATATAAATATAATAATATATAATAATATAAATTAAATTCCACAAGAACTTTGTATTATCTAGAAAATAGTTTAAAAATTCTAATTTAAATTAGGTCTAACAATTAAAATATGAATGTGGAATATGCCATAGAAGGCAAGAAAAATGATAAATTTAAGACAAGAAGAGACAAATTATCAAACATATAGTAAATAGTTTGGTTTAAACCAATATAAATCAATAACTTAAAAATATATATGTAAATGAATTATAAAATAAATTTAAATGATAAAAACTATCAAATTAGATTAAACTACATCCTATATAGCTGGTAAGATTAAACTACAAACTGTAAGTTTCTTTTAAAAATAACACTTTAGGGGCACCTGGGTAGCTCGGTCAGTTAAGCGTCCAACTTCAGCTTAGGTCATGATCTCACAGTTCATGGGTTCAAGCCCCGAGTCAGGCTCTGTGCTGACAGCTAGCTCAGAGCCTTGAATCTACTTCAGATTCTGTGTCTCCATCTCTCTCTGACCCTGCCCTGCTCATGCACTCTCTTTCTGTCTCAGAAATAAATAAAAAACATTTTTTAAAAATCAGTAAAAAAATAACATTTTAAATATAGAGAAATAAAAATACTAAAAATAAAAGAAGAAAAAGACATACTTTTTAATACATTATTCTTTTAAAAATCAGCTTTGCAATTTGAATTTCTACAAGTAGATATGGATATCACTGATTTTCAAACTTTCTCTAATCTGTTTCTAAAGCTATCCATTTCCTCTAAGCATAGTTTTATCTGTATTCCACAAATTTTATCTGCTAATTTTATCAATTAGTTCAAAATATTATCTTCCTTTTGTCGGGAGTTTTTTTTTTCCTTTCACAGTATATTGCATAATATCCAACACTAAGGATTTTTTAATTATCTTATTGGCATTGATTTCTATGTCTATTGTGGTCAGGGAAACATCACTATGTACTTTCATTTTTTTAAATATTATTAAGATCTTTTTTTCTTAACATATGTTTGATTCTGGTAAATATAGCAGCAATACTTGAAACTATATGTGGTCTGAAGTTGCCAGAGGGTAATAACCTATACATGTGAATTTGGAAAAATGTATTAATCATGCTGCTCAAATTTGAATGTACACATTTCCTATGAATCTATCAATTCTACCTTTAAATATGTTCATAAAGGGTATGTACATATACCTAATAGAATAGAAATGTACATGCATGCTTGCTTGCATACACACATCCATGCACACACACACGAGTTAAATATAGGGACATAGGTATTTCTGTGTGTTTATACATGGACGTAGATATATATATTTGTTCACTGCAGCATTATTTGTAACAGCAAAAGAGTGAAATCACCCCAAATGTTCAAAAAGCATAAAAGTTTAAGTCAATAAATACAAATAAAAACTTCTGCTTTGCCCAATGATAGGAATTTCACAGCTATAAAAATGTGTAAGCATTACACACAAATGCCTAAATATTGTGATTGAATTTACATAAAGTTCAAAAACAAGCAAAATTAACCTAAGGTGATAGAAGTCAGAATATCACTTGTATTTGTGGTGGCGGCACAAGTGATCTTCTAGTGTTTAGGCATCATTTTTCACCTTGATCAGGATAAAAGTCATCAAGCTACCACTTGTGCATTGTAGTATGCATATATTACACATCAATTTAAAGCAGACTTATTTTTAATTTTTGAAAAAAACATATGAAATGGAGGAGTTGAAAATGAAAAGAAAGTCAATAATGCAAAAGATACTAACCAGGTAAAATATTTTTCTTTGAAATAATTGGGCCCAGTATGATCCTCAAATTTATCCTAGAACATAAGTATGATGTGTTACTGACAATGGTATAGTGGGTATAACACAGGCTTTATGTGGAGACCTGGGATTTTGCTCCATCATTACCATCTTGGGTATGAGTAAGTTTCCTTATGTGTCTCTGAGTCTCTATGCTTTGAAAGACACACAGAGGCAGAGTCACAGGCAGAGACATGGATTTACTGGTCACCTTGATATCTAGATTATAGTAATCAGTTAAAATTTAATTTCTATCCTTCCTTATTTTTATTTCACAGTAGGAGGCAATGAGACGTGGAAGGGTTGGATATCTTCTTATGTTGCTGTTGTAATAGTAGTAGAGCCAGGATCAGAACTCAAAGCTTCACAGCTACTATTAACACTTTATCCTACTTAGGTATTTTCACTTTTTTCACTTCTGTAAGCTGTCACTGGCCAGAACTAACCAACTTTACCAGGTAGAAATGTCAATTCAAAAAATGTTTAGACCTTACCCCCTTAACATCCTTCAAAATGAACACTTTTTAGCGTCATTAGAAATTATCATTTACAGGTAAAGATCTTTTACTTTGAACCTATAGATAGGAAACTGAATCCCTGCCTTTCTCATAATTCTGCATATCAGCTCGTCTCTCATACATTCATCTTTGAGAAGTCCCTTCTGAAAGGATGTAGTCCAAGTTACCATGTATCATTGTAGTATTATGGTGATGACTTGTCATGGAAAGTACATTCTCTGACCACATTAGATAGAAAATGATAGCTTCACGGAAATAGAATTCCAGTACTTAGAGCCCTAATGAATCAAGGATGGAGGCTAAGGAACTTTGTTCCAATTTTGTACCCTCTAATCATTTTTCACTAAACTTCCCCAGTAAGGTTTTCTTCTTGGACACTATTAACCAATCAAGGCTTTAAGGAAGTCCCATATTGCACAATGCACGGTGGCAATTCTTTGCAGAGCAGCTGGACCACCACTAGTGCATGCATGCAGAAATATTTAAGAGTATTATCACTATTACATGGATACTCCAAAAGTGAAAAGGCTCCCTTTTCTATTCATGTTTTGCTTGTCTCCAAATTAAGAGACTATTTATATGATATTTAGGTTGATGGTCCATGTTTTAGGATTACTCAATCAACAAATATGGAGGGTAAGGTAGGAGCAAGAATAGAAGGCTGAATGAACAGTACTGGTGGGAGCTAACGGGTACTTGAGCAAAAGATGTACAGAGAAAATGAAAAACATGAATAGGCTATGCACATGTAAGAAATTTAAATTCACTGTTATGAACTGAACATTCTATAAGGCAGCTATCAAGAAAAGCATCATTTTACAGATGAGAAAACTTGAGATCAGTCAAATGTTTTTCCCAATACCACACATCTTTCTTGTATTAAGGGGTAGGATCTCTGAGTTTGTATCTTGTTCTTTTTTTTTTCCTATAGGTTCTCAGGGATCCTGATACCACCTACACCCACATCCACCCACCCTACACACTGTACAGACACACAAATACTGATACCAATGATCCTTGGAAACTCTACTGTCTTTGGCTGAAACACTTAACCCTCAAAAATAGAAGTAAAACCTGTGTTTTACCTAAGGTATTCTACCTTCTAGTAGTGGCAATTTACTTAACATCTCTAAGCCTCAATTTAATCAACTAGAAAAGATAAAGTTATAATAATACTTGCAGGCTTATTCTAAGGGCTCAGTAAGATCATAAATCACCTGGTTCTATATCTCATTCAAAGCTCTGATCTGCCATACCATATTGAAAATGCGTTATTGGTATACTGTGAAGTAGTTAGTCCCCACTGAAAAAGAGCTTTCTCAATGATAAGAACAGGGTCTATTCTAGAAGTCCATGCCCACATGCTTAACAAAGCAAACAATGTGTTGTTTCATCTCATAAAGGAGGTCACCATGTCTTTGCAGGGAAACTAGCAACCAAATCCTGTCTGCCTGCTGGTCCTCTTCTAGAACTCACATGGTCCCCAATATCACCCAGACAGTAGAGATGCATTGCTGATGGAAGTGGATTCTCTAGAAAAGTACTCTGTAGCAACATTTATCAAGCAAATGGCAAAAATTCATATCTGAGCCAATATGGTTTTCTCTAAAGCTGTGCTCTTTATATTCCATGCTAGGTCAGGAGGACCTTCTGTTTTTTATTTCCTGTGATATAAAGGCATGTATCCAAATAGACATGAAAGTTAAAATGAAAAGGAGGAGTGCAGACACAGGACCTCAATGAGAAAGAGATGAACTCTTCAACTAGGGAATTTTAAGAGACTTTAATAAAGGGATTATGTACAAAGTATGGGCAGGATTAAGGGGAACCAAAAACAAATATGAAAGGAGTCATCAGATAATAGCAAAGGAAGCAGTTAGTATCGCACACCTAAAGGGACAGACAGGGAAGCAGATACCAGACCCTGGAGATAGAGTTGTAGCTAGAGGAGAGGAAAATCCTAGAAGAGCTAATACCTTCAGATGAGACATACAGCCACCACCAACACATGGTCTGGCTAGGAAGAAACCGGAGTAATAAAATATACCAACCTTATTACAAAAACATCCTCTAGTGCTTCCCATTAGTCCACCTGTCACTCAGAACTCAAGGGAGCCTTTTGATGCATTCCCAAATTATCTACACTTGAGGATGCAGTTCACCATGTACAGCACATGTTTTTCATGTATAAGTCCCCTTGGTTCAATCTGTACTTTACCTAAATATTGGAATAAGGAATCCAACTCATTTCTTTTGGCAGATCTTTCTTCAAATATTAAAAAAAAAAAAAACTTAAAGTAGGTTATTGGATACAGAATTATAATCTCCTGGAAGAGAGAGAATGAAGTAGAGTAGTGGATTCAGAAGGGGAAAGAAATTACAAATTAGAAGAGCACTGGGGCTCCTTGGTGGCTCAGTCAGTTAAGCATCCGACTTCAGCTCAGGTCATGATCTCACGGGTTTGTGGGATTGAGCCCCATGTCAGGTTCTGTGCTGACAGCCAGCTCAGAGGCTGGAGCCTGTTTTGGATTCTGTCTCTGTCTCTCTCTCTCTCTGGCCCTCCCCTACTCACACTGTCTCTCTCTCTCTCTTTCTCTTAGAAATAGAGAAAACAATAAAAAGAATTTTTTTTTTAAATTTAAAAACTTAGACGGGCATCTAGGTGGCTCAGTCACTTGTACAATCTGAGCCCTGGTCTTGAGTCACCAAGAACAATGAGAATAGACAAATCAAATGTGGGCTTAGGCTTTAGAAGAGTAAAGAAAAGTCTCTAGAAAATAATAGCTCTATGTCTCAGGTGAAGGATCAGTATAGTTCCAGGGAGTTTTAACAGATGCCATGTAAGCAATACTAAAGGTAATCACATACTAGTCACTTAAGTTAGCCCCTTCACTCTAGATACTATTATCATCTCTCCAGAAAAAATTAATATCTGCCTTTAGTGTATATTCATCAAATTTCTTTTTGTTACTGCCTTTGCATTTAAACTGTTTGGTCATCTTTATTTTCCATTTTAAAGTAATAAATGACCATAAAGAAAATTTGGAAAATAAATAAAAACATAGAACTGTAATTCCACCTCTAAAAGAAAATCACTGCTAACAGTGTATTCTCTACATTTTCTAGGCATAATTTTACTTGCTCACTGTTTCCAAATATAATTTATCTGCTTGTTTTACACACTTGTAATTATCCTTTAGATCAGTAGTTTTTAAACTATGGCCTTCAGATGAGCAGCATGGGGATCACCTGGAAACTTGCTAGAAATGCACATTTTGAGGCCCCATTACAGACCTACTGAAACAGAAAGTGGTGTTGAAACTTGGCAATTTGTGTTCTAACAAGCCATCCACATAACATGATGTATCTTGAAGTTTAAGAACCACTGCTATAGACCCTATTTTATATTCTATATTTTTCACTTGATATTATCATATTCAAATTTTCCTATCATGACTAACACATTCATTTTAATAACTGTTTAGGATTTACAGTACTGAAATTATAACTCATATTAATAATTTATAATTCTAAAATTTATAATCCTAGGGAATATAATTCATTTCAACAGCTGTTATTCATTCATTGATTTTGTAATATATGCTATGTCCCTTCTATGTAATAGTGTTCTACATGCTATGGATATAATATCAGAATGGAAAATATATACTTAATCATTACTCACCTAGGTAATTTCCACTTTTTCACCATTATAATTCATGTCAAAGCTAAGTATCTTTTTAATGTAAAGGCCCCCCATTCTTATATTTTAGAAGGAAGAAAATATTATCTAAATCACTATGACTTTGAGTACAAAGATGTTCCATACTGACATCAGAAAAGTATATTTTATTTTTCCCATGATTCTCTTCTCTTTTCTTTATTAAGGTAAAAAAAAATTTCTAGGAGCTCAGTCATAACAATACTCCAACCTGAGATTTCCCTGCTCCTCAGTGAGAAGCATAGAAACTCTAGTTAAGTCTCAGAAAGAATCCATTCTCTGCTATTAGTGACAAAAATATGTGGTCCCAACTGTTGTAATTCTTGTCCAGTTCAGTGGTGGTTAAAGCATTTTCATCATTGCTGTTTGGCAATAATCTCTTATTTCTGATTAAGAGGGGAAAATATGTCACCTCTTTCTTTAGTGCTATTTTCTGCTATGATCCCCAGTTTGTACCAGAATTCCTAGCATGCCCATTTGTTTTTATGTCCTCACACAATCATGACCAGAGGGCCAGAGTGGCCGGGCATGAAGACACTATCTTTTAAGCCACAGGCTGTGCCAGGAGACCCATTCCTCTGAGATCCTTTAAACGTGGGGTTGAGCATGTCTGGCTCGCTCCTCCCTTTCTGTGGATTTTTATTCCTTGTTATTCAACCAGTTGACCTAGGACAAGACTAAGTTGGCCCACTGAAGAGATCTAATAATGTTAAATCCCAAAGGGGTAGAGGCCTGCTCCAGTTTATTCTCTTCCCAAAGATTTCTTGGGCCTTTTGCCACGAAAAAGAGAAAGGGCACACTCTTTTAGGTAACATCAAATGGAATGTGTGTCTATTTCCTCAAATACTGGAGGTTTAATCAATTGCAGCTACACAATTTAAATGAAATCCTAGGGGCACCTGGGTGGCTCAAGTGGTTAAGCATCCAACTCTCAGTTTCAGCTCAGGTCATAATTTCATGGTTTCATGGGTTTGAGCCCCTCATTGGGCTCCAGGCTGATGGGATTCTCCTCTGCTTGGGATTCACTCTCTCCCTCTCTCTCTGGCTCCACCCCCCCACCCCCACACCAGCCCTATTTGAGCTGTCTCTCTCAAAATAAATAAATAAATGAACTTGAAATTTAAAAAAGAAAAAAGAAAAAAGAAAACAAACATCCTAGAATTAACAGCATATTTTCCAGGATGATTAGCTATTTGCTCCAATTGATATAATACAGACTAAAAACTTTGAAGTATGTTCAATTTATCAACAAGTATCTATTGAGACTCTTCTATGTGCCAGGAATTATTTTATCCACTTTGGGATGCATCAAACTAAAACAAGCAAAATTCCCTGCCCTTGTAGAGTTTACATGCTGATTGAAGACAAGGACAACAAACAACCAAACAGATAAAATATATTATTTGTGTGTCAAAAGTTAGAATGATTTAGAGGAAAAAGATGGCAAGGAAGATGAGGAATCTGGCTGTAATTCTAAATATTATCCTCTGGATTGGCATTCCTGAGAGGTGACATTTGATCTACATCCTGAAGGAGTTGAGGGGGCAAACCCTATGGTTATTTACATAAAGCATGTTCTAGGATCAACTTTTGCACATAGCTGGGGCTCTACCGAGGGAAGCATTGCAGCTGAAGCAGGGTATGAGCAGACATGAAGATTTCCTGCTAAGGAATTGTTGGGGTGTGGGCTTGTGTAGCTCACCATCCTATTCTGCTGGGATTTTGTGAAGCCTTTTAGGATGAGGGAGAATGAAAGGGCTGGTATGTTGGAGAATTTGGGAGAGAATGGAAGAAGCTGAGGTGGAGTCCCACCTCCACTCTGTCTCTGTGTTCTTTCCTTCTTGCACCTAGACTGTGAAGTACAATTGATTTCTTTTTGAAGATGCAAGTGATTTTTGATGTGTTCAGTAAATTCTAGAATCCCTGGATTTGAAGAAAAGTTGTACATGGCAAGACATTAAAGAATTTCTAACCCCCTAAAGGCTCAAAACAGTAATTTCAAGTATGATAAAAATGTAAAATACCTCATCAAATATCTTTGTATTGGTTGCATGCTGAAATTATAACATTTTGAATGTTTCGGTTAAATAAAATATTACAATTGCTTTACCCATTATTTTTTAACTGTTTTTAATGCAGCTACTAAAAAATTTAAAATTATATCTGTGGATAGAAGCATAAGCAAAGGCTAAGGTGGTAATCATATTGTAATATGTAAATGTATCAAATCAACCCACTGAATACCTTAAACTTACACAATGGTATATGTCAATTATACCTCAATAAAAACAAATTTTAAAAATTATTTAAATTATACTTCTATTTGATAGCGATTTTAGAATCTTAATAATATTTTAGAATATTTTTAAAAATTTATCTTGAAATAATTATAGACTCACAGGGATTTGAAAAAATAGTCCAGAGTGGTCCAGTGTACCCTTCACCCAGTTTACCCCAATGGGTACATATCGTAGAACCATAGTAAAATATCAAAACCAGGAAACTGGCATTGGTACAATGTGTGTTTTAGTTCTATGCCATTTTATCACATGTGTATGGTGAATTCAACCACCGTATGAATCTAGAGAACTATTCCATCATCACAAAGATCTCCCTATGTTTAAGTCTTCAGAATAACAACTGGTGAATTGCTCTATCAGTGAAATGGAGAGGTACAAATTTCTCACAACATTTCCCTTACTTGCCTGGTTGAGCAATTAGGAGAGACATACTTCACGGTGGTGCAACAGACATGACTCACTGAAGCAACAACTATAAATTCCTCTTCCTCCAATAAACTGCTAAGAACAGCCCTTTGGAATTTATCTCTTTCACTCTCATTCCTAAGGTAATTTGTTAATATTTCTATAGTAATAAACTTATCATACTACTTTTTTGGTAAAACGTTATTCATATATTCTTCCCTCCCTTCTATAACCAAACTATGCTCCTAAGGGTAGTAGCAATAATTTACTATTCTTATTATCTTTAAAAAAATTTTTAAGTTTATTTATTTATTTTTCAGAGAAAGAGAAAGTGAGAGAGCAGGGGAGGGGCAGAAAAAACCGACAGAGAGAGGATTGCTGTCAGTGCAGAGCCTGATGCAGGGCTCAAAGTCACCAACTATGAGATCATGAAATCAAGAGCCGAATGCTTAATTGACTGAGCCACCCAGACACCCTGCTGGTTTTGTATCTTTAACATCTAATGCAGTCTCTAGGCCCTCATAAATGCTTAATGAATGTAAAGTTATATTAAAGAAATCATAAATATAAAAGTATTATCAGGAAACATGCACAGTATTACTGAAATATTGTCAGGTGCAGCGATAAAGAACAAGGGCTTTAGAATTGCCAAGTCTGGGTCTTAAGTCTTTAATGTAATAATATATATCTGTTTAACCTGAAAAGTTTCCTAAGCCCTCATAAGTCTTAATTTCCCTTTATATAAAAATATATAATGATAGTGCTTACAAAATAGGGATGTTGGAAGTATTCATTAATATACTACATAATATATGGTTATACATAGTGTTTAATATATATTATCTATCTACTAAATATTAGCAGTTCTTTAGGTAAAAAGAAAATGAGACAGAAATACCTCATTTTCTTTTAGAAACATTTAGAAACACCTAAGTATAATTCTAGGTGGAGATTCTATTTAATTACAGGAAGTAGACAATTATTACTGTAACCTTAATCAAACTCAGGAAACAACTCAGCACTTATTCACTTGGAGACAGGAGAGTAGTATTTAAGTGAATTCTAAAGTCAACCTCTAGAGAATTGATTGTGAGCCTCACTCTTGACATGATGGCTAAATAAACAATTACTTATTAACTGCTGCCTGGAGGTTCACTTTTTAATCTCCTGAACTAGTGATAAAATGAAGATTTGATTTGGAGATTTAAAATCAGGCTATAGACAATTTGCAGCTAAGGTGAGAAAGTAACAGGGAACAGGGAGGCTTGGGTCAAATGGCAAAAACACAATTTAGTTGTTGACCAAGAAGATGGGCTGAGGAGACATTTTTGAAGCTAAGTATGCTTGGGACAATTTACCCTTCATGGATGGATGACTGGGACACTCCTCAATATCATTTAATGGGTTTCCCCTGTAGGGCACCAGAGCACTGCCTTACCCAGATTTGTTCTTTTCTTTCCATTATGAGAGCAGCACTTCCATTAGCTGTGTATTTAATGTTAACATTGTGCTACTTACATGATGGATACTTTTCAAAGGATTGTTGAAAATGGGAATGTTTAACAACCACAATCACTGGACATGTTGATGAAGAGAAAAACCTGAGGAAAGGATTCTCAAGTATCTGATTAGAGTGGTAAATTAATCACAGGGTAAAGCCAGACTGTCCTAGGTCTGCATTCTAGGCCTGCCACGAACTTGTAGTATGACCTCAGAAACATACCTTCACCCTTAAAAAATTTTCTTTATTTGTAAAATCAGAATAAGAGTATCAACCTCAAGACAGTATAAGTAGTCATGACAGGGCCAGGATATGAGTACTTTTCTGCACCTGTGCTTATTCTAAATTTAGAATTCATATCCCACCCATCTCAGAGATTTGGCAATACAACCAACACTTAGGAAGGAACAATTCAACAACCCCTTCAAGAATATCCAGCACCTTAAAGAAATGTTTCCCAGAGTCTTGCCAAATCCTCAGAACACAGTTGTATCACGTAAGCTCAGGTGTTTGACTGCCCCTTCGAGTAGTTTCATACACCAACTACTTTTTTCTACTAAGAACCAGTGAAGATCCCAGAAACTCCTAAATTATTCTATTAGTATCCTTGGCTTATCTTCCTCAGCTATGAGTTTCTGATAATTCTCTTTCATTAAATATGATCTGACCATGTCACTGATTTTGTACATTGCTGCCACCAGGGGGCATTGACCCCATAAAGGATTCATGGTGACTGTTCAATAAATATTTCTTGAATTTAAAACAAACCAAAAAAAAAGTGTTTTAGAACCTATTACTAAAAACCAGTGTCTTTCTGTCAGATGGCCTCAAATAATTTTGAATCTTTCTTCATTTGTTCAGTGTCATATAAGGTGCATTCACGATGCTACAATCTGTGATACCTGAAGAATACAAGCTTTACATACAATGATATTAATTAAGATTTCTGCAATATTCCTTAAGTTTTCTATTTCTGGCAAACTGTTCCTATTATGGTGGTCATGAAAAGTCACAATGCAAGTGGGGAGAGCTCTGTAAATTTTTTTTCCAGTGAAGTTTCACTATTACACAGCCAAAGGCATGATCATAAACAAAGAATACCTTATTACATATCTCACTAAAGAGATTAACTTTCCTTTCAGATGTTACTTCCCTTGTCTGGTGCTAGGAAATTACTAAAGTAAACACAAATGTTTAAACTCAGCCCCCATGCCCATATATATGTGCATTAGAAAGCATCCCCTATGGGATATATTAATGTGGAGAACATATATGTTCTCACATAATGTGGAGGCATACTGGAAGCATGCCTAAAAGCTGCTCCCCAAACCTATCAGAACTAGTAATTAGATAATTCATAGAAATGACCAAATTTAGTCCGAAATAAAGCAGTTATTTCAATTAGCCACATACATCTTGCATCTCAAGAGACTGAGTATAGGATAATAAGATATACCCTTTCTCTCTTATCTCTAGGAATTCCAGCATCAATATAAAGTTCCCCTGTCATATTAGCTTATTGAACCTAGGTTTTAGAAGACTGAAGCAGATCACAGCATAAATAAACAATGATTAATTGAGGTTTATATTTGAATTATTCTAATATAATCATAAAGTAAGAATTATTTCTTTCCTCTCCCAAATAATCAGAAACTTAGCATGCTATCTTTCAACACCCTGTAACCTTCCATTATTCATATTAAAACAAACCACTAGCAAAACACTAAGACCTACTCATCCTGTGCCTTCAATATAAGATTGTCCTAACCTGCCTTTCATTTCACTTTGTCAAATGGTATACTTTTTTCATATCTTTTCCTTCATGTTCCACCTATGATTCAATAATTCTTATTTTTCAGTAGGTAATATTCAAAATGTGATGGCATGTCTTGTCCTGTGACCTGTATGGAGCATCACACAAGAGACTGGATTTAGATAGGATCAGAGTTCATGTCCATTTGGGCACTCCTGTTAACATAACCATATTGCTCATGGATCTATCTTCCATCTTCAGAAGCAACTCACTTTTCTTTTAAAATTCTCTATGCCCATCGCCATCACATACCATCTAACATTTGCATCTGTGGGAAGTTGTGCATCAAAGCTGACAACAAGCTACATGGTCTCCCTCAAATACTGTCTGCCCAGAGGCCATTTACATCCTTTTCTTAAAGCCCTTTTTTCTATCTTCAGAGTCAGCAGTGTAGCATTTTCAACCTGTCTGGTTCTGATCACTTCTAGATCCCTCTTGCAGGATATCCTTGTGATTACATCATGCCCATCTGGATAATCTCTCCAATATTCTTACCTTAAAAAGTCCTTCTTTTTTTTTTTTTTCCTGTAAAAAAGCATGAGAGCACTTACAAGTTCTGAGAATTAGGAGGTAGCCATCCCTAGGGGGCTACTATTAAGTTCATAGTAGACACTTATTCCCATGTTTATTTCCCTTACGTATGAGCACATAATTAGGACAGGGCTCCAGAATAACTTTCAGTTTTACCACTTGGCACCTTATCCCTTCCAACAAATTAGAAAAACAAAGCAATATTGGACAGGAGGGAAAAAAAGTATTATAGAAATTGCTAGTATCATACAAAAATAACAACAATAACAACAACAACAACAACTAAGAGGTCCAGGGAGTTATGGATTCCATTCATTAATTCATTGAACCAGTATAAAAAAAAAACTGGTTCAGGGAAAATGAATAGATATTTATGCACTTAATCAAGGAGGAACATGAATTTTTACAACAGTTCAGATGTGATTTATTTCATTCAGCAAATAAATGCAGCATCTTATAACTTGCATGTAGCATTACACCTGGAAAATAAATGTGTTTTCTTATACTTTTCCTTCCCTCCTTGCTTCCTTAAAAATGAAAACAGTATGTGTTTTTGATTGAGCAACCGAAGTAATAGATGTGGTAGACATTTACCAACTTTTGATCACTCTGCATCTAAACATACTCAGTCTTTGGGGAAATGTCCCATTGTGTATGATATCAGAGAGGCCTGCCTCTCCAAATATGACAATTAGAATATAGACCTATAACCCAATCTCAGTCTTTTTTTTTTTTACCTAAGATTTTGAATATATCTATGGTAATGCATGTATTCATGACTGAAAACCGGGGGTAGATTCATGGACAAAGATAACACAAAGAAGGTGAAATAAATATAAATATAAACAATGTGAAATAAATATCAGTGAGAAAATCACAAAAGTTAATTAATGCATGCAAGATGTTAGCAAGGAGAAAAGGAAAGCATGTAGTTGACATGACGGGCAAACATTTTTTGTCAGTGGATCCTTTTATACACTTTAAAAAAATCCCCATCCATTTTCCTGTACCCAGTGCTTTCTGACTGTTGTGCAAGCCCTTTCCATAGCAACATGACACAATACTCATCGCAGTCATTTTAATTGAAAAGACCTTTTAAAGTTTAACAGCTTTGCAGAGAATAGACATTTTTACAATCTGCATATTTTGTGGCATTTGATTTAAGTTACAGCTCAATGAACTTGTCTCTGACTGTCTGAAACTGACACTTTATATTTACTTCTTTTTCCCCTCTGCTTTCCGTTAATGATCTTGAACACTAATAAAGTTTTACAAGAGTTGTGACTTCCTGACCAAGCATAACATTGCTCACCAGTGATAAAGTAGAAGGGCAGAACTCTATCTCAAGACCACAATGACTTTTGTAAAAGTGACAAGTATTTTAGTTTCAAGTTCTTTCCATTATTCTCAAGACATTATTAATATTTTAATAAGTGCTAATAAATAATTTCAACTACATATTCATAACAGTCTAAATGTACATACTCATCACAGTCTAAATGCAGATTCAAGTTCTAAAATCAAGTTAATCACTCTTGGATGGACCTGGGTATATAACCCACTCTGAATTAAAGAGTAACAGGAGACAGACAAAGACAGAGCAAAAATGTTTCCTAGACCAAATTTAGGACATAGATTTAAAAAGAAAAGAGATGTGGAGAGAAATGAGGAGAGAGGGAAATGGAAACAGATACATAGAGAGTAAGAGAGACAGAGAGAAACAGGATCATCAGATCACTAAATTTCATTCCATGGGTTCCCTTGAAAAGTTATCTGGGTAAGTAATACAGGGTACACCTGAGCCAGATGGATGCTCTCACCTGCTCTTTAACAGCCTGCTGGGGTTACAGGTTCAAAAAACAACATAATTTCTAGGTAAGTGAGTCTAAGCCCTTGATTACTTCCAAGTATGCATTTTATACCCTGTCCTAAGGCTAATATTTTATCAGCATATTTAGTATTAGTAATTAGTTCTTTTTCTTTAAACCACTCTATTTTTCACCCTTGCCATCCTATCACTCAGCAAGAGAGAATGAGAAAAATAGACACACTGTTTAGGGCATGTAAAAGAAGCCAATTCTAAGATAAGAGCCCAGTGTCTACATTAAAAATGCTTTTCATCTTTTCCCCAAACAGAGCTTCAGTTCTGACACCAGGTAGAGGGCAGGTGTTTATTCTTAAATCAGGCCCACTCAGCCTCATAGGAAATATGTGTGTATGTTTGTGTGTATGTGTATCTGTGTGTGTGTGCATTACCTTAAGAGTTACATAAGTGTACTACTGTTAGTATGCCCTAAATTAAGTTCTGTCAAGTCACTGAGTTACATGTCTTCCATTCCACACTTTGATTATAACTGTTAGTGAAAAGAGTAATGCCTAATACCCCATAGAGACCTCTCAGAAACTAGTGATGACCTGATAATTATTTGCTCCCCCATCATTGTGCTATGGGACTCCTTTTCCAAAAGTTGTCACCAGACTCAACTGCTGCATCTGGATTAGCTTCTGCAAGCTTCTTCAGAGACTTAGTAAGCAAGTTTCAGTAAGGTGAGCTTCCTCCTTTTTCCTTGGCCTCAGAGGCAGTAAAAGACCAGCATGGCTCCTTTCTGAGACCAGGATGGTGGTGGGGATATCAGGGATTTACCCATAAAAGCAATATGGATATCTTCTGAGATTTAAATTAGAAAAAACTATGCTATGCAAATGTGATTACTCATCTAGGGAAAAAAAGAGATCAAGTCTAAGTCAGGGTCTGAGGAGTTTGGGAACACCTCATACTCCAATCAAAGAGACCTGGGTCTAATTTGACAAAGACTGTCCTAGAAAAAGATTGTCAGTTTGTATGGAAAATGGTTAATGAATGTATTATACTAAGTCTGGAGTAAGAATGAGAAGGGAGGGGAGTGGCAGCCTACAGAAGAGGGAAAGTAAAAATGCCAGAAACGGGCACTGTATCCTCAACACTTTGCTAGGGTCAAAGACATTGAAAAAGAAAAACCACTAGGAACTGCTTTGTTCATCGTTTTTTCTTTTGTTGTCCTTCTGCTATGAAGGATGGAGTTACAGTGCCCTGTGTGAAAGATCTTTCAGAATGAACTACATCTTTTTCTCCTCCATATCTATTGCCATTTCTGATTATTGTAACCCCTACTCCAAAATAAACACAAACACACATACAGACAACCTCACATTTCAAGACATGTGTATTAAATTTATAAGAGGAGAGTAAAGAACATAATTTTGTGTGAAAACGGGTGATGTCTTCCTAAAAAGATTGATGTAAATTATTAAGTTAATCACAAGACTTGGTTTAACCTGAATATTCCCACTCACATAAGTATTATTTAACTAATTGCTCCAAAATGTAATGTTTTAAAATACAATTCTAATTCTTTTGGCCTCACTTAAATTTTTTTTTACAGTTTATTTATTTTTGAGACAGAGAAGGACAGAGCATGAGTGGGTGTAGGAGGGCAGAGAGAGAGGGAGACACAGAATCCGAAGCAGGCTCCAGGCTCTGTTCTGACAGCTCAGCTGAGGCGGGGCTCGAACCTACGGACCTTGAGATGGTGACCTGAGCGGAAGTAGGACTCTTAACTGACTGAGCCATCCAGGCGTCCCCTTCTGGCCCCACTTTAAAATCTTAATGCAGTTGCAATCATCTGGTAGTTTACAGTGGCTGGTGGTTCTAGAATGGTTCCTTTGCATCTGGCTATTGGCTGCTTGTTCTAAGGAAGCTTCAGGGCCAGCTTATTTCTGCTATGCACATCCTTTCCACTTCCAGGATCCTACACTGGCTATTTCAAATGGTGGTCTTAGGATAGCATTCAAAGAGAATAAGAACAAAAACTGCAAGACCTCTTGAAGAAGTTTAGGCCTGAAATTTCCACATGTCATATTCTATCAATCAATGCAAGTAACAAAATCAGGCTGTATTCAGGTGACAGAACATAGACTCTAGGCATGAAGAAATAACTCTACCTCTTGATAGAAGGAGTAGCAGTATCACATTACCAGATGGAATGCATAAAGGGATAGAAGGAATCACTTCAATCAAATTTGCAATGCTGACCTGCATTTTTTTCATTATTAACAATGACTCATTTTGACTTAAAAAGTGTTGTACTATGAAAAATAAACTATGTCAGTGTTTACAGAAGTGGGTTTTAAGCAGGAAACCAGGAAACGAGTTCAGGAAGACAGAAATGGAACTCCTGTTTCTTCTTTTTTATACATTCACATGGATGTAAATGATAATAAGGATAGATGTCTAGGGATAGGATGTGGGATGAGTGTTTCTAAAGTGGAATCCAGCACATAGAGTCAAGACCTGAAACTGGATAGGATATAGTCTGTGGGAAAATAAACAAAAATCTATTATATTTCCATATATTTATTAGTAGTAAAGAATTTTCAAGTAAAGTTCTAAGTAAATAAAAATCTAAAAATGCCATAATAGCATCAAAAAACCCACAGCAAATACTTAGGAGTAATTGAAATGGCAAATGTACAAGATGGCTACATAAAACTTTTTAAAATATTACTAAATGGAATAAAAAGACCTAAATAAATGAAGATGATACAATTTTTATTATTTGGATGACTCAACACTATTAAAATAACCTTTCTCCATAAATTATATATTTATCACAATATAAACCAAAAGTCCTGCAAAATTTTGATAAATAACAACTCAATATTAAATTAAATAAAAATGTTAAGTATCTCTAGCACCTAAAACAATCTTAAGAAAAATGTAGCATAAGTTTTCATGCTACATGATTTTAAAATTTACTATAAAGCTACAATAATAAAAACATAATTGCATTAACATAATAAAAGACAAATATACCAAGAGTTTGGATGCAAACACATTTATATAGTCAATTGATTGTTTGCAATCACACCAAAGGAATTCAATGGAGGAAAGGATAGATTATTCAATAAATGGTGCTAAAACAAATGGATATTAATATGGGGAAAAAAAGGGTTCTACTTCTGGCTGAAATAGATTACCAGTACTAGATATAATCTTCAACTGTAAAGAGCTAGAAAACTAGGCAAAACATAGGACAAAAGAAGTGTTTTCAGACACTGGATATTAGGACGCTTAGGACTGTGGCTTTCTAGAGAAGACAAATAAAATAAGCCTTTGGATTTCTACCTAAAGGCAATATTCAGACTTCAAGGGCAGAAACAGAGAATCTAAACAGAGTCTAATGACTTTGCTGAATTATGGAGGTGGAAATCACAATTCAGGGAGGGTTAGGTGGCTGGAAATAGTAAGGAAGATTCCCATAAAGTTGAGAGTTACATTGAAAACTAACCAGAGGGGCACCTGGGTGGCTCAGTTGGTTAAGCACACAGCTTCATCTCAGGTCATTATCTTGAGGTTCACAAGTTCGAGCCCCATGTTGGGCTCTGTGCTGACAGCTTTGGATTCTGTCTCCCTCTTTGACTCTGGCTCTCCCTTGCTCATAGTCTGTCTCTCTCTATCTCTCTCTCTCAAGAGTAAACATTAAAAATTTTTTTTGAAAGAAAAGAAAAATAACCAGAAATCCAACAAGAGTATTAGGGCATGCATATGGAAATTCAAACTACAAAGACCTGAGTGACATAAGCAGAACAATTCTCCAGACTTACCCAGGGCTGTAGTGGCTTGGTACTGGATCATTCAGCATGGAGAGGCTTCTGATCATCTGAGACAATCAGCGGAAAACTTAGAGAAGCCTTGCTGGAGGTATAAGACCAGACTATGTTGGGATTGATGGTTACACTAGACTCAGCATAGCAAAAGTTAGAGGTAGGCATTGAAGGGATCAAACTCTTTAGCAAATGCATATAAGTGAAACATCATTTAAAAATGGAAGACAAAAATATCCAGAATTTCAGTAATGTAAACCTACCATGTCAAGAAGGCAATCAAAAAATAGAGAAATCACATACCAGAAAATATTATCAATAACTAGTTGAGGCACTTATCAAAAGAAACAAAATAAAAAGGACTTAAATGATGGAATTAGTAGCAAAAATGCTGAAGCAACTCTTACAAAGATGTAGATAGATATATTTAAAAGAAAACATAAACATAATAAGGAGTGAGGTGGAAAATAAAAGATTAAAGCAGAATAAAAAATCATAATCTTGAAGAGAAAGCAATAAAATCTAACCACCTTAAGCAAAAGCAGAGAGGGACTTAAATTCTTAACAGAGCCTCAATGACTTGTAAAATAATATCAAGTAATATAGTACACGCTTACTTGGAGGAAAGGAAAACTGGAAAAATATATAAATACTGCCCCCTAAAATTCAAAATTTAAAGAAATAGTAAACACATATATCAGAATGTCAACATTCTCCAAGCAGGATAAATATTGCATGCAGGTAATCATTCAAACACACACACACACACACACACACACACACACACACACACACACACACACACCCCAAGGGACATCAAATCACACTGTTGAAACCCAGTGGAAAAGAAAAAAAATACTAAATTCAGGGAGAATAAAAAGCACAGTACACACACAGAGATAACGATAAGAATGATAGAGAATGCTTATCAGAAAACCATGCAAGCCAGAAGAAAATAAATCAATATTTTCAATGTACTGAATGGAAATAAAAGGTACATATTGTCAAACTAAAACTTTATATCTGGCAAAAATATTATTAAGAAATAGCAAGGAAAGAAAAAGCTTTCAAACAAATAAAATTCGTGTAGATAGGTTTCCATTATTCCATTACACAGTCCTCATCTATGATGGTATGAGAGAAAGTTTGTTTATATATAGATAGGTGTTCATAATTTAGATAATAGTAGTAGTAGTAGCAGTAGTAGTAGTAGTAGTAGTAATATGTAGTAAATGCTAACACTTATATAGTGCTTGCTAGACACCAGGCATCATTTTAAGTGTTTTATATACATTACCTTACATAATTTCAACAATAACCCTACAAGGAAGAGTATATTATTATACACTTTCTATGGAAATGATAAATTAGACATAGAGAGGGTACGTGTCAGGATAATGTGTGGTGAACCAGGATTTGATAGGAAAGTCTTCTTATTCAATCATCTCGGACAAATGTCAATGAAGGTCTGTGAATCAACTTGTGGACCTATATTTAGTTGTTTCTGTAAATTGATTATATTTACAGTTCCAATTCTCTCATTGAACCCATCCTATTGACATGCAAGCTTATAGAGCTCTGCTAGTCTGATAAGCCATGGGACTTGCTCTGGCCATTTAGTTTTAGACTTGAAATTGCTTATGTGATTGGGTTTTCCAGAGCAGGTCACTGTATCTATTTTGTGCATTGGTGTTCCAGATTTGAGAACAATGTTATCTGACAAATAGATCATATGAAAGGAGGGGGTGGGGGTAGAGAGAGATAGCAGGCCACTATTCTTCCTTAATCCCATCATTTGTCTGACGGTCAGAGTTCAAGGAGGTAGGAAAAGGAAATTATATTTTATAAGTACCTATGCTATGTGTTGTTTATTTTTCATGTACTTTTAACCTCACAAACCTGGGAAATACAAGCTTTTTATTATTATTATTCTAATAAGTTAAGTGATTTGTGTTCACACAGCTAGTAGGAAATGGAATCAGAATTGTTTACTTTGATTTTCATCTAACATCTCTACTACACCAAGGGGAAGTGATTTGCTAAAGTTCCCACAAGTTGAATATAAGAGCAACAAGTAAGGAACCAAAATCTCAGGGCTCAATATGTAGAAGTTGTTCTATGTCTTACTAATTACAAAAATGACTGTGAAAGGAATGTCCATACTGCAAAGACACCAAAACACATAACAGAAACAACTGGAAACCAAGTAAAAGCATCCATTTCAAAACACCTCCTAGTGAATAGGAAGATAAATAGCATCATGAATTCTAATGTACTACCAGCCTCTCTTTGGTAGCCATAACTACCACTGAACTGCACTCAGTAAGATTTTACAGCCATTAATTCAGTCACTTACATGCCCTAAATCACAATAAGAGGCAGCAGTTCTGTTATAGTCTGAGCTAGACCCAATTGGGTAAACATAGATGCAAAAACACAGTAAGAATACTAATTACAAAATAGCTTAAATGTGTACCATACGCCTAATCTGGGGTATTATTTTTTCTTTCTGACTTAAGAAAATATGTCTTTTTTTTTTTTTTTTGGAGGGAATATACCCTGTAGTCTACATAGTAACCCAGTTATTACCAGAATGGTTTTATTTATTTATTTTTTCTTAAATAGATTATTGTCAAGTTGGTTTCCATATAACACCCAGTGCTCATCCCAAGTGCCTCCTCCATGCGTATCACCCCTCTTCCCCTCTCCCCCATCGCCATCATCCCTCAGTTTGTTCTCAGCATTCAAGAGTCTCTCATGGTTTGCCTCCCTCCCTCTCCCCAACTATTTTTCCCCTTCTTCTCCCCCATGGTCTTCTGTTAAGTTCCTCCTAATCGACCTATATGTGCAAACATATGGTATCTGTCCTTCTCTGCCTGACTTACTTCGCTCAGCACAAGTTTCCTCATATACTAAAAAAACAGAGCTAAAAAAGCTACCTTAAGAGGTTGTGGTGATGTTTAAATAAAATTATGCATAAAAATAATACCCCACTAAGATCTGGAAACAAGGTGGGGTATTATTTTTATGCATAATTTTGTTTAAACATCACTACAACCTCTTACGGTAAGTTTTTTAGCTCTGCTTTTTTAGTATATGAGGGAGATTGATCAACATACAAAACTATTTAGTGTGAATCCATGATTTGGTTCAGAATGTCTAGAACTTTCTTTGTATGAGCTCCGAAACTCATAAAATCACTTAATTTCTCTGAGCTAAATTCCAGCTTTTATAAATGTTATATTACTTAAGTTATTCTTTGAAGATTAAAAGACATATGTCAGGTATATATTCTATATTCTAGTGCCCAACAAATAAAAAGAACACAAAATAATAAAAAATTATTATTTTTATCATGAATAAAATCATTTGAATCCCTGAATATTTTTTTTATAATTTCTCCAAATTTGTCTCTTTTTACCTACTTAGTGTCTTTTTTTTTTTTTTTCTCACCTGCTACCTTTACTTCTTTCTGTTTTAGATCTCTGCCCTGACTCTAGGTTCCGGTCTGACTTCTACTTTGGGACACTCTCTTACTCTGGCCATGTCTGCCCCATTCTGAAGCTTCTTACACTGAATTCCCTCAGTGCTCCATAACCAAGAGCATCTGTCAAGAGTGTATATGTCAGTAGGAATCAAGGCTACAACTAGTAGGCAGAGGCTCAGGGGGAAGACTCTAGATTCTCTAGACTCTAAAAAGACTCTAGAATCAGGGGGTCCAGAGTGTTGACTAGCAAGCAAGCCAGCAGAACTCCAATTCCAAACACTATTTGGCAGGTACAGAAGACACAAAGAACAAGAATTAGTTTCTACCACTAATCTATAAACTAGGAAGTTAGAGTCTCAGCTAAGATGTGCCATATTGTTAAAACTAATATACAAATTTGACCCAAACTAAGACCAAGACCATTTGATATTCATCCCAAG
This sequence comes from Proteles cristata cristata, assembly GCA_017311185.1. Classification (NCBI taxonomy): domain Eukaryota; kingdom Metazoa; phylum Chordata; class Mammalia; order Carnivora; family Hyaenidae; genus Proteles; species Proteles cristata. The sequence goes on from JAESUZ010001372.1 coordinate 304,976, forward strand.
AATGCTTTTTTTTGGAGCTATTAAAATATGTGTTTAATCTAAGCTAATGGGTGTTTCAGGTACTTCAAGGTGTGAGGAAGAGTAGGGCCAGAGAGGGCCTTACAGCGTATTGCCTTTTTACCTCCATTTCCTAATCTATAAAATAGAAATAATATGTCCTCTTCTTACCTCAAGGTATATGGAAGGATTGCATGATATGTTAAAAGGTTATATAAGTATAAAAATTAGTATCTTAATTATTTAATTTTTTCATAGCATATATTACCTTACAAGATTATTTACATTCTGCTTATATGGTATGTTCATTTATTAGTTTCTCTGTTTACTTACTAGATTGTGAGGGTCTAGAATCTGTATTTGCTTTGTTCACTGACCTATTCCACACATTTATCAATAGAAGGATGTTTAGTATATGTTATATAGGAAAGATTTACTTGTTAAATGAACAAATATGATAGTGTTTATTATTATTATAATTATATTGGTTAAGATACTATCAGTTTCAGTTAACAAAGTTGTCTTTCTAAAGCAACTTTCCAGAGATACAAATTTAACTCAAGGACCGCCTAAATGATAAGAATTTCAGGTCTGATCTCAGGATGAAGAGAGACTTGTTTCTGGACAGGTAAGCCTCCTAGAGTTATTCTGATTTCATACACTGGATAATCACTTGTCTGCCTAGGAGGCTAGCTGGCCTCAGCTTTAACAAAAAATACAGAATTTCCCAGGGCCAAATGGCTTCATCTTTATTCCTAAATCCAGTGACAGCATGTATACACAATTTCACTTAACTAAAATCATTTTAAACATGGTTAGACTCAGCCAACCAAATGTCTATATTGGACCAATAACCAATTCCCTGAATCAGCTCTTTCCAGCTGGTCAATTTGGCTGAACATAATCATGCTGGAAGAGATCTGGACAGGAAAGCAGCATGTGATTGTTCCAATCTCATTCTCTAGGATTGGACTTTCAATTGCCTCCTTTGTGGGCCACAATGTATATTTGAAATAAGAACAAATAGACTTTTTTTTTTATTTTCAAGAATACAATAAAGCACTTAATTTGACTGTTTAAGGGTTAATTAAATGAGAGTGACAGACATCATACATAAGCATCTAATCCATCAACTAATCCATCTATCCAATATCAGGGGTCAATATACAGAGAGACAGGGCAATGCATAGCCCAGAGGTAATCAACGATGGATTTCAGGATGAAGAGAGATCTTAAATGGATCTTAAATAATGAAGAGTTAACTTGATAAGGAGACAATGAGACTATTCCAGCAGAGAGAACATCTGCTGTACAGATGTGCAAAGACCCAGAGTGTCAGTAAGCATGTCAGGGAAGGGGCACCTGGGTGGCTCAGTTGGTTAAGTGTCTGACTTCAGCTTCAAGTCATGATCTCACAGTTCATGAGTTTGAGCCCCGCATCAGGCTTTGTGCTGACAGCTCAGAACCCGGAGCCTGTTTCGGATTCTGTGTCTCCCTCTCTCTGTCCTTCTCCTGCTCATGCTCTTTCTCTCTCTCCTTCAAAAAAAATAAATAAATGTTATTTTTTTTTTAATTTCAGGGAAATACAGATATTCAGTATGGCTGGGGTATAACATGAATGTCAACTGGAATAGGATCTGAGTCACTGAAGAGCACTGCATGGAGATGCCTGGCAGCCTCAGACTCCCAGAGCACGTGACAAACCCTAAACTGCTTTCTAAAAATAAAAATAGTTAAGATTTACTGATGGAAACAGTGTTAGTCAAAGAGAGGTTAAGTAACTTGCCCAAGGTCACATGGTAAAGTGGTACAGCCAGGATGGGAAATCACTCAGTCTGGCTGTTGAGGCCGTGTTCTCATCAAGTACATTCTAAACATATTGTCAGAGTCTCCAAACCTGAAGCCCATGAAGGATCACAGCCACAATGGAAAGGCCTCCCTCTGTGTTACTCTCACTGTTCATCTCTTGCATGGGTAGAAACGCAATGCATTCTCCTCTCCCAAAGGGCAGAATGCAATGTCTTCTCTGTGGGCATGTTGCTGCATCCAACCCCTTCCTAGTGGCTGAGCAGATGTCCTGCCAGATGGTAGCCACTTGGACATGAACCCAACTGTGGCAAGGAGCCCGGACAGTTGCCTTGTAATGGTTGTAAATGTCACCATCTCTCACAGACTGGACAGCTGGACAGAATGCCCAGAGAAAAGCAGGTGCTGACCATGCAGCTCATGGGTTTTTCTGCTTGAAGGGAAGAAAATCACAGTGTTCCATGGCACATCATGCTGTTAGAAAAACTCTCCTTACTGCACTAAACAAGAGGTGCCATTATATCTGAGAAGTAGAAAAAGCATCAAGGAAAAAATGTGATTGTCTATTCACAAACATTGCTGGTTATACTGGCTCCCTGGTTGCCTAAGCTTTCCTGATCTACCTCTACCTACCTGTTCATCTTCATCCTTCTTTGTTCAACTTATGTATGTATTCCTTTATGAAGGCTTTCCTGACCTTGTCTGAAATTAAACAGCCCTATCCTTTGGATAAGCAAAGTTCAGGAAAAAGGACATATGATAAGCTGCAAATGTAGGTTAATATGTGGAAACTGCTATATGTCCCCAAAAAGAAAATACAAAATTTCTTGGCAGATTCACAGAATGTTTCACTGAGGAAAAACAAAGCAATCAAGCAAATAAACAAACAAAAAACTTGGTTTGGGTCATGAAGTAAGTAAGACTTTACTAGGCAAATAAGAATCTGAAGAGAATCAAAGTAAGGAATCCTAAGCATGAGGATTTATGGCTTTGAGTAACACCACATAGTTGAATAGTGCCAGAGTACAGAAAGCCTTATGGTAAATATACCCATTTTATTTTACTACGTAACAAACTACATCAAAACTCAAGAGGCATACAACATTAAGCTGTGGGACTCGGGTTATGTCATTTGGGCTTGCTTATTCATTGGTGGAGGACAATGTTCTAAGCAGTGCTTGGCTAAGAGCAACTTAAAGCTGGAATTGGTCTGCTCTATTTATTCATTATCCTCCTCCCAGGACTTGGGGGATAGATTAAGCATGTCCTTCTCATAATGATGGCAGAAGCACAGGACAAATCAGGCCAGTCATCCAACTAATTTTCAAGATACTGCTTGTATCACATATCCTAATGTCTCTTTAGTTAAAGCCTATCACATGGTTGCACACGGAGTCAAGGATAAGCCCTATGCTCAATGGAAAGGTATTTTATTGCATAGGTACAAGAAGCATTAAAGCATTGCAGATACCAATAGATATAAGTAAACAAGAGATGAGGCTGGAGAGGCATATATGAACCAGATCATGGATGTGTTATAAACAACTAACAGAAATTTTTAAATTTAAAAAATAAATTTAAGTTTATGTTTCTGTTTTCTTTTTTAAATTTTAAATGTTTATTTATTTTTGAGACAGAGAGAAAGAAAATCAGCAAGAGGAGGGTAGGAAGAAAGGGAGACAAAAGCCTGAAGCAGGCTCCATACTCTGAGCTGTCAGCACAGAGCCTGATGTGTGGCTGGAACCCATGAATGGTGATATCATGACCTGAGCCAAAGTCAGAGGCTTAACCAATGGAGCCACCCAGGTACCCCTATTTATTTGTTTTGAAAGAGAGGAGGGAGAGAGAGATACTCCCAAGCAGGGCCTGCATTGTTAGCATAGAGCCTGATGTAGGGCTTGAACTCATGAACCATGAGATCATGACCTGAGCCAAAACCAAGAGTCAGACGCTTAATGGACTAAGCCACATAGGTGACCCAACAGGGCTAATATAGTTTTTATATCATCCCACCCTACAGGCAAAGGAAGCATTAAAGCATTTTAAATAAAAAATAACATCATAATACATGCATTTGAGGATTCTCTCTCTGGACAGTATGTGAAAGTTACTTTGGAGGGTAGCAAAAATAGAGATAGACAGAAGCTAAGAGTAAAGTAAAGGCTTTAACTAAGGCAGTAGCAGAGGATATAGGGTAAAGAGACTTAGGTAGTATAGAAAAGTTGGTACAATATGTGGTGTCTACGAACAGGTGTAAAGGGAGTGGTGAGGGAAATAGGGGATTCTGTTTAATCTGCCTTGGCTAAGAATAACCCTACACAAAAACATCAGAGGAAGCAACAGGCAAAAGAGTTATGGGGGGAAATGTTAGGACAATAGATTGGGTTTAGATATGAGTAGTCTGTGAGTTTATATGGGGATCACTTTAAGAATTTGAAGAAGCCATGAATTGTCTGCTAGAAAATGGCACAAACACACAAAATAATTTGTGGTTATAATTCCAAGAAGCCTATGAATTTAATGAAGTCTGTCCAAAGACCTTTTAACGATTATAGAAGCCAGAATCTGAACCCCTGATTTAAAAGATAAGCAAAGAGGAAAATAACAAATGAAAGGTGAAAAGGAAGAGAAAGTCTCATAAGAGAATAGAGACAGGATCTGAACCCCTCAGTTAGGAACTAGTGCTCCTTGGGTTCTAAAGTCCTTGGCAAGTTGGGAAGTGTATTTTTTTTAATGTTTTTATTTATTTTTGAAAGACAGATAGAGACAGCATGAGCAGGGGAGGGTCAGAGAGAGAGGGTGACACAGAATCTGAAGATAGGCTCCAGGCTCTGAGCTAGCTGTCAACACACAGCTGGGGGCAGAGGCGAGGGCTGGAACTCACGAACTGAACCGTGAGATCATGACCTGAGCCTAAGTTGGATGCTTTACCAACTGAGCCATCCAGGAGCCCCGCAAGTTGGGAAGTTTAGAATAGACCTTTAGTAAAACATAACAAAACAAAACAAAACAAAACAAAACAATTAAAAAAAAAAAACCAACAGTGGAAGATGAAGAACCAGAGACGAAACGAAAAAGACAGTGATAGATGATATAAATTTTAGTCAGCCTCATTTCTCAGCCTCTCTCACCCAGGCACATGAGGGTAATTATACCACCTGACATGGCAAAACTGGCATAGGACCTGGCTATGAAGCCAACCAGCAAGAGTTACATGGCAGGGTCACTGTAAGGGCCTGGGGAAGGCAGAAGCTAAAGACAGAGACTTGGTGGTCAGACAGGTTGTCTGAGTCATCACTAGTCACAATTACCAGGCTTTCCTGTGAGATGGTGGAAGGTGGACTGATAAACAGCCAAAGCAGTCTTACTAAAAAAAAATAATAATAATTGCTTCTCAGCCTTTTGGCTAAGAGCAAGTGTAAAAAAAAATTTAATGTTTATTCATTTTTGAAGGAGAGAAAAACAGAGCATAAGTGGGGATGGGGCAAAGAGAGAGGGAGACACAGAATCTGAAGCAGGCTCCAAGCCCTGAGCTGTCAGCACAGAGCCCGATGTAGGGCTCAAACTCAAAAGCTGTGAGATCATGACCTGAGCCACAGTAGGATGCTTAACAGAGGGAGCCACCAAGGTGTCCCAGGCAAAACAGTCTTACTAATAACAGAAGAGAAAAGCAATCCCCTAATTTCCTAGGGGACAAGGAGTAGTTCTTATTTACTAGTAACCAGCACCTAGTACAGTATCTGGCAAATAATATGAATAAGTATGTGACACATGAATGAATAAAGGCAACTCTCTGAAGCACCCAAGACTCCTCACCAGGATTAGAAATGCCACCCATCTCTAAAATATGGCAGCTGCTCTGATGATCAGCCTGCTGTCTTTCTAGGAAAATACTGAATCTTTTTTTCTAATTAATTCATTTTACTGACTGTAGTTCACCCCAAATGTGAGACATTTGGAAAACTCAGATACAACGTAAAGTATTTTATTATTATTTTTTAGTTCTCTCTGGCACCAAGCAAATTTGGCTATAAATAAAACCTAATAAACCCTGATTTAAAAGCTATAATGCCTCTATTGAGTGCACTAGAAGCACAACAAGATGATGCAATACCACAAGGACCTGTTTTAGTTAAAAGTCACATTAATGATTTCATCCTTCATACTTGCCCAAAGAACCCTGAGAAAGAAACCTTCAACTCTTACATCGTTTTCTGTCTTAAGGGTAATGAACCATATGTGTAGACAGCTGCACTGTCTGTAAACTATGGTCATTAATTAGACAGGAGACAGGACACTTCCAGGGAGAGGCGGGTGGAGGGAGAAGGGTGAGGCTTTGAAAAGTCATGGCGATTATTAATAACAGAAAGGGCAGGGAAAAGGGTAAAATGCTTGTCCTCCATATTTCAAATATATTACATTGCCCAGAGCAGTGAAGCAGTGGAAAGGTCTGGGTAGCACTGTATTTTGGACCTGCACATGAGGCTGTAGTTAACCAAAACAAGGTACTGCAGGCAAGGATACATACAGATTCACACATAGAATTCCAGACACTGGAATTGTAAACCATTTGCCCAAAGAAAGATATCTCAAGTTAGCCTTAAGGAGATATAATTATACTGCAGAAAATAAACCAATAAAAACAGTAGAGCATTGGTCTAAGTTTTCTACAAAGTATCAGGTATGAATTCCTAATGATGTCAGAAACTTAGATCATTAGGATGGGGTCATGAAATATGGGACAAGAGCTCAAGTTGGATCAAAGAAGCAAGGAGAAAGACTAGGATCAAGACAGACTTTATAGCTTAACAGACCAGATCCAATTAGAGAAGTGAGTCTAGCCCAAGGAGTCACGGTGTGTCCCCTAGTATCATTAGACATTTTATAAGACACATTAGACATCTCTGAAATCGTATGTCAAGAAATAGAGAATGCCAGGAACATGTGTAAGCACTTTTGCTTCTTGAACTTTTTGCAATCATCACCAGATATTCACCATACTAATTCTGGTAAGGTGCAGTGTCCGTGTAGGAACTATTACCTAGGCACAAAAGATACGTCTACTCAACACAGTATTCCCAGTGCCTCATGTAGAGGCGGGAAAAAGCTCAAGTGGGATTTTTTTAAAGAATTAAAGCCTACGCTTAATGTAAAAAAGGAATAATATATCTATAAAATAACTCAGAAGTAAATTAGAGAATAAACTAAAAATCAGAGATGTTTGGATAATAACAATGTACAAATAAAGGTTTATCAATTGTAGCAAATGCACTAGTCTGGTGAAGGATGTTGATAATGGGGAAGGCTATGTATATTTGGGGGAGGGGATAAATGGGGATAAATTAGAAGCAAAACCTTCTAAATAGTTTTGCTCTGAACCTAAAACCACTCTAAAAAATAAAGTCTATTTTAAAAATTCAGAGATGTGTGTGAGAATGACAAATGGATGATCTCTCTTCTGCTCTGTGGAATGGCAAAAACAGCATAATCTATCAGTTCAGAGAAGAGCACTAGACTAAAGGACCAGGCACAATATCAAAAAGAAGGGAAATTTAAAGAGCCAGTGAAGAAGTGTATACAGGAGAGTGGCATGATGAGATTTGCATGGGATGAAGATCCTCTGGCAGTTATATGGTGACTGGCTTAGCAGATAAAAGAGTCAGAGTCAAAGTAGAAAGATTATTAGGCACTATTTCACTCATCTAGACATAAAGTAATAAGTCCATGAATTAGAATTGTGGGCATAAAGAGGATGGCACAGACATTAATCAGGTAGTCATTGCTGTGACTTTGTGACATGGTTATTTGGAAGTGAAAAGAAGAGAAAAACTCTTGGGCAACTTACTTCATAGCTATAAAACTTAGTAGGTGCTCAATATATGTTTTTATGGATGAATAAATAAAACATGTACACTCTTAAAATTCATACTACTATAAACACTGTAGTGATAACATATATATGCTCACTTTTTAAAACCCAGGCAACATTTACTGAGAACCACATAACTATGGAGTTAAATGTTGAACAAGGGTGAAAAACAAATGAACAAGAGAAGAGGAAATACTCTATGGCTTAGAAGCATGTGCTGCATTTGAGGCACTGCCCTACTTTAAATCTTCCTGTTTCAGTGTTCCCAAGATAGATTAGGACTTGTTTGACACAGTGCTGATTTTGGTTCATGAAACATTGACACTGTGCTGGTGGCCAGCAGCTCTCAACTGTGTGATTGAATAGGCTTCTGTAGGTTCCTCTGCCAGCAGATCTGGACCATAGCCCCTTCTAAACCACCAAGGCATCAGATTGGCCACAGGATTATCAGTCTCATAAACCCCTTTACAAACACATGGCACAATACCCCATGGACTTACCTAGAAATTAAACTCTGTCTAAACCTTCTATGGCATATTGTCTCCTTTATGTCACTATTATATATATTATGAAGTTTTGGTTTTATTGTTTCTTTATCATTATGTCTTATAGCTACTAATAAATGAAAGCTCCCAAGGAACCTTCAAAATCATCTAATTCACATATCCTTTCCCCAGTGCATAAATTCTTTCTACCCCATTTCTGAATCCTATACAAGTTTCAGCTGTCTGAGATAATTTTACATGCATGAAAATAGATGAATCACCATAGTATTAAAATTACCCAGTTAGCTGGGCAATTCTTCTCTTTAATTGTACCTTAATTAAAGAGCTTTGCACATTAACCACTTTCCTTTTCATTTATAGAATCTATTCTTGAAAATCCAGTTTAATTCAATAAGCATTTGTTCAGCACCTATTATATGGGAGCCCGTTTCTTATGTACTGTGGATATGAGAATGATTAAAATATATTTAGTCTGAGAAAAGACACATGTAAACAAACACTACAGAAATACTGGCAATGCAATAAATTAAATATGTACAATTTCCATGCAATTTTTTTTAGGTAAGGTACAAAAGTGAAAGGATGTTCCTGATAGACTAGAAAAAATCTCATCTGACTTGGATTTTGATAATGAAATGGAAATAAGTGGCAGGTAATGCCAGAGGAAATATTCATGCAAAGATCGATGTGGTAAACATGAAATAATTAAAAAAAAATAGGGCCTATGGAAATACTGAGGAAATACTAAAGAAAACACAGTCTACAACACATGCAGGAATCTGTTCATATTAATCAGTTCAGGATTCAAAGTAGGAAATATTTTTTGGGCACTGTGATACACCAAGGCTCTAACATCTGGACTTGCAGAGGTAGAATTTCTCCTTATGGTAGTCTTCCCCTTTGGAAACAATCAAAATATAATAGTCGCATGTTAAACAAGTACCTGTCTGAGTGGCAAACCTATATATAATTAGCTAAGCCTTGAACTGGACTTCAGAGAGATTAGATTTCACCAATAGTTAGGATAGTATTAGGTCAGATTTACTGAGCATTGACTGGGTGATAAGCCTTGCTCTAAGCCCCTTGTAACATAAATGGATTCACAGAACACAGAAACCACAGAAAATGCAGAAAATTTCTATCAAAACTCCCATTTTACAGAAAAATAAAAGGAAGTACAAAAGGATTAGGTAATTTTCTCAGGGTCCAAGAAAAGTTAATAAAGTCACAATCTTAACAGAAAATTACAGTGTAGAGTGCAGGGAGTGGTGCTGGTACTTTCTTATGTCAGTAAATAAAATAAGAACTCTAGGAGATGGTATAAAATAGTCTTTTGAATGGAGCATTTATGAGGGGTTCATAAGTACCTACACAGAGTTTTCAGAGTGGCTGTTGGAAATGAACAAAGTAAGGGATCTGAATGTGGGAGGCTCTGGACAATGGAATGAGTACCATAGCCAGGATATCTTTTGAAAAGTTATTTACGCTACAGGGAAGAATATTCATCTGAAGTACATGTGTTAATTAGTGCCATGAAGTACATGCATCAATGAAGTACAAGTTAATGTGTGTCAGCCCCATAGTTCAGTATGGGGAGATGAGTAAATAACAGAGACATGACAAACCATAAGAAGTCCATCCAGGATAGAAAATGGTATAAAAGAATGATGACAAAAATAATAGTAGCAAATGCTTACATGTACTCATGATGTAAACTACACTGCCCTAAGTGCTTCGCAAGTATTAATTTCTAATCCTTAAAACACCATGACATAAGGACTACAGTTATCATCCACATATTACCAATGAGGAAACGGAGCAGGCAGCGATGAAGAAACTTGCTCATGATCTTACAACTTTGAAGCGGCAGAACTAAGATGCAAAGCCAGGCAGTCTAGCTCTTAAGTTCTACATTAAGGAGGTACTTTCCTTTCCTAGGAGAGGTGAAGGGTAGGAAGTGATGCGCTGATTTTAAATGGAGATTATTTATTTTCTTCACTCATTCAGCAAAACATTTATTGAGCACCTATTATGTGCCAAATTCCATTCTAGGCAATGTGGGCAGAGCAGTAAACAAAAAGTACAAGACTTTTCCTTGCACTAATACTTAAATTGTTGAAGAATTGCTGTGGTGAATTAAGGAAAAGACTGTTTAAGTATGACAGGCACTGTACCTAGCCCTTTATTTCCCATACCTAATTTAACTGTCACAACTCTTTGAAGTATGTACTGTTATCATCCTTACTTTACAGAGAAGGCACCTAAGTCTTAGGAGCATTAAATACAGTCATGCAAATTTTAAGAGCAGATGTAGAGACTCCAACCCAGATGTGCCAGACTAAAGTTTGCACTTAGAGCGGTTTATCCTAGTGCTCAAAGGAGACATGGAACAAAAGGAAGTATATTTATGAGTAGGATATTGAATCATTTTTGGACTTAAGAATGGGGAGGAGGAGCAGGAGGGAATTGGAGCAATGATTCAAATGGAAAGACTGGAGAGCAAAAAAGAAAAATTGTTTGATGATATAGATGACATTTTAACCAAAGGGCAGGAAAGTTATAAAAGAATATTATCTACATCTTCTTAGCTGGACTTTCAAATGTTCGATCATAAAGAATTCGATAAAGAAAATGAAAATCAGTGTCATGTGTATTTTTTCTTCAAAGTTTAATGGTACCAACACTGCCCCAGAATTCTCACAGACCCATAGCCAAGGATTGAAATGGTACAAAATGCATTTTGCCCAGTGAAATTGACAGTAAACCTCTTGTGATTGAATATATAGAAGATAAACTTTCTTTTTCTTTTCTTTGTTTATGAAAGAAATGGAACCAGGGTTAGGCTAGGCTGAGCTATCTTTGAAAAGATCCGCTTTTTTCTTTTTTCCTTTTCAGTGTTGCTCTTTATCTCCCCACCTCTCCCCATAGGAAGGATACCTTTGTATCATCTGTTATCAAGGAAAACCATGCTGTTCTAAAGGCACATGATGTGTCAGAAATACCTGCTGGATGCCCTGACTCGGCTCTGAATTCCAGCTGCTGCATAGCCTTTGTCCCAGGCACAGAGAATGCTCAGCACCAGATTAATGGTTAACATGTGATCATTTTAAAATATTATCCATCCCTGTGATACTGCCTTTTGGGCTGTCACTATGTCAAGCTGATAGGTCAGTGCTATTCTGATCACTACTGGCCCTACCATCGAAAAGAGATTTAAAACTTGGCATTTAAAAATAAGTAGACAGGCTTCACAAATTCAGTCTATTACGATTATGTGCCTGTTTCTTTATTAGATAGCTTAAAGTCTTTACTACTATCTCCTCATACCCAGAAAGGGTACAATTGTTTTCAATAAGTCAGATCTTAATTGTTATAGCATAGTAAACTGCAACTAACCCCCAAAATGGAGTTTTCTAACGGAAGAAAAATCTTATGTTTTCAAGCTTCTTAAACACTTCCAAATTTTGAAATACTCTTTTATCTGTGTCACATTTGATCATCAAAGCAATTCTATATGAAAGGCAAGTAGAATGATATTGTCCATATCTTAATACATGAAAACCAAGGCTTAGAGCAAGGATGAGAGTCAGCCTAATCATAAATATAAGAAAGTGATAGAGCTAAGGTTAAAATCCAATTTTCTTTTTTTAGCCTATCTTGTTTCTGTTACAACACAGCAGAAAAATTGTAACAACATATGAACATTTAGGGAGGAACAATTAAAAAAAACACCAATAGTCCCAGTTTACATGTACATTAGATACATTTTATGTAACATGAAGTAACATAACAGTTTCACTGCTTGTAGCATCTCACTCTTAAGTACATTTCATACCTCAGAGTTGAAACTTAAGTAACAATAAGTCTTTAGGGAAAAGTGGCCTTGTCACCTGGATAAGCTTGAGGTTAGGAACCTTAGGACAGGAGCAGCTTCATCTCAATGCCCAGGCAATCTCAAACACATCCTCTATGAAACCATTCCTACTGACATTAGTTCTCATTTACTTCTAGAAAATTCTATGGTCCTGTGCCCATGGATTTTTATCACATCCTGAACCTGACATTTGTCCATCTCTGATGGATTCTCATGGCAGCATGGTCTTGAATAGGACAATTTTGCTTTCAAATTCAGTAGCCCTTTTCATTTTTCCCAGTCCCCACTAAGGTACACATAGAAGTTATCTTTAAAGTTCCTTGGCCAATTAGTCTTTATGGAAGGAACACAAATTATATTTCATAATCCAGCCATTTATTCAAACTCATAGCATTGATTATGAAACAAAAGGTGCACAGAAGGCCAAAACATAACAAAATATTTCATCTGGAGTCAAAGGAATGTACATTCAAATAATGATGTATTCTTTTAATCTACTCAATTAGCAACTTAAAGAAGAATTGGTTTTGCCAATTGTGGCATAGAACTAGCATTATCATTGACTGTTGAAGAGAACATAAATCTTTACAACCTATGGAGAAGTATTTTGTAATATGTAGAGCCTTTAACAAGTTCATTTGATAATTAGGAGAAATTAGTAATTCCTCCCTTAGAAATAATTATACACGAGGAAAAAAAAGGTTAAAAATTGGACAAAGATTATGTGTTAATATATTTATTGAACTATTTGTATTGCAGATAAAAAGCAAATATTTAAAATTTCTCCCAAATAGAAAATGACTGAAGTATGGTACACCTATATCAGAGAATATGACACACAGCTCGATTTCAAATAACATTTCATGACATAAGAAAAAGCTCATGATAAACTTTTAAGTTTGTCAGGTTTGTAACCTGACAAAACAGCAGGATACAAATCTGCATGTGCAGCATAATCTTTATGATATAAAAACATAAATACAACTGTGACTATGAGTTTAGATAAGGAAATAACAGAAAGGTCTCAGTTCTTCATCTGGGTGGACATTTAGTCAAAAGGTCTGGGTTAATGGGATGATGTTTAAAGTGAACTGATTCAAAAGCAAGAAGAAAATCAATTCTAGAGTTTGATTATGTAAGATTTGCTGATATTTCTCAGAAATTTTAAGGTAACCTTCAAGCCTTAGTATATAAAATCAAAAACTAAGACCATTATACCTAGATACACAGGGAAAGGAAGTCATCTGTCATCCAAATATAGTGATACTAGCATGTTTACTTTCTTCTCTGTAATAAAAGTAGAAATAGAAAAATTTTACTACCTGCCCTACTCTAGGTTTCTAGAATACTGGATGGTTAAATTTCATAATTTAATTTAATTATTTTATTTTATTTAATTATTTAATTTAATTCATTCAATTCACTTACTAAGCATCTCCTAGTCATGAAAGTTACTATGAATAATTCAAATAATAAGGGATTTATAATTTAGTTGAAGACAGAAAATTAAGATTATTTTGAAAATCATAAAGTAAAATCACTTGCAGTTTCTTATTTTGTACCATTACTATAGTAAGTTTCAAGGAAGTTTTGAGCATTTTGTAATGGAAAGAAAAGTGACAGACTATGTAACTTACAGCATACTCCACTTGAAGAAATTGTTTAAAGATGAATGAAATAAAAATTGCATCTCCCATAAAAGATTTAAGAAGCTAAGCAAACATAAGGCAATTATTAAGGTCAAGATCCAGGAGATGTGAGGTTCTCAAAGAGAGAAGCAGGAATGCTTTAGTCCTAGGAACATTTGTTTATAATTGAGAAGCATCTTGGGGGGGACGGGGGGGAGCTGTTCTGTGCTTCTGGGCTGCCTGGAGTGACCAGGATGACAAAAATCAGAATCTCAGGGCTGATGAAGTTGTAGAGCTTAGTAAAGATGTGTTTTATAAAAATAAATAAATAAATAAATAAATAAATAAATAAATAAATAAATAACTAGTGGGACTACATCAAATTAAAAAAGCTTTTCCAGAGTGAACAAACCATAAACAAAACAAAAAGGCAACCTACTTTTTGTTTGGGAGAAGATAATTTGCAAATGATATATCTGATAAAAGACTAATATCCAAAATAAATAATTCATACGACTCAATGCAAAAAAAAAAAAAACACACACACAAAAACTCAGAATTAACCCAATTAAAAATGGACAGAGGATCTGAATAGGCATCTCCAAAGAAGACATGCAGATGGCCAACAGAGAGATGAAAAGATGTTTAACATCACTAATCATCAAGGAAATGCAAATCAATACCACAATGAGATATCACCTCACACCAGTCAGAATGACTCGTATCAAGAAAGACAAGAAATCAAAATGCCTGTGTGGCTCAGCCAGTTATGCATCCAACTTTGGCTCAAGTGGTCTCCTGGTTTGATCTCCTGATCAGTTTGATCTCCTGGCTGGTGAGTTCATACTCCCAAGATCATGACCTGAGCCAAAGCTTAACCGACTGAGCCACCCAGGTGCCCCCATCCTGTGTTTGAATTTAATCTTGTAAAACTAATTTTCAAATAGAAGATCAACATAAATGGGGCATACTAGCTTACAGGTAATGCAAGGTACAGAAGTCATCTTTCATCAGTAGTTTCACTTTCCTACAGTTTTAGTTGCTCATGGTCAACTTCAGTACAGAAGGGTATGATTCTGATCCACACATATCACCAGAAGGTCAATAGCACCCTGATACTACATCACAATGTCTACACCCTTCACCTCACTTCATCTAACCATATAGGAATTTTGTCATCTCATACATCATCACAAAAAGAAGGGTAAGTACAGCACAATTAATATTTTCAATGAAAGACAACATTCACATAACTTTTATTACAGTATATTGTTATAATTTCTCCATTTTATTACTAGTTATTATTATTGATTGCTTACTGTGCTTAACTTATAAATTAAGCTTTATCATAGATATGTATGTGTATGTAGGAAAGAAGTTCTTATAGGGTTTGGTATTATCTGCAGTTTTAGGCATCCACTGTGGGGTGCCTTGGACTACTACTTGGGGGAGGACTACTATGAAACAAGCAGAGAACTGTAAACAAATAGTGGAAATAGACCCAGATATTGCAATTAGAAGATAAATATTGCAACATTATTATGTGTGTTATGCTCAAGGAGTTAAAGACGAGCATAAAAATTTCAGAAGGTAGCTGCAAACTATAAAAAGTGACCATATGTCTGAAAAAAGAGCACACTTGAAAGGTAAGAACCAAAAAATATGATAACTAAAACAAAGAACTCAATGGATAGATTTAAAAGTACATTAAATGCAGCAGAAAAAGGAATTATTTTACTTATCTGACTCTCCTCACATTGTTTTCCTTCTATGCCTGTCTGTCTCTGTACCCAAATTTCTTCTTTTTGTAAGGACATAAAACATTGGATTGCTGTCCACCCTAATAACCTCACAATCTTAATTATATCTGTGACAACTCTATTTCCAAGCAATGTTACATTCTTAGGCACTTGGGGTTAGAATGTCAACATATGAATTTTTGGTGAACACAATTCAACTCATAATCATGACCCTAACCCCTTATTATCTGCCCAATGAAATGTAATAAACTATTGCTTTTAAAGACTTCTATATTTAAACTGCTTCTTTTATATAACTATCAGTCAAATGCAGTCTAAATTCTTTATTAAAATCCATTTTTTGGTTCAACTTTATTGATTATATAATTGATATATAACACTGAATACGGTAAATAATGTAATGATGTTATATATGTAAATATCATAAAATAATTACCACAATAAGGACAGTTAACATCTAACATGCCATATAGTTACAATTGTGAGTGCGTGTGTGTGTGTGTGTGTGTTGTGAACATTTTTAAAAATCTACTCTTATCAACTTTCAAATATGCAATGTAATATTATCAACTATAGTCACCATGCTGTGTTTTAGGTCCCCAGAACTCATTTATGTTTGTACCTTTTGATCATTTTCAGCTATTTCCCCTATCCCCCACACCCTGCCTCTGGCAACAACCAATCTGAGGAAAGATTATTCTTTATTCTTTAAAAATTAGACAGCAGAATACTGCATTAATGTTTGGCTCCCCTTTCATCCCTTCACCATATCATTCAGTTGCAATTTTTGCACCCTAATGCCACAGTAGCTAATTCAACATTCTTGGTATTTTCATCCTAAAAATATATGTTAATATTTAGCATGCTCTCCATAATGACATCCCGTTTTACTTATGTATTCATGAAATCATTCTTACTAAACTTCCCTGAAACACTTTGGTGGGTATGTTGATGGATTTCTTTACATCTTGGTTTGCCTATACTTGTAGCAAAGACAGAGTTTGAGTGACAAAACAGGATTGTCTATACACACACTGGTTTCATTCTCCTTCAAAACAGAACTCAGAGTTTTGTTACTGTCTTCTACAAATGGTTTATTCTTCATGAACGACAAGATTCTTCTGGCCCCAGGGTTTGAATCTTTGTAATTCAAGCTAATCATTTTGAACTCACTCTCCTTGCCAGCTGATCTGTTGAGGCATAAAGGACCTACTTCATAGGCATTCTTACAAAGGCCTCATACTTGGTATAATGCTCTCTCACTTCCATCTTGAAAATCTTTATTTTAAGCAAGGAGCTCTGGACTATCATTTTGACTTTGGCTTTGCAAACTAAATAGCTTGTCCTGCAGGCAAGGGCTTTGTGACCGAATGTTGGGTAATGAAACATGATAGGAAGACTGCTGGGAAGTTGCAGGGAAGTTTTTATCTCAGTTCATAAATTGAGCAAACAAGACTTTCTCCTCTGGACATGGTGTCTGCACATGAAATCTGGAAATGGGACCATGTGGAGACCTACCCAGGATGATATGCCAACAATGAGGATGACACAGACGTGCAGAACCCTAAACTACCATTTATTTATTTATTTATTTTTATTCATTCATTTATTTATTCATTATCTATTTGTTTACTTAACTTACTTATTTCTATCTGAGATAACAAAAAATCTTTATTGTTGGAGACACTTTTAGTTTGATTTCCTGCTATTTGCAGACAAAACTATAAATTTATGGTAAAAATTGTTATTTTCCATACAAATCCCATTCTCCTTTTTCCTTAGTAGGAAAATCTTTATGAGTTTGTGATGTATCTATTTATTATATTTACATATTCTCTTTACTACTGTATATTTTCCAAGCTTTTATTTAAATTCCAGTTAATTAACATGTAGTATAATATTAATTTCAGGTGTAGATTTTAGAGATTTATTGCTTACATACAATACCCAGTGCAAACACAAAACATGTTCTCCCTAATGCTCATTACTTATTTAACATCCACCCCACCCCCCAGCCACCTCCCCTCCAACAACCCTATTTGTTCTCTAGAGTTAAGAGTCTGTTTCTCGGTTTGCCTTTTCCCTTTATGTTAATTTGTTTTATTTCTTAAATTCTACATACGACTGAAATTGTATGGTATTTGTCTTTCTCTGACTAACAATTCTTTTCTTAAAAGTTTATTTATTTATTTATTTTGAGAGAAATAGAGTGTGTGAGCAGGGGAGTAGCAGAGAGCAAGAGAGAGAGAGAATTCCAAGCAGGCTCTGCACTGTCAGTTCAAAGCCCAGTGCAGGGCTTGATCTCCAGGACTGTGAGATCATGACCTGAGACAAAATCAAGAGTAGGATGCTTACCCGACTGAGCCACCGAGGCACCACCGGATTTATTTTGCTTAGCATAATACACTCTAGGTCCATCCATGTCATTGCAAATGGCAAGATTTCATTCTTGTAATATTGCATTGTATATGAATACCACAACTTCTTTACCCATTCATCAGTCAATGGACATTTGGGCTCATTCCATAATTTGAATACTGTTGATAGTGTGGTTATAAACATCACAGTGAATTTATCCCTTGGAATCAATATTCTTTGTATCCTTTCGCTAAATACCTAATAGTGCAGTTGCTGGGTTGTATGGTAGATTTTTAAGTGTTTTTTTTTTTTTTTTTTTAAGAGAGAGATGTAGGATAGTTTTTTTTTATTGTTGTTGCTGTTGGTTTTCGGTTTTGTCTTGTTTTGTTTTTGAGAGAAAGTACAAAAGGGAAGGGTCAGAGGGACAAGGAGAAAGCAAATCTTAAGTTGGGCATGGAGCCTGATGTGGGGCTCGAACTCACAAACATAACAAAGATAGACATAAGGTAAGTCCAGAGGCATGTAGGTCAAAACTGACATAGCAGGTACAGTCATCAGAGCCCTGGGCTCTTCTGTCTCAACTGCCCTGGTACTGACTTTCAAACTTAGAAATACCTCATGTTTCAATGTGGCTGCTGAAGCTCTATCTGTGTCATTTTATCTTAGGTGGCATGAAGGGAAAAGGAGGGAAAGGCAAAATAAATTTCTGTCAGCAGAATTTTTCTCTTGAAATAATTTCCTAGAAAGTTCATACAACTCGTAATAATCTCTCATTGGCTAGAACTTGTCACATGTTAATAGTAGTGGCAGAAACAGCAAAGGAAACAATCAACAAAGCTAAAAGGCAACCTACAGAATGGGAGAAAATACTTGCAGATGACATATTTGATAAAGGGTTGGATCGAAAATCTATACAGAACTTACCAAATTAAACACCCCAAAAAACAAATAATCTAGTTAAGGAGTGGGAAGAAGGCATGAATAAACATTTTATCAAAGAAGACATCCAGATAACTAACAGACATCCAGATGACTAACATGAAAAGATGCTCAATATCACTCATCATCATTAGGAAAATACAAATCAAAACTACAGTGAGATACCACCTCACACCTGTCAGAACAGCTAAAATTTGACAACTCAGGGCACAACAAATATTGGTGAGGATGTGGAGACAGGGAATACAAACTGGTGTAGCCACTCTGGAAAACTGTATGGAGGTTTTTCAAAAAGTTGAAAATAGAATTTTCCCACCTACAGTGGGTGCCTGGGTGATTCAGTTAATTAGGCATCTGACTCTTGATTTCAGCTCAGGTCATGATCTCGTGGATTTTTCTGTTGTGTTGCCAAGACTAATCCTAAATAATGCACTCTCTATTTTTTTCAAAATTAACTTTATATTCAAAATATATCCACATATCTAGCTAGAAAAAACCTAATATTTTAGGAATATTTTCATTTTTTAATTGTCAAGTTAGCTAACATTCAGTGTATACAGTGTGCTCTTGGTTTTGGAGGTAGGTTCCCATAATTCATTGCTTACATACAACATCCAGTGCTCATACCAATAAGTGCCCTCCTCAATGCCCATCACCCATTTTCCCCTCTCCTCATCAATCCTATCAACCCCCTCCATCAACCCTCAGTTTACTCTGTATTTAAGAGCCTCTTATGGTTTGCTTCCCTCTCATTTTGAAACTATTTTTCGCCTTCCTTTCCCCCATGGTCTTCTGTTAAGTTTCTCAAATTCCACATATGAGTGAACACATTTATCTGTCTTCCCCTCACTTAGCACAATATCCTCCAGTTCCATCCACATTGTTGCAAATGGCAGGATTTCATTCTTTTTCATTGCCAAGTAGTATTCCGTTGCATATATAAACCACATCTTATTTATCCATTCATCTGTTGATGGACATTTGGACTCTAATGCTATATACATGAAGAAAAGCATAATGCCACTTTCTCTGAATCCACATTGTATTTTTCTCTAAAGCACATACATACAAACATTAGAAAATCTTAGATTCTTATTCTTTGTTTGAGGATAAGATTTAGCTTCTGTATAAAAATGGGTCAGAGGAAAAAAGAATATGGTTCAGAAAACTAGTTTGCTACAGAGGTAGCCAAAGTTCTTTGGATTTCAAGCCTGATCTAGAACTATATGGAAGAATGAATTCTTCATTTTCATGCATAGGTTTTTCTTCTTGAGCAATCTGTATTGTGCTTTCAAAATAAATTTAGAGGTTCTGGGTGAACATGCACAAAATGAGGTTCATGTTCCAGAAAAGGAAGACAAATTGACATCCACTTTGCTATATAACAGTAGATCAAAAAGCACTTTGAAAATGGCCCAATGGTTAACATCAATCTAAGCACTATCTTAAAAAACAGATTTCATTGCTAACTCTTCTAAAGGCAATCTCACACCTACCACATCCCTCCTTTACGTAAGATATGGGTTGGAATATCATGAAAGTTTTGTAAAAGAAATTACTCCCCCAATCGTGGATGGTCTCGATTATAATACATCACTGGTCCTATTTAACCTATTTGACCCCAACTCTTACTAGTTTCCATATGTCTTGTCTTTTCCACTTATAATGAGACATTCCACTATATCCCTACAGCTTTAAATACTTACACCAGAGTACTTATCACTCAATTCAGAATTGTTGATTTACAACACTTTCTTGACAACCAGTCAGTGAGCAAATTGACAGTAAAGAATGTGCTCTTTTCACTTCTGTTTGTTAATGGATAATACAGTGCCTGACACAAAGGAGGGAATGTTTGTTAATGGAAGAACAAACAATTTAAAGAATAAGGGAATCCAAAGCATCATTATAGCTGGCTATATATTATCTCTGGTCAACTTTACCAATACATTGTCTTGTACATTGTAGAATGCTAATACTGTAAAACTTTAAGGTTATATGCTCAGAAATGTTACAATCAGAGTATTTTATGACTGGCAGTTATGACCAGCTCCTACTTTTAAACAATAGTGTGCTAATATTTTAATCTTCAGTGGTAGGGATTGAGGAAATGCTCAAGCTTAATCAATCAATATTTAAGCTTGAATTAATATCTACTGCCAGGCTACATCATACTACAGAAAGACTGGACTGATTTTAGATTACATGAAGACATCAACAAACCAGTGGTCTAGAAACAGCATAGACCTAGCCTATTCCTGACATTAACTTTGCAATACTATAAGGTCACACTTTATGCAATTCAATTATTTTGACCCAATTACCATGTTATGGTGAGTTTACACATTAATTAAACTAAAAACATGAATATAAAATAGAATTAGAAAAATAAAATTAGAGAGTCACATAATTAATTAAACTCACAGATCCATGACTGGTTCTGAAAATGTACTTGTGGTTCTTGATAGAGTGGGAACTATGTAAACAAGTTTAGAAATAACAAATTCTGCTCACAGAGCTAGATTTTACAAGAAATTTATCTTAGTTTCTATCACCAGAAGAATAGAAAAATCTACCTGATCTAAGTAATTTAACGTTTTCTAGCTATTTGCTAAATAAGGAGCACTTTGAATACAGAATGATAATTGTTCATTAAAACATATTTTTTAAGTTCAACAATGGGGAACTAGGAACAGAGCCAACTAACCAGCCATTAAATTATAGTCCATGCATTTTAATAAATCTATCTGTATTCAAAATATCAGAGCTATTCAATGAATTATAAATTAATTGTGTGTTGAAGAGAATTTTGCATACTATAAATTTGGAACTGTTTTTTTTTTAATGTTCTCTACTATTAAATACAGAAAGATTAACCTTTTCTAATTTAACAAGATTACTATGAATTTCATAATGACAGAGATAAAGATAGATACCATACCCTTCTGGGTTTCTATAAAGGATAAAAGATTAAAGAATATTTAAATTATTCATTCAGGAATGCAAGTGAATAAAACTAGAAAGTTAATATCTCTAAACAAAAGGCAAATCACCCTGTAATTGTAGTTCAAATATAATACAGTATAAACTAGTGTGTATATATCTGAAACATATATTGATTATAATACTAGTTTTTATTATTATAAAAATGTTGATACACAAAGTAAAACTTTCAGAATTCTTTAAAACCATAAGAATCCCAAAGAAGGAAACACGTGTAGTCTTCCAAAGAAGTTATTATTACATTTAGGTATGTTTTCTTCTAATTTTCTCACTATGCAACTTTCACACAATTGAAAATATTTAAAAATCATTTTTATTCTACCTTTCCCTTAATCTTCTATCAACTATTTTCTATGCTAATAAATTCTTCTTCAAATAATGCACATTCCAACATCCTCCATTAAAATGCAACATGCTTGATAGCAAAGACTATCATGTTTTGTCTTCATACCCTCATGCTCCAAGAGTTTCTAACTCATGTTGGGAATTCACTATGTTGTTGTTTTTGTTGTTGCTATGTTTCAAGTTTTTATTTAAAATACGGTTAATATATAATGTAACATTAGTTCCAGGAGTAACATTTAGTGATTCATCACTTACATACAACACCTGGTGCTTATAACAAGTGCCCTCAATACCCATCACCCATTTAGCACATTTCCAGCCACCTCCCTCTATCAACTCTCAGCTTGTTTTCTGTAGGTAAGGGCCTCTTTTATGGTTTTCCTACATCTCTTTTTTTCTTCCTTTCCCCTGTGTTCATCTATTTTACTTCTTAAATTCCACATATAAGTGAAATTATCTGTATTTGTATTTCTCTGACCGATTTATATCACTTAACATAGTAACTCTAGCTCCATCCATTGCAAATGGAAAGACTTCATTCTTTTTGAACACACACACACACACACACACACACACACACACACACCCCACAACTGCTTTACTCATTAATCAGTAAACCCTTTCCATAATGTATCTATTCTTGATAATGATGATATAAACACTGGGGTGCAAGTACCCCTTTAATCAGTATTTTTCTATCCATTGCGTAAATACCTAGTAGTGCAATTGTTGAGTTTTAGAGTAGTTCTATTTTTAACTTTTTGAGGAAAATCCAAACCATTTTCCAGAGTGGCTACACCAGTTTACATTCCCAACAAAACTGCAAAAGTGTGCCCCCTTTCTTTGCATCCTCACTAACATCTGTTGCTTCTTGAATTGTTAATTTTAGCCATTCTGACAGGTGTCAGGTGGTATCTTACCATGGTTTTGATTTGGTTTTCCTGATGATAAGTGATGTTCAGCATTTTCCCATGTGTCTTTTAGTCATTTGTATGTCTTCTTTGATAAAATATCTATTCATGTCTTTTGCCCATTTCTTAACTGTATTATTTGCTTTTGGGAGGTATTGGATTTGGCAGATTCATTGTAGATTCTGGATACTAACCCCTTTATCTGATAAGTCACTTGCAAATATCTTCTCCCATTCCAAAGTTTGCCTTTCAGTTTTATTGCTTGTTTCCTTCACTATGCAGTAGTTTCTTTTTTTTTTTTTATCTTGATATATTCCCAATAGTTCATTTTCGCTTTTGTTTCCCTTGCCTCTGGCGACATGTCTAGTAAGAAGTTGCTATGGCCAGTCTAGTCTCATTCTTCTGTATGTTGCTGTCCAGTTTTCCCAACACAATTTGTTGAAGAGACTTTTTTCTCCATTAGGTATTTTTTTCTGTTTTGTCTAAGATGAGTTGCCCATATGGTTGTGCATCCATTTCTGGGTTTTCTATTCTATTCTTGGATCTATGTGTCTCTTTCTGTGCCAGTACCACACTGTCTTGATCACTACAGCTTAGTAACATAGCTTGAAGTCTAGGACTTCAAGGTTTTCTTTTCTTTTTCAAGATTGCTTTGGCTAGTCAGGGTCTTTTATGGCTCCATACAAATGTTAAAATTATTTGTTCTAGCTATTTGAAAAATACTGGAGTTATTTTGATAAGGATTGTATTGAATGTATATAGACTGTTTTGGACACTATACATATTTTAACAATATTTGTTCTTCCAATCTATGAGCACACCATGTATTCCCAATTATTTGTCTCTTCTGAAATTTATTTTTAAAGTATTTTGTAGTTTTCAGAGTATCTTTTACCTTTATGGTTAGGTTTATTCCTAGGAATCTTATGGGGTTTTTGTCTGCAATTGTAAAAGGGATCAATTCTTTGATTTATCTTTCTATTACTTCATTACTGGTGTTTAGAAATGCAAACAATTTCTGTACACTGATTTTATGTACTATGACTTTGCTGACTTCATGTGTCAGTTCTAGTAATTTTTTGGTGGAGTTTTTTGGGTTTTCTACATAGAGTATCATGTCATCTGCAAAGAGTGAAAGTTTGACTTTTCTTTACCAATTTGGATGCCTTTTCTTTGTTTTTGCTGTTTGAGGCTAGGACTTCCAGTACTATGCTAAATAACAATAGTGAGAATGAGCATCCCTTGAGGAACTTACTACATATTTATCAATCAACTGACAAGACTCAGTTATATATTACTTTGATAAAAACTGTCATAGATTTAAAAAATTGTCCATAGGTTAGATTCTTTATCCCATTAATAATCAATGTAAAATGATAACCACAACTGTTATTATATATTGACCTCTTTCTGTGTTGCAAACTAGGGGCTAAACTAGGGGCTTCACTCTAATTTATGTATGCATTATCTACCCATGTATGCATTCACCCATGTATGCATTTAACAAATTTGTGGAGTAACTACTCCTAGAAATTTGTTGGTGAATGAAACCAATGTGTTGCCATCATGGAGATTTAGTTTAATTATGGATGCTGGCGAGTTTTATGTATATTTCCTATAATCATAAATCAATACAATAAAATATGACCTATTCTGTGGTACTAATTTATGCAAAGTAGGTCATAATCCTCAGGAAAAAGACTCTGAGAGATTAGCATGTAGGCATTATATTGAGATGAATCCTTGGGGATAATCAACACCTTTGAAGAGTGAAGTACATAGGAATGGCCAGAGCAAAGTACTGAAGTACAATGCAATTACAATAAAGGTCTTAGGTTATCCATAAAGGGCTCTGAAGCTGGCATGGTACTTCAGAATTATCCAGCCTTGAGCAAAAGTGACCAGAACTTTATACTGCTATGTAAACCTGTCACTGGAGGTAGGCTGCCCATAGAAAGAAAGTGACACTGGGCAAAGCTAATCCGTTCAGCTAAGATTAATTCACACAGAGGGACTCATCTAAGAATTAGTAGCCACCATACTCTCATGCAGGGGAAATGAGTGTTTCTGTCCTTAAGAGATCTTGGTGGAACAACACAACAATATCCACCTCTTGTGCCAATGGACACACTTTCTTTATATAATAAATTCTGGGAACAATTCTTACAGGATTCTGATTGGTCTCTTTTCCTATAGAAATGCTTAAAAGGAACATTAGTGAGACAAACTGCACCACTGCAGCTGGGCTTGAGATTGTAACTGATATCACTTATATTCCCCTTTATTACTCATAATAGACTTCTTTCACCTCCCTTATTAAATTTATTATTTTACCCTTTAACCCACCAGTCTTAGAATACAATCCTCTCCATGCTCCAGGATCCTATTCGTATAAATTAACTAGACTCTGCAACTCCTTCCACACACTGTCTCTTTCTTCCTTGTAAGTGACCCAGTACTTTGCCATAGTTACTTATGTTGTGACTTGGCCCTAGTGTTATAGTCTTGCAGTCAGGAGTAAAGTACATGCTAATATGCAAGGTGAAGACATTGACATTCTCTTGAAGCAAGGAAAAGCCAGGAAGCACTAGCCTCTAACAGGGATTGAGAGGTCACTTCTGCAGGCACAGAGTTCCAGGTGATGTGAAGTTTCAAGATTTTTATATACATGAAAACTGATAATTTCATCCGAAGTCTATGAGCCCCCACATCATTTATGTGACCTTGCATAAGTAAATTTAGTGGGATTAAAAATTCAACCTAGAGTTCTGTCACTCTTATAATTAATTCCTTAACCTGATCCTTAGTCTTTTCTGGACTTTAGTGGGTAAAAGTCTCTTGTATGTTGCCTAGGAGGCCCTCTGGCTTTCACCCTTTGCTCTCATTTGGAGATTTATCATCCACAGCATTTCATTTACTTTCTCCAATGCATCAATGTCACTTGGCAGGAACCATATAAATTCCATTCCCCAAATATCCTATCAGCTTTCCAGGACAATTATATACCTTCCTCCACGAGAGGAAACTTTTGGGTAAATGCTTGCTATTGAGTTTCACTCTAACTGAAGACTATGCCAGAAGTTTCTCACTAATATGTTTGAAGGCAAGGAGCCTTTGTATCTTTTTCTTTCTATTTCTTTTCCAAGCTCTCCTACCTTTCCTTATTCATATATATGTTATATGTAAATTTTTATAAAAATATTGATGTTAATACAGAAAATTTCCCATATATTTACCTTTAATTTTTTAAGTGTCTATTTATTTTTGAGAGAGAGCGAAAGAGAGCATGAGCAGGGGAGGAGCAAAGAGACAGAGACAGATTCTGAAGCAGAATCTGAGCAGAAGCTGAGCTGTCAGCACAGATGCAAGGCTAGAACTCATGAGCCACAAGATCATAACCTGAGCCAAAGTCAGACACTCAACTGACTAAGCCACCCAGGCACCCCTACCTTTGATTTAAATCTGAAGTAAGATATACACACAGTATCAAAAGCTTCTTTAATTAAAGCACCAAGAGAAAGAGGGAGAATGAGTCTAGCTTTAACTCATTAAAATTTGTTTTACTAACTTTATAGAAGCTTTTGTTTCAGAATTAAAATAAAAACACAAGCTAGCACTTCAAAGCTCTTGATGTAAACAACTGACTTCAAAAAGCTGAATGTGTGTAAGCTCTGCTATCAACCTACACCTTGATTATATCCCATTTTGTATTCAAAGTCATACTTGCGTCACTTTATTTCACTTTCTTTCACCCTTTTAGGAATGCTATTCTTTATTTTATTTTATTTTCAGTTTTGCTATGAGCGATTACATTTTTTGATCAATGAAAAGGTTGGCTTTTCCAAAAATAATGGTATGTAATAAACCTGTTCTACTCCAACAATTAAAAACATTTTATTATGTAATAAAATAGGTTCCTTTTTTCTAGCTATAGTCACACAACATTAATTTAGACACTAATTTCCACATTATATATTACTGCTAGCACTGTGTGGACATTTATTAGTAACACATATACATACACATATACACATACATAGTGGACTGTATATTTTATTTAGAATATCCAGTCTCAGCAGGTTTATTTTATTTCAGTATAATGAGAATATTTCCTTTTGAAAGGATAAGCCTGTAAGTATAAATCTGAAATGAGAAAAATCTCTTAAGAAAACTTCTTAAGATAAAAATATTTTGGGGAAAAAACAAAAATTAGATGGGACAATTTGGACAACATTTAACTTAGAGCACTTAGTGCTCAAAAGTTTTGCCAGCTGAGATTTAAATTCAAAGTATTATTTACAAAGATTCACACAGAACACAAAGCACTGGACCTTGAGGGAAGAGACAGTTTAATCCAGCTCACCAAAATGTAATCACTGTTTATCCCTGAGAAAAATCACTTCTCTCAGGACAGTTTCCTGCACTGTTAAATGAGGAATTCGAATGGGCTCAAAAGCTTCTTCTGGCAACAACAGTCTCTGAATCATTAGAGTCAGCTGTATTGCTCTTTACTAGAATTCTCCCTATCAATGTGTATTCACGGCCAGAGCTGAAAATCAGTCCTTCTATCTTATGTTGATCAGACTGAAATTTTCTGTGCTGCTTTGAGAAATCTAGAGGTTGAAATTTAAATATCTTTTCACAACATACTAATCACTAGTGATCTGCAAAATGTGTAGATCTGTAGCCTCATTTCATGCCCTTCTTCATTTTGTGGTCCAGAGCTTTGAGCTTCAGCTGTATGTCTATCAAATTTGCCAAATTTGTTCCCATTGTTGTGTCTTTCCGCTTGTTAATTCTGTCTTTCTCCCATTTGCTGTCTGCCTAGTGTCCATTTTCTAGTTAAGAGCAAATATTTCTTTGACTATCTAAGGTAATATGAATGCATGTAATATAGGGAAATTGAATAAAAACCCTATAAAGTGTTGTTTAAGAGATTCATAGCCCCATTCTGACTCACTGAAAATAAATTTATAACAGGGCCTGGCAGTCTGAATTTTACCAGTGTCTCCCTTAACCTTAATATACTATTCAGTTGATGACACTTTAAAAATACTGGCTATCGTTACTTCCTCTCATTCACTCTGTGACCCATGGGATTGAGGGGGGAAATGGAGCCAGTAGAGGTAAATTTCCTATAAGTTCTGGGAGTCATTTCCATATTTGTTTACTTACGCATTTCAATAAACTTAACTAATATATGTCAGGTTCCATGCTGAATGCTAAAGATTAAAGCAAACAAACAAACAAACAAGATCAGCTTAGTTCCTGTTCTTAATGGAGTTCATCCTACCATAAGAGGAAAACATCACAAATTAGTTATAAAATTGCTTATTTAATTACAATTGTAATTAATATCATGAATGATTCCCTGGTAGTCTCTGTGACTGACTTTCCCTAGAAATTTAACAGAAAAGAGAAGGGAGTTAGGTTGGTGGAGTAGAGGGGGCCCTGGTCTTGCTTCATCCCTCAGACACAGCTAGATTAACATCAAATCATTCTGAACCTAGGAAATCAATCTGAAGATTAAGAAAACAATCTGCACAATTAGAGGGAGATGCAGGTGTGAGGTGCAAAGATGTGAACTGGAGGAGAGGAAAGCTGCAGTTCCCGGAGGGGAGGGAGCCCATTTCAGGCAGAGAGGAGGAAGAAAGGGGGAGAGAGCACAGCACATCAGGTTCACACAATTAAAAACCTCCCTAAAACCACTGACTGAAGAATCAAGAGAAACTGACTATCGCAGTTTTCACAAACAGTGAAGCTCAAATTCTGAGGTTTTGGAAGTCTGTGCCATTTGCCAGAGTCAAACCAGGCAGGTAGCAGAGCTCCTGGGAGAAGAAGGGCAGAGGCCTGGGAGCGGACAGCCTGCTACAGGGATTGCAACCCCTTGGCTGCCCTGGAAGAGAGTATTCCCCTTCCTGGAGTACATTAGCAAGAGGATATATTGCCACTCCAAGGACAAAAGACCAAGTGGGCATTGAGTGGCCAGTCATCAGCAAGGGACAGAAGTACATACAGAAGGCGGATCACCTGGTCACTACTTTTTCCTGTGCTTCACCATAAACTCTAAGTCCCTGCAGAGCTGTGGGACTGCTTTTCTGGGACAAAATGGTACCAGACACAGCACAGAAAGGCTATCCTCTGGAGGAAGGGAGCAGGTGTACTCCATGCAATGTCCAAATGCAAGATTTGCAATTTTGAATCCCAGTCACATGCCAGAGAAAAAAGAAGAGAATGTAGTGCCCAGAAATACTGAAGGGCCAGGCACGGATGGGGGGAGGGCAGGGATCTGACAGAAGTCTGAGACACAAGAGAGGAGATTTTTCACTTTTCTGTGAGGGCTTCTTTAACAGCAGTGGGCAAAAGCCCCCCTTTCTGGGGATGAGAAAGCAGAGAGATGCTATTTTCTCCTTGCCCACCAGCAGTGACCTGTAGAAAAGAGTGGCCAAAACACAACTACAGAATGTATACAGTATACACCAGAAACACTTCCTGAAGTGTCAGGCCCTGGAAAGTATATGACCCCTCCTAAATATAGCATTACTCTCAGGAGCAAAAAACAACAAGTTTTCATTACACACAAAAGACAGAAACAAACAAAAAAAAATTATAAGAGGGAGGAATTCTCCCCAAAAGAAAAAAGAAGACATCACATACAGGGATTTACTCAAAACATATATAAGCAATATGTCTGAAAAAAAAGATTTTTGAACAATAGTTATAAAAACACTACCGTGACTTGTAAAAGGAACCAGAGAAACCCTTGCTGCAGAGAAAAAAGACCTAAAAAACACTCAGGCCAAAAAAAATGCTCTAAATAACTGGCAGAACTAACTATATATGATCATTACATGGATGGAAAAAGCAGAGAAATGAATAGGTGACACAGAAAATAAAAGTATGAAAATAATGAATTTGCAAAGAAGAAGGAAATGAAACTATTAGATCATGAATGTAGACTTAGGGAACATGGTTACTCCATAAAGTGTCATAATATCCATATTAAAGAAGTCCCAGGGGCGCTTGGGTGGCTCAGTCAGTTAAGGGTCCCACTTCATCTCAGGTCATGATCTTGGGGTTTGTGGGTTTGGGCCCCATGTTGGGCTCTGTGCTGATAGCTAGCTCACAGATGGAGCCTGTTTTGGATTCTGTATCTCCCTCTCTCTCTGACCCTCCCCTGCTCATGCTGTCTCTTTTAGAAATAAATAAAATATCAAAAAAATTTAAAAAATATAAAGTCCCAGAAGAAGAGGAAAACAAGTCAGAAGGCTTATTAGAACAAATTATAGCTGAGAATTTCCCCAATCTGGGGAAGGAAACAGGCATTCAAGTCCAGGAGGCACAGAGAACTCCCCTGAAAATCAATAAAAACAGGTTAGCACCAAGACATATCATAGTGAAAACTGCAAAATAGAAAGATAAAGTGAGAATTCTGAAAGGAGCTAGGGAAGAAAGGGTCTTAATCAATAAGGGTAGAACATAAGATTATCAGAAGACCTGTCCACACAAATCTGGCAGGCTAGAAGGCAGTGGAATGATATATTCAACATGCTAAATAGGAAAAAATAAACCAAGAATACTTTATCCTGGAAGGCTGTCTTTCAGAATAGAAAGAGAGATACACAGTTTTCAAGACAAGTAAAAACTAAAGGAGTTCAGGAATACTTAACTAGCTCTGCAAGAAATATTATAGAGGACACTTTGAGAGGGAAAAATAGACCAAAAGCAACAAAGACTAGAAGGAAGAAAAGCAATCCTATGAACAGTGACTTCACAGGTAATACAATGGCAATAAATTCATATCTATCAGTAATTACTTTGAATGTAAATGGATTGAATGGTCGAATCAAAAGACACTGAGTATAAAGATGGATAAAAAAAACAAGACTTATCACTATTCTATTTATAAGAGACTCTTTAGATCCAAAGATACCTCGATATTGAAAGTAAGAGATGGAGAACAATTTATTATGCTAATGGACACCAAAAGAAAGCAGGAGCTGTCATACTTATATCAGACAAACTAGATTTTAAACTAAAGACTGGAGAACTGGATAACAACATCCAGAAGAATGAAACTACATCATTTTCTCACACCCTACACAAAAATAAACTCAAAATGGATAAAGGACCTGAATGTGAGACAGGAAACCGTCAAAACCCTAGAGGAGAAAGCAGGAAACAATCTCCTTGACCTCAGTCGCAGCAATTTCTTACCTGACAGATCCCCAAAGGCAAGGGAATCAAGAGCAAAAATGAACTATTGGGACCTCATCAAGATAAAAAGCTTCTGCATGGCAAAGGAAACAATCAGTAACTCTAATAGGCAACTGATGGAATGGGAAAAGATACTTGCAAATGACATATCAGATAAAGGGTTAATATCCCAGATCTATAAGGAACTCACCACACTCCACACTTGGAAAACAAATAATCCAGTGAAGAAATGAACAGACATTTCTCCAAAGAGGACATCCAGATGGCCAACAGACACATGAAACAATGCTCAGCGTCCCTCATCATCAGGGAAATACAAATAAAAACCACACTGAGATACCACCTCATGCCAGTCAGAGTGGCTAAAATGAACAAATCAGGAGACTCTAGATGCTGGTGAAGATATGGAGAAATGGGCACCCTACTACACTGCTGATGGGAATGTAAGCTGGTCCAACCCCTCTGGAAAACAATATGGAAGTTCCTCAAAAACTTAACAATAGAACTGCCCTATGACCCAGCAGTAGCACTGCTAAGAATTTACCCAAGGGATACAGGACTGCTGATGCACAGGGGCACATGTACCCCAATGTTCATACCAGCACTCTCAATAACAGCCAAAACATGGAAGGAGCCTAAGTGTCTGTCAAGTGACGAATGGACCAAGAAGATGTGCTCTATCTAAACAATGGAATACTACATGGCAATGAGAAAGAACGAAATCTGGCCATGTGTAGTAACATGGATGGACCTTGAGGGTGTTATGCTGAGCAAAATAATTCAGGCAGAGAAGGACAGATACCATATGTTTTCACGTATAGGTGGATTAGGAGGAACTTAATGGAGGACCATGGGGGAGAAGAAGGGGAGAAATAGTTGGGGAGAGGTAGGGAGGTAAACCATGAGAGACTCTTGAAGGCTGAGAACAAACTGAGGCCTGATGGGGGTCGGGGGAGGAAAAGGGGGGTAATGGGCATGGAGGAGGGCACTTGTTGGGATGAGTTCTGGGTGTTAAATGGAAACCAACTTGACAATAAACTATGAAATAAAAAAAAAAAAATAACCTAAAGAGTGAAATAAGAGATGAAGAAGGGCATTTTATCATACTTATCTGGCCTATCCATCAGGAAGAGCTAACAATTGTAAATGTTTCTGCCCCCAACTTTGAAACTCTCAAATATATAAATCAATTAATCATAAATATAATGTAACTCACTGATAATAATACACTAATAGGAGGGGACTTTAATGTCCTACTTACAACAATGGACAGATCATCTAAGAAGAAAATCAATAAGGAAACAATGACTTTGAATGAAACACTGAAACAGATGGACTTAACAGATATATTCAGAGCATTTTATCTTAAAGCAGCACATGGAACATTCTCCAGAATAGATCACAAATCAGGCTTCAACCATTACAAAAAGACTGAGATCACACCCTGCATATTTTAAGACCACAATCAGAAGAAAAACTTAAAATCAACCACAAGAAAAAACTTGGATAGACCACAAATATATGGAGGTTAAATAAAGTCCTACTAAGAATGAATGGGTTAACCAGGAAATTAAAGTAGAAATTTTCAAAAATTAAGGGAGCTAATGAAAATGAAAACATGACACTTCAAAATCTTTGGGAGGTAGTAAAGGTGGTCCTCAGAGGGAAGTATATAGCAATACTGGTCCTCCATATGAGCCAAGAAAAGTCTCAACTATACAGCGTAAATTTACACCTAAGGGTTCTGGATAAAAACCAACAAATAAAGCCTAAAATCTGTGAAAGAAAGGAAATAAAGATTAAAACAGAAATAAATGTTACAGAAATAAAAATAATTATGATACAGATTAATGAAAGTAGGAACTGGTTCTTTGAAAGAATTAACAAAATTGATAAACCCTTAGCCAGACTTATCAGGGAGAGGACCCAAATAAATAATATCACAAATAAAAGAGGGAAGACCAAACCCAACACTTTGGAAATACAGTTAAAAGATAATACTATGAGTGATTATATGTTAACAAGTTGGGCAATCTGGAAGAAATGAATAAATTTCTAGCAACATATAAACTATGAAAACTGAAACAGGAAGAAATAGAAAATTTCGAACTGACCCATAAGGAGTAAAGAAATGGAATCCGTAATCAAAATCCTCCCAACAGACAGAATCCAGGGCCTGATGGCTTCCCAGAGGAATTCTACCAAACATTTAAGAAAAATTAATACCTATTCTTTTGAAGCTGTTCCAAAAGATAAAAATAGAAAGAAAACTTTCAAACTCATTCTACGAGGCCAGCATTGCCTTGATTCCAAAACCAAAGATGATTCTAAAAAGGAGAATTAGAGGCCAGCATCCCTGATGAAATAGATGCAAAATTTCTCAACAAAATATTAGCAAATCAAATTCAAAAGTACATTAGAAGAATTATTCACCAGAGTGCCTGGGTAGCTCAGTCAGTTAAGCATCTGACTTCAGCTCAGGTGATGATATCATGGTTCATAAGTTTGAGCTCTGCATCAGGCTCGGTGCTGACAGTGTAGAGCCTGCTTGGGATTCTCTCCCTCTTCTTTTCTGCTCCTTCCCCCTTCTCTGAAAAAGAAAAGTTTATATATATATATATAAAATTCTTTCTGAAAAAGAAAAGTTTATATATATATATATATATAAATATATATAATATATATATATATATAGATATAGATATATAGATATAGATATAGATATATATTTTTTTTTTTTTTTTTTTAAAGAATTAGGGGCACCTGGGTGGCTCAGTCAGTTAAGCGTCTGACTTCGGCTCAGGTCATGATCTCATGGTTAATTGGTTCAAGTCTCATGGCAGGCTCTGTGCTGACAGCTGGGTAAGAGCCTGGAGCCTGCTTCAGATTCTGTGACTCCCTCTCTCTCTGACCCTCCCCTGCTCACGCTGTGTGTCTCTCTCTCATAAATAAATAAAACATTAAAATAAAAATAACAATAAAATAAAAAAAGAATTATTCATCAAGATCAAGTGGAATTTATTCCTGTGCTGCAGGGGTGGCTTAATATCCACAAATCAATCAATGTGATACACCACATTAATAAAAGAAAGTATAATAACCATATGATCTTTGCAATAGATGCAGAAAACGTATTTGACAATATATAGCATCCTTTCTTGACAAAAACCCTCAAGAAAGTAAGGACAGAAGAATTATATCTCAACATCATAAAGGCTATATAGGAAATTCCCACAGCTAATATCATCTTCAATGGAGAAACTGAGAGTTTTTACCTAAGGTCATGAACACAGGAATGTCCACTCTTACCACTGTTGTTCAATATTGTACTACTGCACTGGAAGTCTTTGCCTCAGCAAGCAGACAACAAAAAGAAATAAAAGGTATCCAAATCAGTATGAAAGAAGTCAAATTTTCACTCTTTGCAGATGACATGATACCCTATGCAGAAAGCCAAAAGACTCCACCAAAAAATTGCTAGAAATGACACATGAATTTAGCAATGTTGCAGGATATAAAATCAATGTACAGAAATCAGCTGCCTTTCTATACACTGATAATGAAGCAGTAGAGAGAGAGATCAAGAAACTTACCCCAATTACAATTGAGCCAAAAACCATAAAATACCTAGGAATAAACGTAGCCAAAGAGGTAAAAGATACTCTGAAAACCATAGTATACTTAAAGAAATTGCAGATGGGGCACCTGGGTGGCTCAGTGGGTTAAGTGTATGACCTCAGCTCAGGTCACTATCTTACAGTTCCTGAGTTTGAGTCCTATGTTGGGCTCTGTGCTGATAGCTCAGAGCCTGGAGCCTGCTCAGATTCTATGTCTCCCTATGTCTCTGCCCCTCCTTTCCCCTCTCTCTCTTTCTCTCTCTCTCTCAAAAATACACATTAAAAAAATTTTTTTAAATGAAATTGTAGAAGAAAAAGAATTGGGAAAACATTTTGTCCTCACAGATTGGAAGAACAAATATTGTTAAAATGTGTATACTATCCAAAGCATTCTATATCTACATTCAATACAATCTCTATCAAAATAACACTAACATTTTTCACAGAGCTAGAATACACAATCCTAAAACTTGTGTGGAACCATAAAGCATCCTGAATAGCCAAAGCAATATTGAAAAAGAAAAAAAAACCTGGAAGCACATGACAATTCCAGACTTCAAGCTATGTGACTAATCTGCAGTGATCAAGACAGTGTGGTACTGGCCCAAAAACAGACACATAGATCCAGGAACAGAACAGAAAAACCAGAAATGAACCCACAACCTTATGGGCAACCTATCTTTGAGAAATAAGGAAAATATATCCAGTGGAAAAAAAGACAGTCTCTTCAACAAATTGTGTTGGGAAAACTGGACAGCAACATACTGAAAAATGAGACAAGACCTCTTTCTTACACCATAGACAAAAGTAAATTCAAAATGGATGAAAGGCCTAAATGTGAGACACAAAACCATCAAAATCCTAGAGGAGAACATAGGTAGCAACCTCTTTGACCTCAGCCATAGCATCTTCTTATTAGATATGTCACCAGAGAAACAAAAGAGAAACAAAAGCAAAAATGAATTATTGGGACTTCATCAAGATAAAAACCTGCTGCACAGTGAAGGAAACAATCAATAAAACTAAAAGGCAGCCTTCATAATTGGAGAAGATATTTGAAAATGACATATCAGATTAAGGGTTAGTATCCAAAATCCATAAAGAATGTATCAAACTCAACACCCAAACACATCCTTGACCTCTCACACTATGGGAATATTCTAGATGTCCCATCTCTGTGTCCCTGTATCATGTCCTGAAAACCACTAACATATGATATATCATACTGTATTACAACTGTCTGCCTCTCTATACTCCAATTCTTGTATATCATGTGCAGTTCTCCAAAAGCATGTCTGTTAACATATTCGCAGCTCTGGCAGGACACCATTTTTTGGACCTCTCCACTCAGTTTATAAGATTATGTTTAACAGCCAGCCAAAATCCTTTTCCTCTTCTATGCTCCAAAAGAGTACCCTTCTCTCAACCAAGGTTCTCATTCTGCAATACAGATATCAACAGTTTCCCTGTCTGGCCCATCAAGCTTGATGTCATTTCAAGGAAGGACTGGCTGTTTTGAGCCTAGTACCCATAGCATGTATATAGAGCCATAGAGAACAGTGATTAAGGGCATAGACTTTGAAGTCCAATAGGAGAGTCCAAGTTCTTCCCTTGCCACTTTCTAATCATATGCTCCTAGTAAATAATTGGGATAAAATATGATTCTTATAAAGTTTTTTTCAAGAATAAACAAAATACAGTATGTCAAGGGGTGATTCTTATCCCTAGCACACAGCAAGCACTAACTAAAGGATACAGTAAGTTATATGACAGGCATTCAGTTACATCACTGGATGAATGAAAGGTTAAGTGATTTGCAAAAGCAGGCAGTGAATGGATAGCTGCACGTTAAAATTCAGAAGAACAGTGGAAAAGACACTTGAAGTGAAAAAGGCAAGTTACCCGGAAAGGTGGATCGAGCTGGAGTAGAGGATGAATAGAAGGTGGAGTAAGTGATGACTGGGAATGCTTGATATTGATGAAAGTCTCACCTTCCTCTTAAATGTAGGTTGGTGGGTAGTAGGATAGACTACACTAAGGGGTCTGGGTTGAGCTACCAAGATTATTAATCCTGAGTTCAAATGCTTGCTCACAATCCTACCAGTTTATATTTTTCTGATAGCTCCAAAACTAGCTGCTGCTCAATCTTCCTTCCCTTTCTTTTCACTTCAGTCCAAGGAGGATAATCTAATGGATTCACTGGGTTCCCATTGTTACTGTAATTGTTATAATTACCTGGTGTTGACTCCTTTGACTACAGTGGCACTTTACATACAGCCTACAGGATGGATGAACAGAAAAGTAGCTAAATGGGAAGTTGTTGTCTTGCTAGGTTGTTCTTTATCCAGAAATATATTTGTATCTTGAATAACTTACTTGTAATTTCAAAAGAAGAAAAAAATTGGTAGGCCCTGAAGACTCTTATTCAGCTACTGCATATCTCCAGGGCCAATCACCTGGATATATTTTTCTCTTTCTCCTCCTTCACCACCTTTTTTTTTTTTTTGTCCTTCATATAGTTTCATCCCCTATAAATTAACAGCATTCACTTTGCTATTGATTGCCTGCTCTTTGTAGAGTTCTGTAGACCTGTCTCTCCTGTTTTGCAGTTATATCAGCAATACAAAAGTTAGAAATGGAACACAATATCACAAACACACGTGAACGCTCAAACCTATACACACATCCAGAATGTATTGTGTTTGAAATATTGATCTTAAAGAAAAGCTGGAAATGGCCTGAGATAAACCATTAGAAAATCCAACCCACGCAAGGAGTACAAGAAGGAGCTTGAAAAATGAATTGTCTTTTTCCCATTTCTTATACACTGGACCATGTAAAGGATGACAAAGAGCTTGTGTCATGATCTCCTCTGCCTCTATTGCTTGGAAGATGTCGAGTCAGCTCCTTCCTCAGAGTGGTTTGAACCATTTGAAGAAAGTCATCTTTCTAAAAATATAGGCATGAAAGTTCTGTGTTTACAGAAAAGCATACATTTCATAGTCCCTGGTTACCTTAGACCCTAACTTATATGAATGCTGGGATCTAATATTTTTCATAGTATATATGAAATTTTTATATAATGTATGTCTCTTTACCCCAGACTGAATTCTCTGCAGACAAAATGAGGTGGTTTGATTAATATTTTCTTTAATTCATCAAGCAATTGTATTGTATATGCAATGAGGCAGGCACTATACTAAATACTTTCCAAATATTCTATATTATTTAATCCTTATATCAGCCATATGATTTAGGGACTATTACTATCTATATTTTTTCAGATTAAGAGCCTCAGACAATATTAAGTAACTTGCCTAAGGTCACAAGATAATAAATGGATAAAATGGGAATAAAAACCAAACTGTGAGGCTTCAGGGCCTCTGCTTTGAAGGACTTTCCTTTGCTGCCTTTTTTTTTTTCCCTTTTCTGTCTTTAATGATTACCAATTATACCCTCAGGCAACCACAAGTTCTGACATATATTAGGTACTCAATAAAAGCTCATGGAATTAATAACATAAACATACTGATTTTTAATTTTCTGATTAAATGTTTGTATGCTTATGGACTGCCTCCCACTAATCAATTAGTACTCAGAAGATAGGAATTTTGTCTGACTTACAGCTACATCTCTGCTTCTGAAATTATGCCTGGAAATTACTATCTATATTTGTTTAATGAATGGATGAATGAATGAGTGTGATCTGTCAAAAATACAAACTTCCACAGATAAGGACTATGCAATGATAGCCTTCTATCATGGCCTTTCGTATTAATTTCTTATTGTTCCTACAACAGACTAACAAAAGTTCGGTGGCTTCAGAAAAAAAAAAAAAATCTCAGTCCTGAATGTTAGAAGTATGTATACATGTATCCCACTGAGTTAAAACCCAGGATTCAATATGACTATACAGTGTTCTGGAGGCTATAGAAAACGATCCATGTCTGTGCTCTTTCTAGCTTCTAGAAGTCATCTATTGGCCTAGGTGGCCCACTTCAATCTTCAAACTTGGCAACATTGCATCTTTTTGTGCCTTTCTTCAGAGTCACATCTTTCTCTTGCTAACTCTTTCGCCTCCTTTTCTTTTTAATTTAATTTTATTATTTTTATCTTTTAATGTTTATTTATCTTTGAAAGAGAGAGAGAGACAAAGTGTGAATGGTGGATGGGCAGAGAGAGGGAAACACAGAATCCGAAACAGGCTCCAGACTCTGAGCTGTCAGCACTGAGCCCGACTTGGGGCTTGAACTCACAAATGGTGAGATCATGACCTGAGCCGAAGTCAGACACTCAACAGACTGAGACAACCAGGCATCCTGCTTCTCTTTCCTACATTTAAGGACTGTTGTGGCTCAGATGGTTAAGGTTCCAACTCTGGCTCAGGTCATGATCTTGTGGTTCATGGGTTCGAGCCCCACATTGGGTTCTGTGCTGGCAGCTCGGAGCCTGGAGCCTGTTTCAGATTCTGTGTCTCCCTCTCTCTCTGCCCCTCCCCTGCTCATGCTTTGCCTCTCTCTGTTTCAAATATAAACTATTAAAAAAAAAGTACTGTTGTGATTATATTGGGCCCATTTAATAACCCAGGATAATTTAAGATCGGCTGATTAGCAACTTTAATTTCATTTAAATTCATTTAATTTCATTTAATTTCTGCAACATTAATTCTTTTTTGTCATTTAAACTAAAACTTCTACAAGCTACAAAGATTGAGGGTGCCTGGGTGGCTCAGTCAGTTAAGCATCTGACTTTGGCTCAGGTCATGGTCTCACAGTTTGTGAGTTCAAGCCCCATGTCTGGCTCTGCACTGATAGCTCAGAGCCTGAAGCTTGCTTAGGATTCTTTATCTCCTTCTTTCTCTGCCCCTCCCCTGTTTGTGTTCTCTCTCTCTCAAAAATAAATAAACATTTTTAAAAAGTTCCTTTAAAATCAAAAACAACTAGGGCACCTGAGTGGCTCAGTCGGTTAGGCATCTAACTTCAGCTCAGGTCATGATCTCATGGTTAGTGGATTCAAGCCCTGAGTCGGGCTCTGTACTGACAGCTAGCTCAGAGAATGGAACCTGTCTTTGGATTCTGTATCTCCCTCTCTCTCTGACCCTCCCCTGCCCATGCTGTCTCTCTCTCTCTCTCAAAAATAAATAAATAAAAACACATTAAAAGTAAAAACAAGTTACTGGCATTGGGATGCTAACATCTTTGGATGATCATTATTCCACTTACCATATTTTTCCTCTTTTATAAATTTCTCTGATGTCCCATGTCTATCCCTTCATTTCAGCTATAAATACCCTATCCTTATTTTTTTTTTAATGTTTTTATTTATTTCTAGGAGAAAGAGCGAGAGAGTGAGCAGGGGAGGGTCAGAGAGAGAAGGAGTCACAGACTGAAACAGGCTCCAGGCTCTGAGCTGGCAGCCAGCACAGAGCCCAACGCGGGGCCCAAACCCACGAATCGCGAGACCATGACCCCAGCGAAAGTCGGACGCCCAACCGACCAAGCCACCCAGGCACCCCTATCCTTATTTTTTTTAACCTCTGCCCAGTACTAATTTCTCTCTAACTGGCATTATACCTATGTGTTTACATATCTTATTCCCCAACAACATAATAGGCCCTTTTCAGGAAGTACAGAGAATTCCATACCTCATAGAATTTAACATAGTGGGAACTTGGTGCATAGTTTTACCAGTATTTATATGTAGAGAGCATCATATAATTTAGTTATTTTAGCCACAACTGCCAAAAGACAAAACTGAGTATGTACAAAGCACTAAACAGAGAAAAAGAGTTGAAGACAGAGAGACCAGGACACAAAAATAGAATAAAAATAAATACCAAAAACTCTGACTTATTCATTTCATTGTCTGAATAAACTAAAATTCAGAAAAGTTGGTAATTTTGCCAAGGTCACACTCATATCTTGTGTCTGGGCCAGAATTACAAGATAGATATTTCTGGCACAAAAGAGCATTCAAACTCCCTCAGAATTTTAGAGAATTCTTAAAAAGATACTGTGTCCTTGACACAAAGATGCATTAAAAATATGAGACCTTAAATGACCACACTTGTTTTATGAATTCTGAAAAGTTTATAATAAAAAGAAATAACAACAGCTATGTCCTAATTCTACTGGGAAGACTTGATTTTATTAATACTCTATGAAGAAAATATACAATTATGTTCTACATGATCCCTAAATATGTAAGTTTACCAAAAAAAAGTAAGTAATCTATGTCTATGTATCCATGAATCAGTGTATATGTATGTGTGTATACACACATATAGTTTTTGACAGCAGCTTTATCAAGATATAATAGATATTCCACAAAATTCTCCCTTTCAAAGTGTATAACTCAGTGTTTTTAGCATGTGCACAGTTTTGCAACCGCCACTACTGACTAATTTTGAAATATGTGTATTATCCCCAAACTATTACCTCCTCTGACCCTATCCAAGCCCTAGGCAACTACTCAACTAGTAACAGTCTAGATATGCCTATTCTGGATATTTCCAATAAATTGAATCATACAATATGTTGACTTTCATAATACACTTTTTTCACTTACATTTTCAAGGTCCATCTATATTGTTGCATATATCAATACTTCATTCCCTTCATTCAACAAAATATTTCATTGTATAAATATTTCATTACATAAATGAGTGAGGGTAAGGGAAGAGATGAGAAGGGGAGGTAAGTGAAAGAGAGGATAGGTAAGGAGAGGAGAAAAAGGGAAGAGGAGGAGAGGGAAAGATGGAAGAAGGAAAGAAATGGGAAGGAAGGAAGGGAGGAAGGAAGTTAGTTAATGGGGCAGAGGCAACAGAAGATGTAGTTACTGAAACACTTGAGACCGTTAGCCTTGAATAGGTGAGGAGAAGAGAGACAGAGAGGGCTCATCCAAATGGAGGGAAGCAAGTAAATGCTGTGGAAGTTAAGGTCAGTTTAACATCAAGAGGAATTTGGTGGAACATGAAGTAGTTCTAAATTTTCTCAATGAGATACATAAAAGTAATTAAAACTTACTCAATTAGCAAATGTGTATTGTTGACTTATGCTGTGGCTAGCTCTATTTGAAACTCAGTGAAAGATCCAAGAAAAGTAAAAGATATGACCTAATATATTCAACAACTTGCAGAATTATTAAGCTTTGGTTTATTTTTTATGAAGACAAATTTAGAAATTGTATACAATCAGAAACTCAAGATTAAAGTCCAACTTTCCTTCTATATGCTTTAAATTCCCTTCTACAACATGCCTGGCAAGTCGATTTTCAATTTCTGCTTGAATATTTTTAGGGATGAGTAACTATTTCTCTTACAGGACAACTATAACAAGTGCTAAGGGAACAGGTTTTTAAGCCATGTGTTATCTGGGTTTATATCATGTTTCTACCATTTAAAAAATACGTGACATTGGAAATGTTTCTGAGTTTCGTTTTCTCATCCATGAAGCAGTAATAATGAGACTGCTTAGAGGACGACTGTACATATTCAGTAAGTTTAGAACAGTCTGATGTATACTGTGTGTCCGGTAAATGATAGCTCTAGCCACAATAACACATAA
The DNA here is from genome assembly GCA_017311185.1 of Proteles cristata cristata. Taxonomy (NCBI): domain Eukaryota; kingdom Metazoa; phylum Chordata; class Mammalia; order Carnivora; family Hyaenidae; genus Proteles; species Proteles cristata. The sequence goes on from JAESUZ010001372.1 coordinate 347,371, forward strand.
TCTATCTTTAAATTATCTCTGATATAGAGCAAATTTATGTTCTATGTAGCTTCCACCCACAGGTTCTACTTCTAACCTTCCTTCCAAGGCCCTGTAGATTCTAAGTTCCTGTTTTATGGTGTCTGTGTGAAATCTAAGAATCACATTGTTTTCTCTAACTTAGAACACCCTACTCCTGAATAGTGACTTGGTTAAATTCATTTATGCTAAGCATTCATTTTTATTACTGAGTAACAAGATAGCATTTTTGAACTAAATATTTTAATAGCTGTAGACCATGTAGCTTCATTTTATGTCCTACTTTTCATTCTTGAAAACTTGTATTTTGTTCACTTTTATTACAAATAAAGTTATTATTTAAAGGGTTGACCGCATTTCTGATCATTTCATCAGTCCTAATTGCTATCAACAAAAGTATTTTGTAAATAATTTTCCAATTTGTAAAATAATATAAAGGAAATTAATAATTTGTAAATCAAGTATACAAAATGATTTTCCTACTGCCACCACAGTCTCACACATGGGTTTTGTTACTTTGCTTGAGAAAGACTTTAAATAATATTTTTTCTTCATAAGTCTTTAGATTATGAATTTAAAAACTGATAAAATTTTCTTCGTTCTTCTCAGAGCTTCAATATGTGCAATAGAAATATTAAAAGGGAAAGGGCTATATTCAGTGTGTCTCAACACAGTTGCCCATTGAAACTCTTTTCGGTGTATGGAACATGTTTTGGGGAGTTCAGTATTAGAGCACTGGAATAACTTTCTGGTTGCAAACAGCAGGAAAAAAGGAGGCATTTTAAGAATAGAGGATTCTTGGGGCACTTGGGTGGCTCAGTTGGTTAAGCATCCGACTTCAGCTCAGGTCATGATCTCATGGTTCGTGGGTTTGAGCCCCATGTTGGGCTCTGTGTTGACAACTAGCTCAAAGCCTGGAGCCTGTTTCAGATTCTGTGTCTCCCTCTCTCTCTGACCCTCCCCTGTTCACGCTGTCTCTCTTCTCTCTCTCTCTCAAATTAATAAAACATTTAAAAAGTTAAAAGAAAAAAAAAAGAATAGAGGATTCTTCTTCCTTGTCCCTTTTTCTATTGCGACATGTGGCACCATTTCCTATGGGGTCGGCAGATAAAATTTTAAGCCATAAATGAAAAGATGATACTTCCTGAGGGATATTGACAACAAGACAATTTAACACTTAAGAGAAAAAAAAAAGGAAAAAATGAGGTGGGGGGATTTCAACAGAGGATCTACACTAATAAACACTTAACAAAGTAAAAATTAACATATGCTGGAACAATTACCTCTTAATTAAGTGTTTTCAACAGGTCCTATGGGGAACTCAGCAGCCTAAAAACATTAAGAACTGCCAGAAAATGTGGACATATTTTGACTAGAATATAACAAATTTTTAATGAAGACATTAAAATTACTGCAATTAAATGGTCTCAATGTAATCATCTCTCTAGAGTTGAGGAGGATATTTTACATTCGAGGCTACATTCTAAATAATCACAGACAAATGGAATGGAATTTATTAAAAAAAAAAAAAAGAACAGACCTGGTTGAAATTTTAGTTTAGCTGCTAATATTGCTGCTGTGATACTGGGCAAGCCTTTATAGGCCATCTGTTTCCTTTTTATAAGATGGAGATAACAATGTTATCTGCTTTACTTGTAGCATGAAAAAAGAGACTTTGTTATATACTAACAACTGCAAATTTGAGGAACTGCTGTTATTTTCTGATCATACATAGGTAAAATTGGAAGAAAGTAAAGATTTTTTCTGCATATTCAAAAAGGGTAGAATGTGAAAGAAAACAATTGCTTCAGACTTGAGATTTATTCTTTCCTTACTGAACCAAAGCGGTATTTGCTCATGTGTGTAAATTCAATTATGTTAGTATTTTTGAACACTTTCAATGTGTTCAAATCTGAATTAATAACTATCAAATACTGTGACTGGTTTCAGAAGATAGGGGTTTGACTCGTAGCCATGATATTTTAAAGGCTAAGTGAATTTGGACAACTCACTTCACTTCTCTGATATTCTATTTTGCTCATCTATAAAACAATTTCAGTAATAAATCATACCTCTCAGCATTCTTAAAGGAAAAATCAGATAATACACAAAAATTACATATATTGTATTTACAAATGTTATGATTATTCCCAGAAAAATGGGAAAAAGAAGACTTGAGCTTTAGTTCCAACACTATCACAGAGTCCCTTTATGTCTAGACACTGAAATTGCTTAAAATTTGGTTGGGAAACATTTCCCTTAAAAAATGCTCAATAAATTACGTTGTACTTGGATAAGCACTATCAGCCTCTTTTCAGGTTTCTTCCTCTTCAATATGCCATTTGTCATCCTGTTTCTTCAATAGATAGTGATGTTAATAGTTGCTAATGTCGTATTATAAGATATCATCTCTGACGGATAGAATTTTCTCCACTGCTCCTGAATTAAAATATCTACATTTGTCATTTGACTTTGCAGTGCCACCCACATAAAGTATAGAATACATTCCCTTGAGCTATCAATGTTTAATTTAATCATATGACTTGCTTAGGCCAATAAAATGAGTATGAAAGTTTCAATGTACCAATTTTGGCCATGGCCTCAAACAATAGCACATGTTCTTACTATTTTTCTTAGGGTTCTAAGATCTGCCATGAGAAAAACATGCCCCAGGCAGTGGCCTCTCTTTCAAACAGAATACAAAGACATGTTAGGAATGTGGCATGTTAGGAACATATTTAAATTTCAATAAACTGCCAAACTTTTCTAAAATAGTCACATTATTTTACATTCCCATCAGCAATCAATGTATGAACATTTCAGCTGAAATGTGGAGTTCAGTTGAAATGAACATTTACATTCTAGACATAATTTTCTCTTTTTAAATTCTAGCCATTCTAATGGTTGCATGATGGTAATTCATTTCTGATTTTAATTTGTTTTTCCTGCTAACTAAAATACTAAGCAGACTCTAATATGCACATTAGTTCTTTGTATATATTTTTATAAAGTGTCTATCCAAATCTTTTGCCTATGTTATTTTGTCTTCTTATTTTTGAGTTTGAGTTGTGTTTTTTATATAAACTAAATGCAAGCCCTTTATGAGATATATGTGTATGAATAGATAGTTGGTACTATCTATAGATAGTCACATCTATATAGATAGTTGTGACCACTACTGTCATAGATCTCTGAAACTCTGTTCATTCTGTCTCAAACTGCTTTCTTTATTTTCTTCATAGTGCTTAATTTTAAAAGAGTTATTTCATGTTAACTAATTCTTCTCCAATCATCAAATTTTTTGAATCATCTGAACCTATTTTTTTTTATTATAGTTACATGCTTTTTAAATCAGGTCTAAGATTTCCTTTTTAATCATTTTCATTATTTGTTGAGATTTCCTATCTGCTCACTCATTAAAATCATTTTCTTTAGTTATCTGAACATGCATGACTTTAATTATATACACATATTTGTAATAAGTACCTGAAGTTTGTCTACAAAGGTAACATCTGTGATCCTTTGCAGCCATTTCAGAAAATAGCTAACTCAAAAGTTCAACTTATATAGCTCTGCCTTTCAAGGTTAGAATCCTCTCTGATCTCTGCCTGTTGACAGGGGGTCCCTAGTATTTCCCCCTCATTTGCATATTATAGTGGACAGTCTGACACTGGGTAATATTCTCATGAGGAAGGAAGGAAGGAAGGAAGGAAGGAAGGAAGGAAGAAGGAAGGAAGGAAGGAAGGAAGGAAGGAAGGAAGGAGAAAGAAAGAAAGAAAAAGAAAGAAAGAGAAAGAAAAAGAGTGAGAGGAGGGGGTAAAGGAAGGAAGGAAGGAAGGAAAGGAAGGAAGGACGGACATAAACTCAGTTCTTAGCTGTTGCAGTTGAAGTTTTTTCAAAAGTAAACTCTGGCTCCCTGCTTTATGATGTTCTATGGTCTTTAAATAATTTTTTATCCTGTAGTATTTTGTTGGGCCTGTAACAAACCTGTTGATCGCTTGCTCCACTACCATATTCAGAATTCAGTTTAATATTTTATTTCAACTAAAATATTTAAACATACTTATATAGGATAAGGGTCTTTAATTTTTTCTGATCTGTTGATTGGATTCTAGTGAATATTCTGCATAAATCACGCCCATTATTGACCTTTGTTAGTGTCTAGATTTTATTTTTAAATGGAATCATATAATTTAAAATGTTTGTGAACTCACTGCCAAATTCCTACATATTTATGGTATTTCCCATCCTTTAACCACTGTATTTCCCAAAGATATATACTTTGTATTTCATCTTTATAGGCTTTCCAAAGCAATCAAAACTTTTAAATGCCTGGGGCGCCTGGGTGGCTTAGTCGGTTAAGCGTCCGACTTTCGCTTGTGGTCATGATCTCGTGGTTCATGGGTTCGAGCCCCATGTCGGGCCTGTGCTGACTGCCAGCTCAGAGCCTGGAGCCTGTTTCTGTTCAGACTCCCTCTCTCTGACCCCCTCCCTGCTCACGCTGCCTCTCTCTCTCCCTAGAAATAAATAAAAATATTAAAAAAAAAACTTCTAAATGCTCATATTTTATCAGTTTATATAAATATAACAAATAATGTAATTACCAAGTATAAGCACATAAATATCTATTGGGGGGGGGTGGTACAGGGAATATCTGAAGCTTGACATCCAAAAACTATTTTCGTAGGAAAAAGTATATAGGTATCCTAGAGAGTAGTCTCCCAGTACCAAGAGTTCAGATTATGTTTAACAGAGAATGTGGAGACAGTAATGAGTTGGGTAAGTTAAAGTCCATGAAGGTAATGTCCCCTTTATTATCCTATCTATTTTATATTTGAAGCATATGGGTTCAAAAAGAATAATAATTGTCCCAAATTCATACAACTGGTGTGGGCCAAACATGGCACTGGAGCCCATGCTTCCTTTCTGATCCTGAGCTTTTTCTATATATTATATCTTCCAAAAGCCTATTTTGTACTCAGTCTTCCTTTGGGGTACAAAGTATTTTTCTATATCTCCACTGAAAAACATGCCGTAGAAAACCTCAAGAGATATTTTTTTAATCTCTAGTGTCAGATTAGTGAGCCAGTTATTGAAGTTTAATCTATTATAGATTAAATAAAAACATATCAGGGGACCTGGTAACATAGCTGAAAATTGAATCTACCTACATGAAGTAATTGACTTAACGATAAAGTTTTCACCATAATCTAGTTAAATCAAAATGAAACCTTAGAGACACAGGCCTTTTTTTGTTTTCTTTTGCTACACTGGAATCCATCCAAGTGACTAGTTTCCTTTAGTCTACTTACTTAAATTTGTTTCTAAATCACTAAATACATATTTCCATTGGGCAGAACAACTAACAAATTTTAGTTTGGAAAATGTATTAACAGCAAAATTATTCTCCTGAATAATAAACTGTGTTTCACAATCATTAAGATCTACAATCTATCTATATCTATATCTATATCTATATCTATATCATCTATATCTATATCTATATCTATCTACCTAAATATGTATGTAATAAAACCTTTATCTTGCATTTGTATAATGACTATGGATACAATAACTAATGACATAAAGATTCATAGTTCTCTTCAAAATTTTTGCATTCTGAAAGTTGTTACTCATGGTAAAGACACAAAATTCATACACTGAGCTATAATAATATATTTTAGATACCAATTACCCCACTGTTTTCCAGTTTTGTATCCCCATATTTCTAGTGATCCTTTAGTTAATGTCAGTTTTCTAGAAGTTTGAGACCTGTGTAGGGCTCTGTGCTGAAAGTTCAGAGCCTGGAGCCTGCTTCCAATTCTGTGTCTCCCTCTCTCCCTCCCCCTCTCCTGCTCACTCCCTCTCTCTCAAAAATAAAATTAAAAAAATTAAAAAAATTTTTAAATATATACACAAGTAAATAATAAATGAATAACTTTTTAAAATTTCAGTGTAGTTGACACACGTTACATTAGTTTTACATGTACAACATAGTTATTCAACTTCTCTATACATTATGCTATGCTCACAAGCATATCTAGCATTTATCACCATAGAAGGCTATTATAAAGTCCTTCACTATATTCCCTGTGTTGCATCTTTAATTCTCATAACTTACTCATTCCATAATTGAAAGGCTCTATCTCCCACTCTTCACTCATTCTGCCCATCCCCTCACCTCCCTTCCCTCTGGCAACCATCAGTTTGTTCTTTGTCTTCATAGGTCTGATTCTGCTTTTTGTTTATTCATTTGTTTTCAGATTCCACATATGAGTGAAATCATATGCTATTTGTCTTTGTCAGTCTGACTAATTTTTCTTAGCAGGATACCCTCTAGGTCCATCAATGTTGTCTCAAATGGCATGATCTCATCCTTTCTTTTTTTTTTTTTTGACTGTGTAGTATTCCATTTCATATTGACATTCATATATATACACATACACACACACTACCACACACATATATACGTATATATATGTATATATGTCTTCCATATCTTTTTTGTACATTTTTTTATTAATGGTCTCTGAGGACACTCCCATATCTTGGCTATTATTTATAATAATAAACACAGGGTGCATATGTGTTTTGTTTTGTTTTGTTTTGTTTTCAAATTAGTGTCTTTATTTTCTTTGGATAAATACCCAGTACTGGCATTATTGAGTCATATGGTATTTCTATCTTAAAGTTTTTAAGGAAATTCCATACCGTTTTCCTCAGTATCTGCATAAATGTACATTCCCACTGTGTATGAGGGTTCCTTTTCTCCCCATTCTTGCCACCACTTATTGTTTCTTGTCTTTTTAATTTTAGCCATTCTGACAAGTAGAAGGTGATATCTGATTGTGGTTTTGATTAGTGAATAGTGATGTTGAGCATCTTTTCACGTGTCTGTTAGCCATCTATATGTGTTCTTTGGAAAAATGTCTGTTCAGGTCTTCTGCCCATTTTTTATCAGACTGCTTGTGGGTTTTTGTTTTTGTTTTTTGTTTTTGTTTTTGTTTTTTTGGTATTCAGGCCTTGATATTTTAGATCTTAACACCTTATCTGATATCTCATTTCTAAATATCATCTCCCATCCAGTAAGTTACCTTTTTGTTTTGTAGACGACTTCCTTTCATGTTCAAAAGCTTTTTATATTTACGTACTCCCAATAGGTTATGTTGCTTTGCCTTCCCTGACATATCCAGAAAAGTACTTCTATGGTTGATATTAGAGAAAACTATTGCCTGGGTTCTCTTCTAAAAATTTTATGGCTTTAGGTCTCACATTAAGGTCACTCGTCCACTTTGAGTTTATTTTTTTATATAGTGTAAGAAAGTGGTCCAGTTTCATTATTTTGCATGATGCTGCCCAGTTTTCCTAACATTTGTTAAAGAGAATGTCTTTTTCCGATAGTATATTCTTGCCTCCTTTGTCACAGATTAATTGATCATATAATTGTGAGATTATTTCTTGGCTATCAATTCTGGTCCATTAATCTGTGTCCATTTTTTTTGTACCAGTACTGTACTATTTTGATTGCTACAGATTTGTAGTATACCTTGAAATCTGGAATTGTAATACCTCCAGCTTTGTTTTTCTTTCTCAAGATTGCTTTGGCTATTTGGGATCTTTTGTAGTTCCATACAAATTTTAGGATTATTTGTTCTAATTCTATAAAAAAAATCAACATTTGGTATTTTGACACAGATTATACCAAATCTGTATTTGCTTTCAGTAGTATGGACATTTTACCAATATTAATTCTTCTAATCCATGAGCACAGAATATCTTTCATTCGTATCATCTCCAATTGCTTTCATCAATGTTTTATAGTTTTCTAAGTAGAGATCTTTCACCTCTTTGGTGAGGTTTATTCCTAATTACTTTATTCTTTTGGTCCAACTATAAATGAAATTATTTTCTTAATTTCTCTTTCTGATACTGTGTTTTTAGTTTATAGACATACTACTGATTTCTCTGTATTAAGTTTTATATCCTGTAACTTTACCAAATTTATTTCTTCTAGTAGTTTTTTGGTGGAGTGTTTAGGATTTTTAATATATAATATCCTGTCATCTGCAAATACTGACAGTTTAACTTCCTCTTTACCAGGATAGGTGCCTCTTATTTCTTTTTATTGTCTGCTTCTGTGACTAAGAGTTAGAGTGACAAGTCAAATAAAAGTCTTGTTCCCAATCTTATATGAAAGCTTTCCATTTTGCATGAAGTATGATGTTAGTTGTGAGGTTTTTACATATGGACTTTATCATATTGAAGTATGTTCTATATACACCCACTTTGTTGAGAGCTTTTATCATAAATTCATAGTAGTTTTAAAATGTGTGTTTTGATGTCCTTTTTAGGTTAGAACATTAATAGCCTTTAGTACTTCAAATAAAAAAATTATAAGAGATTAAGAAAAAAGGTATGGCAACAAATTGGAAACCTAGATGAAACAGAAAAAATCCTAGAAATACAAAATCAACCAACACTAAATCACAAAGGAATAGAAAATCTGAATAGACCTGTAACTAGTAAGGAGATTGAAACAGTAATCAAAAGCCTCCCAACAAAGAAAATTTCTGAACCTGATGACTTCACTGGAGAATTCTACCAAATATTTAAAGAAGAACAAATATCAATTCTTCTCAAACTTTTAAAAAAGAATTAAGTAAGAGGGAATATTTACTTACTTATTCTTGAAGGCCAGCATTACTCTGATAGCAAAACCAAAGTAAGTATAAGAAAAGTAACCTATAGAGCAATATACTTTATTAATATTCATATAAAAATCCTCAATAAAACTCTAGACAACCAAATTCATTTGTATACTAAAAGGATTATTCACCATGATCAGAGGGAATTTATTCCTGGGATGCGAGGATTATTCAACACACAAAAATCAATCAGTGTAATACACCACATTAACAAAATGAAAGGGAAAATAAAAGATATGTAAATATCTCAACTGATAGATAAAAAACATTAAACAAAGTTGAAAATCCTTTCATGGTTAAAAAATCATTCAACAAACTAAAGACTGAAGGAAAACACTTCAAGATAAAAAAAAAAATCCATATATAAAAAACAACAGCTAACATTATACTCAATAATGACTAACTGACAACTTCCTCTAAGATCAGGAAAAAGGCAAGTATACATACTCTTACATTTCTACTCAACATAGTAGTAGTTCTAACCAAGGCACATAGACAAGAAAAAGAAATAAAAGACATCCAAATAAAAAAAGAAGTAAAATTATCTGTTTGCAGATAACATGATCTTATATGTAGGAAACTCCAAAGACTACTTTATAAAACTGCTGAAACTTATAAATGAATTGGTCAAGCATGGGATACAAATAAACTAATTTGAAAATCAGTTGTGTTTCTAGACTCTAACAAGAAACTATCTGAAAAAGAAATCAGAAAGACAATCCTATTTACAGTAGCATCAATAAAATAAAATACTTAGATATAAATTTAACTAAGGAAGTGAAAAATTTGTAAACGAGAAACTACAAAATACTGATAAAAGAAATTAAAGAAGACAAATTAAATGAAAAGACATCCCATGTTCATGAATTGAAAGACATCATATTGTTAAAATGCCCATCCTGCATGAAGCAATGTACAGATTCAACAGTTTCTATCAAAATCCTAATGACACTATTTTCGAAAATAGAAAAAAATTATTCTAAAATTTATATGATACTAAAAGAGACCTCAAATAGCAAAAATAATCTTGAGAAAGAAAAAGCTGAAGACCACATAATCCCTGATTTCAAATCATACTACAAAGCTACAGTAATCAAAGCAGCATGATACTGGCTTACAGATAAACAAGTAGCCCAATTTAAGAGAACAGAACACAGAAATAAACTTTCACACATATGATCAAATAATATTTGACAAACGTACAAAGACTACACAATGGAGAAATGAAGGTATCTTCAATAAATGGAGCTGAGAAAACTAGATAAGTACATGCAAAAGAACGAAGGACCCTTACCTTACATCATCTATGAAAATTAACTTAAAATGGATTAAACATTTAAATTTAAGATCTGAAAGTATAAAATTCCTAAGAGAAAACTTAGGGGAGAAGCTTCATGACATTGGATTTGACGATGATATCTAGGACATGACACAAAAGCACAGGCAGCAAAGTAAAAATAGACCAATGGGACTATACTAAGCTTAAAATTTCTGGGTAACAACAACAACAAAAACAGGGTGAATAAGCAACCTACAGAATGGGAGAAAATACTTCTAAATTATATATCTGAGAAGATTTTAACTAGAGTATTTTTGAAAAAAACAACAACAAAAACAAATACCATATTTTTTAAATTGGCAAAGAATTTGAATAGGTATTTCTCAAAGAAATACAAATGGCAAACAAGTAAATGAAAAAGCTCAACACTACTAATGATCAGAGAAATGCAAACCAAAACCACAATCAGGTGTCACTTCATTTCTTTTATGGTGGCCACTATAAAACAACAACAAAAACAACAAAAGATAACAAGTGTTGATAAGCATGTAGAAAATTAGAATCCTTGTGTACTGTTAATGAGAATGTAAAATGGTATAGCCACCATGGAAATCGTGTGGAGGTTCTCAAAACATAAAAAGAGAAATTTCATACGATCTACCAATCTCAATTCTGGGTGTATATCCAAAGTATTGAAAACAGGATTTTGAAGAGATCTTTGCATACCCATATTCACTGAAGCATTACTTACAAAACCAAGAGACAACTTAAATGTCCATTGATGGATTAATTAATAAATAAAATGTGGTGTGTATGTATAATCTATTTGGCCTCTGAAAAAGATGGAAATCCTGTCATATGCAACATGGATGAATCTTGAAGACATTATCCTAATTAAAATAAGTCAGTTACAAAAATGCAAGTACTGCATGATTCCACTTATAGGAGTAGAAAACAGTAAAACTCACATCGTCAGCCTCCATGCTGGGCAGCGGCCTGCTTCGGATTCTCTCTCTCTCTCTCTCTCTCTCTCTCTCTCTATCTCTCTCTCTCTCTCTCTCCCTCCCTCCGTCTCTCTGCCCAGCCCCCTGCTCATTCTCTCTCTTTCTCTCAAAATAAATAAACTAAAAAAAAAAAAAAATAGAAAAGGAAAAAATCTCCCCTAATAGGTAAAGCACCTCTAGAAATCTAGAAAAACAAACAACCCAATAAAAGAGTGTTCCAGAGACATAAAGATACAGTTCATTAAAATTTTTTATTATTAAAGAGGTGTTAAACTTCATTCAATAGAAAACACAAAACAGAGATACTAATTTTCAGTATCAAATTTTAAAAAATTCAAGTATGTTAACACAATAGTAAGATTGTGGGACAAAGTAGTCAAGGTCTCACTTGCTCTGGGGAGTATAAAAATGGAACAAAGTCTATGTAGGGCAAATTGATAATAGCTTTCAAAATAATATTTGCATTTTCCCTCTGATTGCCAATTGTACTTCTTGAAATATATTCTAAAGAAATGCCTGCTCATAAACAAAACATATGTATGAGGTTACATATTGCAGCACTGTTTATAATAATAAAGAATTGAAACATTCCAATGTATAGTAAGAGATTAAATACTTTTCTTTCTAGATGCATACACACATTGCACACACCCCAATTCTACTCCATTACCCAAACTCTTGAATATCATGCTTTGGCCTTGTAAAACTAGTCACGGTTACTGAGTACTTACTTCATGCATAATCACATCCCTGAGCTTTTGCACTTCCTGTTTCCTTTACCTTGTATCCTTAACTTTCATCTCTTTAAACATTCCCTAAAACTCCTATTTACCCTGATCAGATACTATGTTTCTTGGGACACCTTTCATGACTTCACAGAGTGTCACTCACTTTTCTACAAAATGGCTGTTGATAAAGACAATATAAGCTAATGTTGTTCTTAGCTTACTTTCATCCTGATACTTCATTCAAAGTGAAATGAGAAACCAAAAGTCGTGTTAAAGCAGTTCACATCTCTCAGTGGAATGTAAGAGGATGCTAAAAGTACATGGATAGCTCTCCATGTATCTCTTTATGTATCCAAATCTCCCTGTTTTCCCTTCTTTTTCATCCTGCCATGAGGCCATTGCAATTTCCACTTTCACCCATACCTAGGCAAGTAGGCTCTAGAATGGTCTTCTCAGCACCAAAAAAGAAAAATATCTAGTAATGTGTCACTATCGTTTCTATAGATAGTATATTTTATTACCTTTGTTTCTGAATGTGTCACATTGTACTTAAGTTTTTTATTCTATTTCAGTCACCATTGATACAATATGTGACCTGTGAATACAAAGAGCAGATCACATTTATCTCTGTGTCCTACTGTTAGGACAACAGTCCATGTAAAGTAGAAACTTAAGTTCTAGTGAAAGACCAACTTCATAAAAGTGAAAGTGGAACAAAGTCATAAGATTAGTTTTTTAATTTTTTTAACATTTATTTATTTCTGAGAGACAGACCATGAGCAGGAAAGGGGCAGAGATAGAGAGGGAGACACAGAATCTGAAGCAGGCTCCAGGCTCTGAGTTGCAAGCACAGAGCCCGATGCGGGGCTCGAATCCACAGACCGCAAGATCATGACCTGAGCTGAAGTCGGACGCTTAACCAACTGAGTCACCCAGGTGCCCCCAAAGTCATATGATTATTTATAGAATAAATACATTCCAGTGTTGGTAGCACAGAAGAAATGTGACAAGAAATATGACAAATTATGAGAAAACTGCTTGCCAAACCATCATGGTTCAGGAGGGAATCCCATGGACACTTGTTAGGGGTAGTATAGATGGGAGTACTTATCAAAAACTATGTACTTGTAATAGAGAAAGAGATCCGAAAGGGCTTTTGAAAAGGATCATTTTATCTGAAGGAACAAGTAATGATGGTTTATGCCTCTGCTTACACCCTCATTTTATCTAATTCTAAACGTGTCAGGTCATTTTTCCTGTGGTGTTAGCTCTTAGTTGTGCTGAGGGCCTCAATGGCACAGACTAGTAGGAAAAAGAAAGTAATGGAGACATGTGCAAAAATGGCTGGGGAATATGACATTGCTTTAGAATTAGTATTAGAGGGGCGCCTGGGTGGCTTAGTCGGTTAAGCGTCCGACTTTCGCTTAAGTCATGATCTCGCGGTTCGTGGGTTCGAGCACCGCGTCGGGCTCTGTGCTGACTGCCAGCTCAGAGCCTGGAGCCTGTTTCCGTCTGTGACTCCCTCTCTCTCTGGCCCTCCCCTGCTCACGCTCTCTCTCTCTCCTAGAAATGAATAAAACATTAAAAAAAAATTTTTAGAATTAGTATTAGAAAAAGGCATATAATAGTTATATATTCAATTCCCTCGGACACTGAATAAATTAAACATCTGGTTAATTCTAAGATTGAAATTTTTAGAAAGCATCAAGGAAAAATCATAGAAAGGTCTGGTGAGATTAGTCCCATTGAAATGTATTCTTCTTAACAAAAACAAAACATTAATTAAAATTGCATTCATTTCATTATTACTCATTAGATTAGCCTATCAAAAATTACTCAATTTGTTTTAACTTGTAAATTCTGATAAATCTTTTTCCCATATAAATTGCACCAAAAGAAAGTAAAAAGAGTTGCATTCATTTATAAGACATTTATAAACTTAGAATGCCCAACAATCTGTCTATTCAAGATAATTTAGAATGTATTAATTGTATTAGATAAGATAAATAAAAACAAAACAGTAGTAATCTGAAGTGAAAAGTGCTAGAACAATACAATCAAAAAACCTATTATATCTTTAACTAGATATGACAATTTATGCCTTTTATTCACACGAACATTTCAGGATGAAATGTCCTGACATAATTATTCTGAGGAAAATAGTGATGATTCAGTAAAAACAAAATGGGAAAAGAAAACAGCTAATTTTCAGCAATGATTCCTCCCATTTGTATTTAAAATTACCTTCATGTCTATTATGTCTTAGATTACTTGAACAGTGATGAGTAGCATTTATTACAAACTTCCCTGTTTTACATGGATAATACTAAGGCTTATAGAGGTGAAAGTAACTAAAAGTAAGGACAGCCATTCAAATTATAAGCCACTTCTGATGATAAAGCTTTTCTAGCACACTCCACTATTATTTTTTTCATTCGACTAAATTAATTTTGAGACAAGGACTTACTAAAAGACTGTTTCTTACATTTTGTCTCATCATTCTTTCACAAGTGAGTTGGTTTTTATTTTAAAAAAAAAAAAAACCTAATGGCTGTTCAAATTAGATATTATGTATCTACTCTGCCTTTAAACACATGTAAAGTACCAAACGTGGAAGGGCATTATCCACTACCCTTATTACTTTATACACTTGTATTTATTACATTGTAAGTTCATCTTTTTGTGTCTGGTTCTTTCCCAAAAATGTGGTCCAAAAGATGGTAGAGACCATGACTTCCCAGAGCTCCTAGACCTCAGAGGACTGGTCTTTGCCAATCATGGTAAAGATGTTGCCCTTGCCAGTATTAGCAAAGGAATGGGCATGAGATCCAAATCTGCTGTGTGATTGCTGGAAAAACTTTCATTTTTTTTTTAATGTTTTATTTATTTCTAGGAGAGAGAGAGAGAGAGACAGCGTGAGCAGGGGAGGGTCAGAGTGAGAGGGAGTCACAGACTGAAACGGGCTCCTGGCTCTGAGTTGGCAGTCAGCACAGAGCCCGACGCGGGGCTCGAACCCACGAACCGCGAGATCGCGACCTAAGCGAAAGTCGGGTGCTTAACCGACTAAGTCACCCAGGCGCCCCTGGGAAAGATTTCTTTTATCTAGAAATAAGATCCAGGAAGACAGCCTCTTTGTTTCTCTGGAAAATGGCTCTGAATTTAACACCCAGAACTGCTGGGGGCAATTTGTTACCCACCTCAACATATGAATATAAAAGAAACATAGAAAAGTGGAATCAGAGTTATGCCATGATCTCCCTCCAACTATTCTGGTTTCACAAGTATGTAAGACAAATCTATTTATTCTTTGGACCACATTCACTCAGCACCCTGTTTACTTGTTCTAATTATAAGCTCTTAAAAAAATCTATGCCCATAATTGTGTGTATTTGATATTAATTCTAACCCTAACAACGTTCTATACCTATTACATATCTGTTTAAGCCTAATTCCAAAATTAATGAATAACACAATGTGAATAGTTTAGTGAAAGATTACAACCTCCCACTTGTGATGTCTTTGCAATGTTTTTCTCATTTAAAATTTATCTTATTAAAATAATAACACAATAAAGAATAACATATCATTTATTAATCCATTTTCATACACTGCTATAACTCTCACAGCTTTCAGTAAGTCTATAGAATTTGGCTTTATTCCGATTTTACAAAAGGGAAATAGAAAACTAAGAGAGGTTATTTAATTATCCCAATGTTAGTCCTACCCTTTTTACTTCCAACTCCCATCTCATTTTTTCACCCTGGTCTTCCATTCCCCATACCTTCCTTCCCCTCCCAGCCACTCATCTCCTCACCCCTCTCCTTCTCTCTTCCTTCTTCTACCTCTGTAATTGACATTATTAGAATTCACAATCAGAAAGGTAATACTCTTTTACTCTAAGCTTAAGCCATACTCTTAATTTTCTTTTTATAATTTTAATTTCATACATGTTTTATTGTTTCTGTTGTTTTTCATAGACTTTATTTTGGGTGCAGTTTTATCCTCACAGCAAAAATTGAACAGAAATATCAGCCTTCACACATAATACCTGTCCACACATAGGCACAACCACCCTCACTATAAATATCCTGCATCAAAAAAGTGATAGGGTTTTAAAATCGATCCCACACTGACACATCATTATCACTCAAAGACTATAGTTTACATTATGGTTCAGTTTTAGTGAATTGTACATTCCATGGCATTTGAGAAATATCTGATGACATCTATCCACCATTGTGGTACCATACAGCATAGTTCTATTGCTCTAAAAATACTCTGTGCTCTACCTATTCATCCCTCCCTCCCATCTAGGCTTGTGCTACTACTGATCTCTTTACTGCCTCCATAATTTTGCTTTTTTTCCATAATGTCATTTAACTGCCTCTGTATAGTATATAGCCTTTTCAGATTGACTTCACTTACTAATATACTTTTAAGTTTCCAACATATCTTCTCATGACTTAATAGTTCATTTTTTTAGTGCTGAATAATATTCCATTATCTGGATATACCACAGTTTTTTTTATCCATTCACCTACTAAAGGATATTTTGGTTGCTTCCAAGTTTTGGCAATTCCATGTGCAGGTATTTGTGTGGACATAAGTTGTCAATTCATATAGGCAAATACCAAGTAGTATAACTGCTGAATAGTATTGTGAGAGTATATTTAGTTTTATGAGAAACTGCTAAACTATCTTCCAAAGTGGCTGTCCATTTTGGATTCTCATCATCAATTAATGAGGAATCTTGATGTTGCCTAGCCTTACCAATATTTGGTGCTGTCAGTGTTTGAATTTTGGCCATTCTAATAAGTATATATGGTGGTATCTCACTATTGTTAATTTGCATTTTCCTGGTAATATATGATGTGGTATCTTTTCAAATGCTTTTTGTCATCTTGCATATCTTCTTTGGTGAGGTGTCTTTCAAGGTCGTTGAACCATTTTTCAAGTGGGTAGTTTATTATTATTATTATTTTGAGTTCTTTCTAAATATTGTGTAACAATCCTTTATCATATGTGTCTTTTGCAAATATTTTCTCCTATACTATGGCCTGTCTTCTCATTCTCTTGAGTATAATAAGCTTTTCTTTTAGAATAGTTTTATATCAACAGAAAAATTAAAAATACAGTATATAGACTTCAATACCTTTTATTAATATAGAATATTTGCTATAGGTAATAAAACAATGTGGATACTTTTAAAAAACTGACCCCCATATTTTGTTCAGATTTCTTTAGTTTTTACCTAATATTGCTTTTCTTCTCTAGGATCACATCCACAGTATCACACCATATTTAGTTGTCATGGCTCGTTAGGTTCCTCTACAGTATCCCTGTTTTTTTGGACTTTTTTTCTTGACAGCCTTGAAGAGTACTGATCAGGTATCTAACAGAATGCCCTTTAACTGATTGGAGTGATGAATGTCTGGTTATTAGAGTTATGGGATTTTTTAAATAGAAGACCACAGAGATAAATAATTTATGAAAATACTTTCCTTCAAGTAGGTAGAGCATAATTTCTACCCATTAAGCGTAAGTTACTCATAGTGACTCACTTCCAAAAAAAAGTACAATATGGAAAGCAGGAAAAACCCAGTAACTTTGTGGTAGAGAAACCTAATAAATATGCATTAATCAAACAATCAAGGTTAACATCTTGATAAGTCTTGCTGATTGTGTTGTCATGTTGATAGTACATATAATGTGATGAAAATGGTATATTCTCATTTCTAATAAAATATAAGGATTATTATTGTTCCTGTCATTTTAGAATGGTAATTCAAAATGGTTTCACTCTTAACTTTTATTTTACAAAACTAATGAGCACCTAATATTTAATACTATCCAAGATGGGTCTAGATAAAGATGCAAATTTGAAACATTTGCCATTTGCACCATTCACTGTCCATTTCTCTAACATGGTATGAAAACAAATCAATGTTTTCAACTCCCAGTACGATTTCTAGTAAGTTGAAAGTATTCCCTATTTATTGTTTTTCTATTATCACATAACAAATTACCACAAATGTACTGGCTTATAACAATACCTATTTATTATGTCACATTTCTCTATATCAGAAATCTAGGCACAGAACTAGGACTCTCACTAGGCTGAAATCAACTTATTGGTCAGTACTAACGTTTCCATATGGGCAGAGGGCTGTCTCTTAAGGCTCACTGATTGTTGGAAGAACTGAATTCCTTGCAGTTATAAGCCCAAGGTCATCATTTACATTTTAACAGTTGGCTGGATCACTCAGCTCCTAGAAGCTGTCCATAGCTCCCTGTCATATGGCTGCCATACGATGTTTGCAACAGAAATATTTGTTTTCTTCTAGGAACAGCTTGGTGCATATCTCTTAGACTTCCATTTCTGCAAGCAGGAAGAGTAACCTCTGATTTTAGCGATCATGAGATTAAGGCAGGCCCACCTGAATAATCTCCTTATTTTAAAATAAAGTGACTTGGGAACTTAATTGTTTCTGCAGTATTCCTTCACAGAATTATCTACATTAGCATTTAGTTGAATAATGAAGAGAAGGTGTATGCACACAAACTACCAGAAACCTTGTGGAACAACCATAAAATTCTACTTTCCATATTCTTATCTGACTTTGTTGAAAAAAAGCAAGAATATCACTCAGACCCACTGCTGGGTTCTCTAACAAAGTAAATGCCTACATTCCCAGCCTTGACTTGGCAAGCTGGTGCCACATATCTGGTTTTGAATTTTGTTTACAAACAACATAATCAAGGAAAACTTCTATTAAAGCATCAAATGGAATATTTAATCCCTATTCTATTGGATGCTGTGAGAAATAAATTAGGTATACGAGAACACCTAATTTTGTTCCTAAAATATTTTTTTTATGTTTTATTTATTTCTCTGTGAGAGAGAGAGAGAGAGAGAGAGTCAGCGTGAGCAGGGTAGGGTCAGAGAGAGAGGGAGAGACAGAATCCGAAGCAGGCTACAGGCTTTGAGCTAGCTGTAAACACAGAGCCCGACACAGGGCTCGAACCCACAAACTGTGAGATCATGAACTGAGCCAAAGTCAGATGCTTAACCAACTAAGCCACCCAGCTGTCCCTAAATACTTTAAGTCAAGAGCTATTTAATTCATTTTAACATACAACATCCATTTTATGAATAGCAATATACTGTTAGAAACACACTGGTGATCAAGACAGTCATATCCATGACCTCATGAAACTGTTTTGTTAGTATTAAATATATCAACATAAACAATAACTTACAGTTATGATTAATCCTACCAAAATGAAAGAAAAGTGGGAGAGTCAAAGCAAGAATCCAGATCCCTAGCTTTTATTCCATCACCCTGTCCAAAGGGTTCCATCACCCTGAACCATTAATTGAATTATGCAACACTTCAAAAATCCAGTTAACACTCTACTCCAAATTAGGGGTGCCCGAGTGGCTCAGTCCAGTTAGGCATCTAACTTTGGCTCAAGTCATGATTTCACAGTCCATGAGTTTGAGCTCCACATCTGGCTCTGTGCTTGACAGCTCAGAGCCTGGAGACTACCCCAGATTCTGTGTCTCCGGATTCTGTGTCTCCCTCTCTCTGCCCCCTTCTGCTCATTCATATTCATTCTCTCTCTCTCTCTCTCTCTCTCTCTCTCTCTCTCTCTCTCTCAAAAATAAGGAAATATTTAAAAAAATTTAAAAACTCTACTCCAAACTGAATGGTATATGAATAGAATCACATTAATCTGTCTGAAATCTAGCTTAACAGGAAGTATTATTGTTTAATGATGAGACTAAGCAAAAGTCTTGATTGAAAGTGGTAAAGCGGTGATAATAGCACTTTTCTAAAAAGTTTTCATTGATGACCCTTTGTTCCTGTTGGAAAATAGTATTCAGTTATCCACAGAGCCCTGGATAGAAAAGTTTAAGCTGAATAACTCAGGGGAATAATTTAAAGGCATATTATTTTAATCTACATATTTGAGTAGGATATTTTGTATCCTCACCTAAAATCAGTTTGCCCCTATTCCAATGTTCATGAATAAAATGCTTGGTCATTTTAATGAATCTAGTCTTTGAAATGTTTCTGAATTTGTCCTACATTTTTAAAAGATGTATGTATGTATGTATGCATGTACTGAGAGAGAATGTGGAGGAGGAGTAGAGAGAGAGGGAGAGAGAGGATCCCAAGAAGGCTCCACAATGTCAGCTCAGAGCCCAACCCAGGGCACAGGCACACAAATCAAAAGATGATGACCTGAGCCGAAATCAAGACTCGGATGCCTAACTAAGCCAATCAGGTGGTCCTGCCCTACATTTTTTATTAATGCACAATTAAGAACAAAGAGAAGAGAGAAACCTGAGGAATTATATCTCTAGGCTAGTAATAAGTAAATGAATATCAATGTTGGAGAAAAGTATGAGTTAATAGGGACAAGAAAACATAATTTAGGAGAGAGGGGCAAGATGGTGGAGAAGCAGGGAACCCCGTACATTGCACTCACGCCCATATCTCACACAGAGAAGGCCTGAAGCCATAGGAACCCTTACAGAACCCAGGAGTTTGGGAGGAAAAGGAGACAGAGTCCACTGAGAAAACCTTCTAACATGAGTGCAAACTGGGGAAGATAAAATTGGGCCGGGACCAGAGACACAGAGGAACGGGGGCGATCCCCCTCTGAAGGGAGTGAGAGGGGAAAGAGAGAGGCCGAAACTGCTCAAGACACTGTCCCTGTCGCTGCGGAACAGAAAATCCTCCGCCTGAGACACAGAGGGACCCAATCTCCTGCTCTCCCTAGGTGGGACGCACTCCTCCCTGACAATCCCCAGGAAAAGAACTTCCTGCGTGCACCAACTCAACCTGGAGGGATCGCGCAGCGACCGTGCCTTTGTGCTTCTGGCTCGGCTGGAACCTAGAGGAGAGGAGAAGGGCTTAAAACTGGGAGATTTGCCTGCGAGTTCGTGTTTCGGGTGATGGGACACAGAGGGACCCAGTTTCCCGCTCTCCAGCTGATCCTAGGCAGGACGCACATGTTCCCGGCGACCCCAGTCCTTGCTTGCCAACCCGACCTGGAGGAGGAGACTGCAGCAGCAGCTTCTGGCTCAATTCCCAGGGATAAGACAAGAGGCCTCGAACTGCCCTGAGGGAATCACCTGCAAGTTTGTGTCTCTGACAATTTCAGTGGGATGCTCAGACTGGCATTTGGAAATGAGGCCTTGCCTGGGATATAGAGCGTGGCCAACCTTAGCTGCACCCCGGCACAGGGAGTTTACACACCCAAAAAAGTGAGTTGCAGCCCTTGGTTCAAGAAGGGACTGGAGCGCCGCCACTCTTCTCCCCACAACCGCCAAGGCAGAACTCCCACCTGACCCATCGGATCAAACCACGCCCATCACTGCTAGAGAGCTGCCCTCCTACCCCCCCACCCGGCTTTTTTTTTTAATCAGAGCACTGCCCTTATTAATTCTGGTCACTGGCTTGCTTAAACAATCACATTTAGTCCATTCTGTAGATGTAAATTCTACACCTACCAACATTTTCATCTCTTTCTCTCAGGAGTAATCAGACTATATACTTTCTCTGGATAACACCAGCGTCTTTCTCTCACCTCTTCAACCATATCCCACCCTTTCGCTCCTTGAAAAAAGCTTCTTATCCCTTCTGCCTGTTCATTTCATTTCCAGTTTTGCCTCATCCCCGCCCTGTCTTCTCTCTCTTGCTCTATGCTCTTCAACCAGCACTGCATACACCTGGCTATTTAATTGTAGTTGGGAAGTCTGGTTATATGCTTTAAACTGTTCTTTTTTTCTATTGGCTTTCATCTTTTTTCCTTTTCTTTTCTTCTTTTTGACATTTTTAATGTATTCTTATTTTCTATTATTCGCCTTCCCTCCTCCCTCTTTTCTCTTTACTTTTTCCTTTTCCCTTTCGGTTTGCGTGTTTGTTGGATGTGTCTGTGCATTTGTGTGCCTTTGTTCCCTGTGTGTTTGTCTGTCTGTTTTCTTCTCCAGGGCTACCTCAAGAAACAAGCCAATGTGCACATGGTGGAGAGTCCCAAATACCCTATGACTAGGAAAATAAAATAACCAAGGTCTCAACAAGAGAGACCAAGAGATAAGATTCAAAGAACACTTTCTGAAAGGATAGGCCCTGGACAGTCAAAGAGCCTTCTTGGGTACAGCAGTGCTCAATGGTGCAGAGAGCATAACAAGCTTTTAAAACTAACGAGATAGAAAGCTAACCAAAATGACAAAATGAAAGAGCTCTCCTCCAAAGAAATTCCAGGAAGAACTGACAGCTAAAATACCACTCAAAACAGATATAAGCAGCATTACTGAAAAAGATTTTAGAAAAATAATCATAAAATTAATCGCTGGGAATGCAAAAAGCATGCAACATCAAAGAAATGATTACAAACAACATGGAGGTTAAAAATAGGTATGATGAATTAAAAAATGCGATAAATGAGATGTGTAATAAACTGGAGGTGTCCAATACATGGACTGAAGAGAAAGAAAGAGGAATAAGTGATTTAGAAGCCACCATTATATAAAAAGAAGGAACTGAGAAAAAAAGAGACAAACTGACCCAGGAACATGAAAGAAGAGTTCGAGAGCTCAGTGATACAGTCAAATGGAACAATATCCATATCGTAGGAATTCCAGAAGAGGAAGAGAGAGGGGAACAAATTATAGCAGAGAACTTCCCCAACCTGTGGAGGGAAGTAGGTGTTGAAATCCAAGAAGCACAGAGAACTCTCCTCAGACGTAATTCGAACCAATCTTCTACATGACATATCGTAGTAAAAATGCCAAAATATGAGGACAAAGAGAATTCTGAAAGCAGCTAGGGAGAAAAGGGACCTAATATACAAAGGGAAACCTATGAGAGTGCTGGCAGACCTATCTACTGAAACTTGGTAGGCCAAAAAGGAATGGCAGGAGATCTTCAATGTGATGAACAGAAAAAATATGCAGCCAAGAATCCTCTATCCAGCAAGCCTGTCATTCAGAATGAAGGGGAGATAAAAGTCTTTCCAAATAAAAATTGAAAGAATTTATAACCCCTAAGCCAGCCCTATAAGAAATCCTGAGGGGGACTCTTTGAGGGAAGTGTTGCAAGGAACGAAGATATCACAGACACCACCACAAATTATGAATCCCACAAAGGACACAATGACTCTAAACCCACATATTTCAATAATAACACTGAATGTAAAGGGGCTGCATGTTCCAATCAAACGACACAGGGTAGTAGAATGGATAAAAAAAAAAAAAACAAAATCCATCTATTTGCTGCCTACAAGAAACACATTTTAGAATGGAAGACACCTTCAGATTAAAAGGGGATGGAGAAATATATATCATGCTATGGGAAGTCAAAAGAAAGCTGGGGTAGCTATACTTATATCAGACAAACTGGACTTTAAATTAAAGACAATAACAAAGGATGAAGAAGTGCATAATATAATAATTACAGGGTCTATCCATCAGGAAGAACTAACAATTATAAATGTTTACGCACCGAACTTTAATACTCTGCTTACAGCAATGGAGAGGTCAACCAGACAGAAAATGACTTAAGAAACAACAGACTTGAATGACACATTGAACCAGATAGATCTGACAGATATATTTAGAAATCTACATCCTGAGGCCATGGAATTCACTTTCTTCTCAAGTGCACATGACAGATTCTCCAAGATAGATCACATACTGGCACATAAAGCAGCCCTCAATAAATATAAAAGAATTGAGATCATACCATGCACCCTTTCAGATCACAATGCTTTGAAACTTGAAATCAATCACAGGAAGACGTCTGGAAAACCTCCAAAAACATGGAGGTTAAAGAACACCCTACTAAAGAATGAATGGGCCAATCAGGCAATTAGAGAAGAAATTTAAAATATATGGAAATAGATGAAAATGAAAATACAACAATCCAAACTCTAGGGGATCTGGCAAAGGCAGTCCTAAGAGGAAAGTACATTGCACTCCAGGCCCATTTCAAGAAATTAGAAAAAGCACAAGTGCAAAATCTAACAGCTCACCCAAAGGAACTAGAGGCAGAGCAACAAGAGCACCCCAAACCCAGTAGAAGAAGAGAAATAGTAAAAATCAGAGCAGAAATAAACAACATAGAGACCAAAGAAACAATTGAACAGATCAATGAAACCCAGAGTTGGTTTTTGGAAAAAATAAACAAAATTGACAAGCCTCGAGCCAGGCTTCTCAAAAAGAAGAGAGCACTCAAGTAGACAAAATCATGAATGAAAATGGGCTTATTACAATCAGCCCCTCAGAAATACAAGCAATTATCAGGGAATACTATGAAAAATTATATGCCAACAAATTGGACAACTTACAAGAAATGGACAAATTCCTAAACACACACTCACTACCAAAACGCACACAAAAGAGATAGAAATCTTAACAGACCCATTACTAGTGAAGAAATCGAATCAGTGATCAAAAATCTCCCAACAAATAGTATATGTGCTGCCAAAGCGAGCACAAAAAAATCTCCCAACAAATAAAAGCCCTGGACGTGACAGCTTCCCTGGGGAATTCTACCAGATGTTTAAAACAGAATTAATGCCAATTCTTCTCAAGCTTTTCTAAAAAATAGAAGTCGAAGGAAAACTTCCAGAATCATTTTAAGAAGCCAGCATCACTCTGATTTCCAAGCCAGACAGAGATCCAACAAAAAAAAGAGAACTACACACCAATATCCTTGATGAATACGGATGCAAAAATCCTCAACAAGATCCTTGCAAATCGAATCCAGCAGCACATAAAAAGAATTATCCACCAAGATCAAGTGGGATTCATTCCTGGGTTACAGGGCTGGTTCAATATTCACAAATCAAACCATGTGATACATCACATCAACAAAAGAAAAGATAAAAACCATATGATCCTGTCAATAGATGCAGAAAAAGCACTTGACACAATACAGCATCACTTCTTCTTTTTTTTTTTTTTTTCTAGGAGAGAGAGAGAGAGAGACAGCGTGAAAAGGGGAGGGTCAGAGAGAGAGGGAGATACAGATCCGAAATAGGCTCCAGGCTCTGAGCTGGCAGTCAGCACAGAGCCTGACGTGGGGCTCAAACCCACGAACCGCGAGATCATGACCTGAGCGAAAGTCGGACGCTTAACCGACTAAGCCACCCAAGCGCCCCCAGCATCACTTCTTAATAAAGAACCTCAAGAAAGTTGGGATAGAAGGTACTTACTTAAACATCATAAAAGCCATCTATGAGAACCCTTCAGCTAACATCATCCTCAACGGGGAAAAACTCAGAGCTTTCCCCCTGAGATCAGGAACATGACAGGGATGTCCACTCTCACCACTGTTGTTTAACACAGGGCTGGAAGTCCTAGCATCAGCCATCACACAACAAAAGGAAATCAAAGGCATAAGAATTGGCAAAGAGGAAGTCAAACTTTCACTCTTGACACATGACATGATACCCTACATCGAAAACCCGACAGACTCCACCAGAGGCCTACTAGAACTGATCCAAGAATTCAGCCAAGTGGCAGGGTACAAAATCAACGTGCAGAAACCGGTTTCATTTTTATACACCAATAATGAAGCAACAGAAAGAAAAATCAAGAAACTGATCCCATTCACAAATGCACAAATACCATAAAATACCTAAGAATAACCCTAACCAAGGATACAAGGATGAAAACTATAGAAAACTTATGAAAAAAATTGAAGAAAACACAAAGAAATGGAAGAATATTTCATGCTAATGGATTAGAAGAATAAGTATAGTTAAAATGTCATTACTACCCAAAGAAATCTACACATTCAATGCAATCCCAATCAAAATTGCACCAGCATACTTCTCAAAACTAGAACAAACTATCCTAAAATCTGTATGGAACCACAAAAGACCCCGAATACCCAAAGTAATATTGAAGAATAAAACCAACACGGGAGGTATCACCATCCCAGACTTTAGCTTCTACTACAAAGCTGTCATAATCAAGACAGTATGGTATTGGCACAAAAACAGACCACTGACCAATGGAATAGAATTGAGAACTCAGAGCTGGACCCAAAGGCATACAGCCAACTAATCTTTGACAAGGCAGGAAAGAGTATCCAATGGAGAAAAGACAGCCTCTTTAACAGCTGGTGCTGGGAGAACTGGACAGCAACACGCAGAAGAATGAAACTACATCATTTTCTCACACCATGCACAAAAATAAACTCAAAATGGATAAAGGGCCAGAACGTGAGATAGGAAACCATCAACACCCTAGAGGAGAAAGCAGGAAATAACCTCCTTGACCTCCACTGCAGCAATTTCTTACTTGACATATCCCCAAAGGCAAGGGAATCAAGAGCAAAAATAAACTATTGGTACTTCATCAAGATTAAAAGCTTCTGCACAGCAAAGGAAACAATCCATAAAACTAATAGGCAAACAACGGAATGGGAAAAGAGAGTTGCAAATGACATATCAGATAAAGGGTTAATATGCAAAATCTATAAGGAACTCATGAAATACCACACCCAAAAAACAAACAACCCAGTGAAGAAATGGGCAGAAGATATGAACAGACACTTCTCCAAAGAGGAAATCCAGATGGCCAACAGACACATGAAATGATGTTCAGCATCCCTCATCATCAGGGAAATGTAGATCAAAACCACACTGAGATACCACCTCATGCTGGTCACAGTGGCTAAAATGAACAAATTATGATACTATAGATGCTGGTGAGAATGTGGAGAAACAGGCACCCTGCTACACTGTTGGTGGGAATGTAAACTGGTGCAGCCCCTCTGGAAAACAGTGTGAAGGTTCCTCAAAAAATTAACAATAGAACTCCCCCATAACCCAGCAGTAGCACTGCTAGGAATTTACCCAAGGGATACAGGAGTGCTGATGCCTAGGGGCACATGTACCCCAATGTTCACAGCAGCCCTCTCAACCATAGCCAAAACATGGAAAGAGCCTAAGTGTCCATCAAGGGACGAATGGATCAAGAAGATATGGTTTATCTATATGATGGAATACTACATGGCAATGAGAAAGAATGAAATCTGGCCACGTGTAGCAATATGGACGGACCTTGAGGGTGTTATGCTGAGCGAAATAAGTCAGGCAGAGAAAGACAAATACCATATGTTTGCACGTATAGGAGGATTAGGAGGAACTTAATAGAGGAGAGAAGGGGGAAAATAGTGGGGGAGAGGGAGAGAGGCAAACTATGAGAGACTTTTGAATGCTAAGAACAAACTGAGGACTGATGGATGTGGAGGGGAGGGGGAAGATGGCCATGGAGTAGGGCACTTGTGGGGATGAGCACTGGGTGTTATATGGAAACCAACTTGACAATAAACTATTTGCAAAAAAAAAAAAAATAGAAGAGATCTAAAAAAAAAGAAAACATAATTTAGAACAATATATTCTGAGAACTCAGAAAAATTAATTACAAAGTCTTGCACTAGAAAGTGAATCATATTAGACATATATATAAGATATAACTATGTTGGAACAAGATTATGATTTTTAAAGCTGATATTTTGATTCTGTGAAGACAGGGATTAATTACAACATGATGGGCCACTTAAATCACTCCTTCCTTACAGATACAGTTACTAAACAAGGTTTCACAATTGAGTATCACATTGTCAAAGAGAAAGATGATAAATTAACAAGTATGCATTAGGTTTCTATAGCTGGTTAACAAATTCCCACAAATACTGCAGTAGTCCAACAGCACTGAAATCAAGCAGTTAGTTGAGGTTGTATTCACATCTGAAGCCTGAGAGTCCTTTCAAGCTCATTCAAGTTGCTGGCAGAATTCAATTCTTTGTAGTTTTAAGACTAAAGTTCCCATTTTCTTACTGGCTGTTAACCAAGGTTACTCTTAACTTCTACAGGATGCCCACAGGTCCTAGCCATGTCACCAACTCACAACATTGCAGCTAAAAAGATTATAGCCAATAGATGAATCTCACTCTGTCTCCTAAATCGGGGTCATATATAAGGTAACCTAATCAAATGAGCGACTTCCTATCATATTCACAGACCCTAATCACACTCGAGAGGGAAGAATTTCATAGGACATGTTCATCTGACTTTGGGAATCTTGGGAGCATTCTGTATGCTTGGCTTCACAAAAAACAAACAAACAACAACGAAGAAAAAAAAACAAGCCCAAAAATTTTTCTTGAATTATTATACCATTTTACACTCCCATGAGCAATGTTTCAAAGTTCCAATTGCTCCATAGCCTCAACTACATTTAGCACTGACAGGTGTTCCAGTGTTTGGATTCTTTTTATTTTTTTAATTTTAACCAATAAAGTGGGTTAAATTATAATACATTATGATTTTAATTTGCATTACACTAGTGACTAATGATCAGAATTTTTAGAGGATTAATGGCAATTGATATATCTCTTGCTGTAATTTATAAGGTGTTTGTTCAAATTATATACTCATTTTTCAACTGTACTGTTTGTCGTGTTATTAATGAGCTATAGGAATTCCTTATATATTCTGGACATAAGACCTTTGCCAGATATATTATTTATGAACACGTTCTAGTTTCCAGCTTGCCTATTCATTTTAATGGTATATTTCATGAACAGAAATATTTAACATTAATGAAGTCCATTTCATAAATTTCTTCTTTTATGGCTATTGGAATTCTTCTAATTTAAGAAATCTTTAATACTTTCAGTTTGCAAAGTTATTTTCCTCCCCCCCTCCAATTCCACATACTTGTGAATTTTCCATTTTTCCAACTGTCTGTTATTGATTTCTGGTTTCACATCTTTGTAGTTAGACAAGTCACGAGGTATAATTTTATTTTTCTTAAATTTGTTAAGACTTGTTTTATGGTAGGGGCACCTGGGTGACTTAGTCGGTTAAGCATCTGACTTTCGCTTAGGTCATGATCTCGCGGTTCATTCATTTGAGCCCCGCGGCAGGCTCTGTGCTGACTGCCAGCTCAGAGCCTGGAGCCTATTTCAGAGTCTGTGTCTCCCTCTCTCTCGACCCTCCCCTGCTCACGCTGTCTCTCTCTCTCTCGTAGAAGTAAATAAAAATATTTTTTTTTAAAAAGACTTGTTCTATGGTAAATATATGATCTATCCTGAAGAATGTTCCATAAGTACTTGAGAAGAATAGGTCCTCTGTTGCTGTTAAAATGGAACGTTTTGTGTATATCTGTTATGTCCATTTCATCTATAGTGGTAGCCAAGTCCAATGTTTCCTTACTGATTTTCTGTGTAGATGATCTATCCATTATGGAAAGTGGGCTATTGAAGTACTGCTATCTATCTCTCCCTTCAGTTCTATTATATACTCAGGTACTATGATGTTGTTTATATATATTTACAATTGGTACATACTCTTGATAACTCTGAGCCCTGTGCAATTTCCCTTTTCTTAGCTGCTCCAGACTATTCAGATATGCCAATACCCTCAGTGATTTGGGTGGGATGAGATGAAAGTGGACTTTCTGGACCAAATCCCACACAGTTGGGGAAACTGAGGGCTCCAAGCTTTCACTTTCTCTGTGGGAGAAATTTTAGACTGAGAATTCTCTCTTGGCATTTTTTCATGTAGGCTTCAGGAAGGAGGGTGATGCAGATGAAGTGAAATTATTATTCTTACCTCTTTCAGCATGTTTATTCTCAGATTTGTTTTGGTCCAACAGAGTGCTACAATGTCTCCTCTGAATTCCTGGGTTCACATAAAGTTACTCCCATCTGTGAGTAGTTGTCAAAAACAGTTTTTATTTGGGGGTGGATGAAGGGTAAAAACTCCCATTTAACCATCTTGCTGACATCTCCTCATCATCTTTTTTTTCTCTCCTTTCCCCAGCTTTATTGAAGTATAAGTGGCATATAACTCCTGTGTCTTTTAGGCTTCGATTTGTGTATGGTAAGAGGAAGACACTGAAGTTCATTTTTGCCTCATACAGATATCCAATTGTTCCTACACCATCTATTGAAAAGTTTTCTTTCTTTGTTCATTTGCTTAGGTGTATTTGTCAAAAATCAATTCAACAAGTAAGCATGAACGGTTTTATAAGTTCAAATGTATTTCATTATTATAAACTTCTATCTTTATATCAGTATGATGCTGTCTTGGTTACTGTAGCTTTACATGATGTCTTAAAGTTAGATGAAGCAATTTCCTTAGTTCTGTTGTTTTTTGTGATTTTAGCTATTTTAGTTTTTGTTTGGGGGTGTTTCTTTTTCTTTTCTTTCTTTTTTTTTTTATTTCCATATGAACCTTATAATCATAACAGCTATCACAGCCTGCTTTGAGTAGCTCTCTGAATAATATTGTTTTACAAAAAATATTACTCCAAAGTTTGTAATTACTGAGCACAGGCAGATTAATACAAGATACACTGTCATTACAGACCACAAAAACTCCCCCTCTTAATTTTGTTGTGTTGGTTGTTTGCTTTTATTAGGGCTTTTTCACTGTCTTAACACTAATCAGTCCCCTCCAACAATCCAACAAATAAATTATTTATGTTCTCTCTCAAGTATTGTACACCATCACAACTCCTACTAAAATATAACATAAGCAGGATCCAACCCAAGTTCTTCGATCTTCTTGGAACTGCACAAGGTCCTGAGAACTAACCATTTCTCCAGGCCTTGCATTTTCCTTTCTTCGATTAGTATTCTATTATGCCTTACAAACAACCTTGCAAAGTTAGGAAAATAGTCAGCAAGAAGCCATCCAATTTGATGTGACTGGTTAACCCATTGTATCCTCATGCTTAGCAAATTTTGGTCACCAAAGATAGTAGCAACATTTATATTCACAATTACTATTTTTTCTTGAAGGACACAACCCAATCAGAAATTGTCTACAATTTCCTCAATTTTCATAATATTCCCTCTTTTCTCTTTCTTTTGTTCTTCTTGCTCTTTAAACATGACACATGCTGTTTTCAAATGTAATCTAGCCCCTCTCCCCAATATCTGCCTCTCCACATGGGTTACTCTTCCTCAAATTACTTTGCATAGAGTTCTTTTCATTACACCTTAGTACCTGACCTTCAATATAAATACTATCTCTGTAGGTATTCAGTCTTGATCTAAGTGTTCAGTCTTCAATCTAATCACTCTCTCTTCCAGGTTTATCTTAAATTTAGGGGGACAATCTAAACAGGATCTACCACATCTATTTTTCTTCCCCATCCCTGCACTACAAAAATAGGTGCATAGTTAGCATACCAGTGGTTCTCAAATGAGTTGACATTCAGATTCCCAGGCTTATGCATAAAATTCAGTAAGTCTGAAGTGAAGTCCAGCAATCCAATTTAAGGCAGGGATTGTGACACTTTCACTCCTAGAATACAAACATAAACTGAAAACATCAAGTGCAGACTAGACCTTCAATCACTAAATCAAACCATATTAAATGATTTTGGTCCATGATTTAGAAAAGACACTTGTCTTTGTTCCCATTATCATTAAGTACTGGTCAGCATTACCTTTAAAATAAGTTAGATTGTCAGCCCCAGCACCCTAACGGATAGGAACTGGCCTCCTAAATTATGTTATTCTACCCATTTTGGATGTCTACATTACTAGAGTTATCGTTGCCTTCTACTTGGACTGTGTCAATAATCTCCTGTTCTCCCTACTCATGCTTTTCAACAGGGAATCAGATGATGTTACTCACACACTTAAAAATGGTACAATGCTTCCAAGAAATTAATTGTATATTTCTTATATTCCTGAACTTGCCTTTTACCAACTTTCAATGAGCTCCTGCCACACTGGCCTTCAAAGGATTCTTCAACACATTCATTCTCACCATAACACTTTTGTATGTGCGGTTCCCAAAATCTGAAATGTTTTTCTCCAGACATCTGCATCACTAGTAACACTTACTATCCAGGTCTCAACTGAAGTTTCGCTTCCCCAGAAAGGTCTATTCACCCAATCTAAGAAAACTGCTCACATTTCCAACTCTGTTTTGTTACCACCTTTGTTTTCTTCCCTAAAACTTGCCCTAAGTTAAAGTATTGCTTATTTATTTATCTTCTGCTTCCCCTCAATAGAATGCAAAATATATGAGAGCTTGAGTCTTGTCTTTTCTTCCTCATTACAGTCCCAGTGCCTGGAAAAATGCCTCTCATAGACTAAGCACTTAAAATAAGTCTTTTCAATAAATAGACTGGAGCTGGGGCACCTGGGTGGTTCAGTTGGTTAAGTGTCCAGCTCTTGACTTCTGCTCATGTCATGATCTCATGGTTTGTGGGATCAAGCTCCGTGTCAGGCTCTGTGCTGGCAGGGCAGAGCTTGCTTGGGATTCTTTCTCCCCCTCTCTCTGTCCCTCCCTGATTCACATGCTCTGTCTCACTCAAAATAAATAAGTAAACAAAACAAAACAAACAAACAAAAAAAATAGATGGGAGCCAAATGAGAGAAATAGAGATTACAGTTCACCAAAGTAAAAATATGTGCCTAAATTAGAGAAGAGTAACCAAGGAAAATAATGTCATCTATCTGTCTTATAATTGATGTCCACTCAACCAATTTATGAGACTAGTCCTGTTTGTAAATCTGGCCAGCTAAGCACTGTACCGGTGCTAGGGTGCTATGTTTTCTAATGGGGAAAAGAAAAAGAAATATGGTTTGTAAACACTGCCCAAGCAAAATAAAATATGAACTAACCACAGTAGTGGTAAAGAAGTATAAGATTTTAGATATTGATAAAATTGAGTTTGAATAAAACATCCTAGAGGTTATCATAAATTCAAAGGCTCTTGTGTCTAAATTGAAGTAAATATGAAAATTTCCAGCCCACAAGGTGGTTGTAGGAATTATATGGGACACGGTAATTTGAGAACACACCTGAGAACCTGCTGTATGATAGGACTCACAAGTGATAGTTGTTTTCTCCCTTACCTACTCCTATTATACACTAATATTCTGCCAAGTGAAAGAGCTTCATCCACTCAAAACACGAATTCATTTAATTTATCAGAGCATAACATCAACAATAAGGAAGACATAATCAAAGATGCTCATCCTATCTAGAAGGCAGTGTGACTTGGTGAAAATAATCAAATTTAATGAATGCATTTGCACCTTCGGGTTTCTCTATTCAGTCCAATTCTTAATATCTTACCACTCCTAGAAGCCATGTGGCTCTAGGTTACGAAAATCATTCCAACCACCTGTAGTTGTAACAAGGGAGAATTTACTAATATTTTTGCTGTATTAACAAAAAAACACTACTTTAAATAGATATAACAAGAAGGCATCAGTTAAGACATGTTCTAACTTATCATGGCTTCAACACACTGCTAGGGACTTACCTTCTACAGCATTCTTTTTATCATTTCATACAAATACAAGTGATGAAGCAAAGAGTTTATTACTACTGCAGACACAACAAATTTCCTATTTTATTTTCAACCATATCTTACTTCTTCTTGTTTTATGTAAATGAAATCAGAGAGTATGTTTTGTTTTATGTGTGATATGATTTATTCAGCATAACACCTATGATATTTTGTTGTATGTATGTTTTTTTTTTAATTTCTAAGTATTATATTATGATGGGAATATACTACAATGTTTTTATTTGTTTTTTTTTTCAATTTTTCTGTTGATAGCTATGTTTTCAGTTTGCAGTTATTATTGATAAAATTGCCGTGAGTATTCTAGTAAAACTCTTCTGGACCTAAGTTTTTCTTTTCTCTTTCTCTTGGTTAACACCTAGAAATAGAATTGCTAGGTCAAAAAGCAAAAAAAAAGGTTATCTGCTTAACTTTATTTTTTAAAAATTGCCAAACATTTATTTCAACTGATTTTATGCTTTATACGCCTAGAATTGGGAGGAGGAGTTTCACTACTCTTCAACAACATTTGTATTGCAAGTCTTTTTTATGTTAGCCATTTTAATGAATATATCAAGGTATTATTTGTGGTTTTAATTTGTGTTTCCTGGAAGACTAAAGATATTGAGCACTTTTTAAAAATTTTTTAATGTTTATTTTTGAGAGAGAGTGAATGTGAGTGGGGGAGGGTCAGAGAGAGAGGGAGATACAGAATCTGAAGCAGGCTCCAGGCTCTGAGCTGTCAGCAGAGCCTGACATGGGGCTTGAACCCATGAACCAGGAAATCATTACCTTAGCTGAAGTCCGGAGCTTAAATGACTGAGCCACCCAGGCACCACTTATTAAAAGAGATTATTGGTATCTGTAGATCATCCTCCATGAAATGTGAAGTCTTTAGCCCTGTTTTTTATAAGTGAATTTATTGTATTTTTAGAATTAAGTTATGGGAGTTTATTATATACTCTCAATCAAAGTATTTGTGAGACATATATTTTTCAATTGTCCTATCCATCTGTGGCTTTTCTATTCATTTTCTTAATAGTGATTAAAGAAGCAGAAGCTTTTATATTTGATAAAATCTAATTCATCATTTTAATGATTATATCTTTAATTCTAAGTCTCAAAGATATGTACACATGTTTTCTTCTGAAAATTTTATAGTCTTAGCTTCTATGTTTTGGTCTGGAATGAATTTTAATTTCATATGAGGTAAGGTTCCCATACGGCTACTGAGTTGTTCCTATATCAATTGTTGATATTTTTCCCAATTGAATTGATTTGAACCCTTCATTTAAAATCAATGAACAACATAAATGTCACTTTACATTTTATAAATTTTTAATGCTATGTTAAATGGGTTTTTAAAATTTCAGTTTTCAATTTGTTCTTACAAGTACATAGAAAGAAACAGGTTTTTACATTAACTTTTCATTTTGAAAACTTACTCAATTTAAATTTTAGTACCAGTAGGGTTTTGGGGTGTTTTTTTTATTCCCTGGGATTTCTAAATTAAAAATTATGTCACTTGCAAATAGAGTTTTCCTTTTTCCTTTTCTATATTTATGACTTTTTATCTTGCTTTATTGTAATGATTAGGACTTCTAGTACAGTAAAATATTGAATAGGAATGGTGAAAGCAGGCATCCTTGCCTTGAGAAGATCTCTAGAAGAAAGTGTTCAGTATTTCACCAAGTAAAATAAATAGTTTTTATTTTGTTTTGCTTTAGTCCTTACCAGCATAAGAAAACTTTCTAGCATTCCTCAATTATGTGGAGTTTTCTACATGATGGGCACTGAACTGTGTTAAATATCCTTGCTGTATCTACTGAGATAATCATACTTTTCCTCCATTTTTTAGTCAATGTAGTACATTACACTGATTGATTTATCCAAATGATGAATCAGACTTGCATTTCCAAGATAAGTTTCCATTGGCCATAATAGGTTATTTAATTCAAGTTGTTAATATCCTACTATGGGTTTTTGTATCTACATTTACAAGAGGTATTTTTCTATAACATCTTTTTTTCCATGCATTCTTTCTTCTTCACATGTTGGAGAGAATTGTCCAGTGAAGACATATGTCACAGGTTTTTGATAAATAATTTATTCAGTTCATATTTTTTACTTTATCTTATATAAACTCTAATAAACTATGTTTTCCAAGAGATGTTAAGTGTTTCCTTGAAGTTGACCAAGTTTCTTTCTCTTAAAGTTGGTGGAATCTCTCATGTAATTCCCTTTTACATCATTGATACTGGCAACTTACAATGCTTCTCTGTCATTCTGGGTCACTTTGTGAGGGGATTTTATTGATTTTTAATTTTTTCAATGAACTAAATTTAGTACTTTTCTTTACGTTTGTCTTCTTATGCTATTGATTTCTGACCTTATTTTTATTGTATTTCCTTCTCTGGATTTACTTCAGGTTAACATTTTCCTATTATCTTGGGTGGAAAATTGTATCATTGCTTGTTTAAGTACATATTTCTAATAAACCATTTAAACCTATAAATTTTCCTCTTAGCACAAATTGGGCTATGCTCCATAATTTTTTTTACATTTTCCCTATCATTCAAATTATGTTTTATTTTTCCTATAATTTTTTAATTTAACCCATGCTATTAATGTGTGTTTTTAATCTTAAGCATTTAGATGTTTTACATGAATCACTGTTTTAATGTATCATATTGTTATTGGTTTCTAACTTAATTCATCTTCAGAAAACATTCTATATGTTCTCAGTACTTTTACATTTACTAATCTTATTTTACAGTCCTTTATATGGTCTATTTTTGTGAAAGTTTTTTGTGAACTTGAAAAGAACATGTGTTCTGCTTTCTTTAAATGTAGTGATCTAGGAGCACCTAGGTGGCACAGTCGGTCAAGCATCTGACTCTGGCTCAGGTTATGATCTCACGATTTTGAGTTCAAGCCCTGTGCTGGGCTCTGTGTTGTCAGCTCAGAGCCTGGAGCTTCCTTCACATTCTGTGTCTCCCCCTCTCTCTGCTTCTCCCATGCTCATGCTCTCTCTCTCTCTCTCTCTCTCTCTCTCTCTCTCTCAATAATAAATAAAAATGCTAAAAGAAATTTTTTAAATAAAAAAAATAAATGTAGTGATCTACAAATGGCAATTAGGTCAACTTTTTGGTAGTGTTATTTAGATTTTCTGTATCATTAATATATATTTGATAGTTGCTCTGTTAATTATGTATGTTCAATTGATTACTTATACAATAACTTTTAGTGTAGACTTGTCTATTTCTCCCTTTTAACTCTGTAAATTTTGCTTCATGTATTTTAAAATTGTTAGGTACATATACATTTATTATGATAGGTCTTTCTGATTGAATATCCCACGTATTATAGACTATCACTTAATTTTTCTTAAAAAAATTTAATGTTTTATTTTTAAGAGAGAAACAGAGACAGAGAGGGAAAGAGACCAAGTACAAGTGGGGGAGGGGCAGAGAGAGAAGGAAACACGGAAAGTATAGCGGACTCTAGGCTCTGAGTTGTGGGCACAGAGTATGATGCAGGGCTCAAACACACAGACCATGAGACCAGATGCTTAACTGACTGAGTCACCCAGGCACCTCTGGAATATCATTTTTTAAAAGTACTCCTTATCTTTTTGGTATCTCCATTAAAAATAATTTTTATTTTTATTATTACTTAAGTACTCCTTTAAGTTTATTGCATTTGATTTCAGCTACTCCAGTTTACTTTTGGTTAGGTTAGTTCTTGTATATTTCTTTTTCTATCCTTTTAATTTAAACCTTTTTATTTTTTTTAAATAGTTTATTGTCAAGTTGGTTTCCATAGAACACCCAGTGCTCATCCCCACAAGTGTACTCTCCATGCCCATCACCCCCTTCCCCTCCCCCTACCCCATCTGCCCTCAGTTTGTATTGTTATTGAATGTGTGCCTTTTGCAGACAGCACATTGTTGAGATTTTTGTGTTTTTTTTTTTAATTCAGTCTGTTAATCTCTCCCCTTTGACTTGCCAGCTTTTTTATCCAAGGGCTCACCAGCAATAAAACTCTGTGTAACATCATGTCATAGTAAGGGATATATCAAAAGAAGTATGGCAGTAGTTTCTACTGAGTGCCAATGGGCCCACGGATTCTATCATATGTCAAATACCCTGAAGCTTCCATCTGGACAAAGAAAGATAATAGCCTTTTGAAGGTACATCTGAGGTTATAGCTTTGAAATAATGGGACTCCATCCTTTAGAATGCAGGGTATTCTCTAGATCATTACTTATTATGCGGCACTATATTCCCAGTAGGTAGAATACATAGGTCTTGGAACTAACAGGTGGGATCAGAATTGCTCCCACTTACTATCATTCCCAATAAGTTACTGATGAGTATATACTGACTTTCCCTGCAATTCTAGTTTCTTTTCATCTATGCATCTCGGTTTCAAGAGGGGAATACATCTCAATAAATTTTATGTACAGCTATGACCCAGTTGCTTTGGACTTCTTGTGCTAAAAGACCAAAGGTCTAGAAGAGAAGTTACCATCCCACCCAGCATAATTAACACTGAAGTCAAAAGGAGGTAAGACTGCTGTTAAACAATGTGAGAGAAAACAATACATTTAATGCCCATGTGATCAACTAGAGTTCACCTTGGTACTCTTCTGCCCAATTTTGACAGTAAATCAACAAATGAAGCAACCATGATCTGAATAAGACATGATACACAGGAACTCAAAATCCTTCAGACATGAAGATCTGAGAGATATTACTATCAGAAATGCTAATTTTCTGACAGGGAAATCTAGAATGATAGTAATGAAGGAAGATTACAAATATCAGTTGAAGCCTGGAGTGTATGTATCTACAGCAGCAGGAAGTAGATTTCAACCCTCCCATTTTCCTCTAGTAAGGACTCTAAACACCCACAGGAGGATACCAAACAGAATCTAAAGAAAGCTATTTGTAGATGGTGTGAATATTATAATTATTAATCATTATTATTATTACTATTATCATTATTGGAAACAAGCAGATCAAAGTGGTAGACCATTCAGATCTAAGACATTCATCCCCCAGCTGCCAGTCTTGTTGTCTGTTTATAGCTCCCTGGAATGAGTCCCTCCCCAGAACTTGAATTTGTCCCCACAGAGCTGCCTTGCCCAAAACTGCAACCCCAAAGGCAGTCTACATCCAGTAACCTGTTGGTGAAAGTGATCAAAGACCCAGGTTCCCTGCTTCAATGTGAGCCACTCTAAAATGTCATGCTTATGTCACATCACTCCATGATATCAGCTGAGTCTCTCCTGCGGCTACACTGCAGATCAAGCTCTTGCTCTGACCAGTGCTGCTTCTCTTACCCCTGTATAAGTGGTATCCCTGAGATCACTCCCCAATAAGCTATTTGCATTCAAAATTCTATCTTAGATTCTATTTCCAGGAAATCCAGTCTATGAATATGCTTCATAATCTTTTTTCAGATGAATAAAGGTACTGAACTATAAATGTGAAAACACTATCACTGAAAGTGGTTAGGAAGGGAAAAAGAATCTCACTTCTCTCTCAGCCAATCATACTTCCTTTACTCCACTGAAGCTACTTTTCCCAAGACTACTTCTTAATAAATTACCTAAATATAAATCTCCATCTCAAGTTTGTTTCCTGGGAAACTTTACCTAAGGCAAGACTGAAATATACATTATTGTTATTCTACTCATTAGTGAACACACACTCAGAGAGGTGAAGTAATTTGTTCAAGGATTACACAGCAATAAGTAACAGGGCCACTAATTCAAACCCAAGTCTGTTTGATTCCAGAGCTGTATGCCAATGACAATATCACATTGCCTTCCCTCTTTTCTCCAACTGAGCATTACCTTATTAATAAAAGAATAGAATATGCAGCCTTTTCTGTTTGCTTTAAAGTAAACCTCCTCACGCTGACAGCTCTATCAGAACTTGTCACTTACAATTTAATGCCATGCAGCCTGGTTGGGGTTTGTCAGATTTACAGTAAAGCCCAAATGGATACCATGCCATTATGCATTTAATGTACTGCCCTCATGGAGCCAACCACCACATTAAATACTTAATGCCAGTCAAATTTATTTACAGGATCAACCCTTTCCCTTTCAGATATTGCCTTTTATCCTTTAGGCTGAAGCCTCTGGAGCTCTTTGGGAGTCACTTGGTACTGTGTCCACCTCGGGTAATCCATTGCCAACAGTGACATTTTTCAGTCCAGAGTGAGAACTATTTATGGAGAGAAACAGGTCCCAAGGAACTTCAGGTTGAGAGAAAAGGGATGAAATACAAAAAAAGATACTGTTATAATGTGGAGCTTGTAGAAATAGATAAAAGAGCTCTTTTGTACTGTCTCTTTTGTCCTACATCAAAATGCTAGTTATGTTGGCCAAAGTCTTTTGAAGACTGATTCCATATCCATCAGCTTTACTTCTTTTTCACATTTTAAAATACTATTAATATTAGAAGGTAATATCAAGGGGAGGTAGAGAAGTTTAAAGGATAGTATCTGTCCTGTCAGCCCAGCAAAGTTCTAGGGGTCACTCCAATAAAAATGGGCTAACATGTTTTCAGTAAGACTTCTGTTATAACTTCCCCTCCACAGTTTGAGACTCAGAGGCATAGGTTTTTCTCTTGATACCCCCACATGACTAATGCTACTGCATTGTTAGGAACACATGTAAAGGAGACAAAGACGAGTGTGACTGTAGACAAAGAGGAACAGAAAGAGAGGTGAGAGTTCTGGAGCTGATGTCATATCAGAAATGGCTGATGGATATGAAGATGTGCAGACTAAGAAGTTGAGAGTACTGTCATCGGGAAGGGTGATTATCTGAGTCCCAGCCCTTATCTTACACAATTCAAGCTCTTTTCACAGATCAGTCACTGTCTAGAAGGGCCCTTCATTATTCCTGCTTCCAACTCTTGCTTAGTTAACAATGACTCATTCTTCAGATTTCATTTTATCTCATTCTGAGATCACGTCCTCAGAAAGTACCTTGTCTACCACCATCACAATCACTTACTGTTGATTTCGCACTATATATTCAAAGTCCTATCACCACATAAATCAGTACTATTTTGTTTACTATTACATCCATAGGGATTAGGATGGGGCTTTCCATAACAGAGGTACTCACCAAATACTTGTTTCAAAGAAAAAAACCCACATAACATATGGATGAATGAATGAATGAATGAATGACTTATAAAGAGATCTAAAAAAAGAAAGTAGAGAGAGCCACATGACATTTCAACAAAAGAAAAACAAATTTGATCAGAGTTATTCATCATATAACTACAAATCTAGCTACATATGTTAGAAAAAGTTCTCTACCAGATAATATATTCAAGACCAGAGACCAAGATTTGTTTTTAAAGCTTATATATGTATTAAACTTACACCAAAATAATTACCACTTAATATAATATTCTAGAGTTTTAAGATTCTATTAACGTTATCCTCTTTCCTTGTGTTTCTCCATAAGGTCATCCATTTGTATAAGATTTTGATTGACAACTTCAGTTACCACCTAACAAATCCCTCAGATCTCATAGTTGTGGCAAAACAAACTTGCCAGATCCTATCAGGAATCAGTAGAAAAGGTGATTTGTTTATTGGAAGTATATTCTTTTGGGATTTATTTATGAAACAGTAATACCCCATGTCCTTTCCATCAATTCTTTCTCTTCTAGGTATAGCAGATGGCTTTGCATACTGAGTACATAAAAGATAGATTTTGGTGATTTTTCTCCCCCTGGTCCGAGAATTCTGGGGGGAACTCTATTTCCAATCTAGGTTTGCATAATACACACATAATTAACAAAAAGAAATGGAAAACCAGGTAGAAAGAAGTTTTTAAGATAAACTAATTGATACAATATAAATAACAATAAGGAAAATTTATAAGCAGGGGACAGATTTCAACTCAATATGAAAAAACTTAACAAATTTTAAGTAATGAGCTTCCTGATCATGAAAGTGTTTAGATGGTGGTTAATGGATACACTGAAATAATTTTTTAAAATCTTTTTATATAGAGAGAGAGAGAGGGAGAGAGAGAGAGAGAGAGAGACAGCACATGTGGGGAAAGGGCAGAGAGTGAAGGGGAGAGAGAGACAGAATCCTAAACAGGCTCCATTTCTGTCAGCTCAGAGCCCAACACAGGGCTCCATCCCACAAACCATGAGATTATGACCTCAGCCAAAAAGAGTCTGACACTTAACTGACTGAGCCACCCAGGTGCTCCCATTGAAATGATTTTGGGTTACAAAGTAATTTAAAGGTCTTTCAATTCTGAGGTTTTCCAGGATTGTTTTAGTTTGAAGAAGAGATACATAAACAACTGGAAATTAAGACTGGATCAATATATAAATTCATTACATTCAGCAGAGGACATAGTCATTCAGGGAAAACAAAATGGATGCTGATCTATTCTAGAAATACTATTTTTCCACATAACAGATAAGGAAGTTGCTACTCAGAGAAGAGGAAAAAAGTTCAAAGTATTTATGTAATAAAACATGTAAAATAATTCTAGGATTTTGATCCAGATATTTCTGATTTCAAAATTGATGCTCTTTATACAACATATCAATAAATGATTATAGAAAGAAGAAAATCAGGGGGAAAGTAGGAAGATGGGGGCAGAATAGGAGAATCCTAGGCTTGCCTTGTCCCACAAATACAATGAGATAATTACCACACTTTCCTAAAGCCCCTGGAAACTGACCTAAAGCCTGACAGAAAAAATTCTACAACTAAAGGTAGAGAAGAGGCCATATTGAAGAAGACAGGAAGTGCAGACAGAGTTTGGAGAGAAATGGATCATGGCCACTGTGATGGGTAGAGAACCATGGTCATGAAGATAAACAGATACAGAGAAAGGCAAGGGGGAAAAGATTCTCCATAGTAATTGGCTTGGAAAGCTAAAGGGACAAATTTTGTGAGTTCTTGCAAACAGCAGAGCTTTAAGCCCAAGAGTTTTAAATGTCAGCATGCTTGGCTATGGGAGAGTGCAACGGGCATTTCATTGCTTTTAGAGAAAAGGTAGGGCCAATAGCGCAGGAATATACAGCATGAAAACAGTAATCTGAAGAGTGCCAAGGGAATACAGTGGGGAAGTTACTTGCTCATCTCAGAGAGACATCAATGAGTTGTTCCTCCAGGAACAAAAGAACTGGGAGACATCAATTCCCTCCCCTGTCCCTCATCCTAAGCACAAAGCTACCTGCAAGAACCAGCACAGCACCAACACTCATTATCTTTCTTATACCAAGCCCCACCTCCCATGGTCTAGTGGAACCAC
Organism: Proteles cristata cristata; assembly: GCA_017311185.1. Classification (NCBI taxonomy): domain Eukaryota; kingdom Metazoa; phylum Chordata; class Mammalia; order Carnivora; family Hyaenidae; genus Proteles; species Proteles cristata. The sequence goes on from JAESUZ010001372.1 coordinate 389,776, forward strand.
CCTTCCCACTCATGCTTGCCTCAGCCCAAGCATGGTGGGACCCTTGTCCCAGATGACTGGCCCAAAACCCTGCTCACACCACATCTCCAAATGCAGAAGTTTTGCAGAGCTTCAGTTCCAGAAGTGATGGCAGCAAGTCTCACTACACAAATTGATCAGATCACACCTACTTAAAAGACACCACATTCAGGCCAGGAACCAAATACTGTCCAGAACAGGCATAGAGAGTCTCTGCAGATGACTAGGCTGAAGGATAAAGCTACCAGGACAAAACAGCAGAGCACAAACCATACACCGGAGACACTCCCAGAAGTGCCAGGCTCTGGGGATCAGAGGGCACTGCACTTAAAGGCACTACAGGACCTCTTCCTCATAAGGCCATTACACTCAAGAATAGGAGATAGAGCTGACTTTCCTAACACAGAGAAACAGGCACAGAGATGTAGACAAAGTTAGAAGACAGAGAAAGTTATCCTAAATGAGGAAAACAGATACAAGTACCATGCCTAATAGAGAATTTAAAGTAATAATCATAAAGATACTCACTGGATTTGAGAAAAGAATGGAATACATGAGTTAGACCCTTAACACAGAGATAAGTAACATACAGATAAAGGGAATAATAAACAAAATGAGAAACATGCTTGATGGAAAGAGCAAAGGAACAAATATATGATCTAGAAGACAGAATAATGAAAACTAATCAAGCTTAACAAAAGAGAGAAAAAACAATTATGCAAAATGAGAATATATTTAAAGAACTCAGTGACTCCATCAAATGTAGTAACATTTGTATAATAAGACTCCCAGAACAAGAGGGAGGAAAAGGGTCAAACAATTTATTTGAAGAAATAATTGCTGCAAACTTCCCTAATCTGGGGAAGGAAACAGATATCCAGATCAAGCAGGCACAGAGAACTCCCATCAAAATCAACAAAAGCAGAACCATAATATATACTGTAATTAAACTGGCAAAATAAAAGCATCAAGAAAATAAAAGACAGTTATCTACAGGAAAAACCCATAAGACTTGCAACACATTTTTCTATAGAAATTTTGCAAGCCAGAAGTGAGTGACATAATATATTTAAACTGGTGAATAGGGAAAATCTGCATCCAAGAATACTATCATTCAGAATAGAAGAGATAAAGAGTTTCCCAGATAAAAACTGTTCATAACAGTAAGCCAACCTTGCAAGAAATATTAAAGGGAGCACTTGTAGTGGAAAGGAGAGACCAAAGGAGACAGTATAAAAGTAGAAAACACAAAAGCAATGAAAATGAATACATTTGTAAAAAAAAATCAGTGAAGGAACACACACAGAGAAGAATATAAAGTATAAAAGCACGTATCTAAAACTTAAATAACCATCAACTTAATGAAGACTGCTATATGCAGAAGAAGTTATATACAAACCTAATGGTAACTATATGTCAAAAATATGTAATAAATATGCAAAGAATAAAGAGAAGGAAATCCAAATATAACATTAAAGAAAATCAGCAAATCATGAAAGACAAGAACAGAAAAAAATCTTCAGAAACCATCAAAAAACAACTAATAAAATGACAACAAATTCCTACCTATAATAATTACTTGGAACATAAATGGACTAAATACTCCAATCAAAGGACTTAGGGTGACAGAATGGATAAAAAAGCAACACCCATTTATATGCTGCCTACGAAGACTCACTTAAGACTAAAGACACCTGCAGCTCGAAAGGAAGGAAATGCAAAACCATCTATAATACAAATAGTTATCAAAACAAAGTTGAAGTAGCAATACTTATATCAGACAAAGTAGACTTTAAAACAAAGTCTATAACAAGAGACTAAGAATAATAGAACATAATAATAAAGGGGACAATCCAACAAGAATATATGACAATTGTAATATTTATGCACCCAACATAGTTACACCCAAATACATAAAATAGTTAATAGCAAACATAAAGGATCTAATCAATAATAATACAATAAGAACAGGGGACTTTAACACCCAAATTACATCAATGGACAGATCCTTTTAGGAGAAAATCAACAAGTAAATAATGGCTTTGAATGATACACTGGCACACATGGATTTAATAGATATAGTCACAACTTTCAATCCTAAAACAACAGAATTCACATTCATTAAGTGCACAGGAAACATTCTGCAGAATAGATCACATTCAGAATAGATCTAGTCAGGATAGCCTCAACAAATTCAAGAAGATTAAAATCATACCATGCATCTTTTCTGATAACAATGTAATGAAACTAGAAGTTGACTACAAGAAAAAAAATCTGGAAAGACCACAAATACACAGAGGTTAAATACCATGTTCCTAAACAATGAATGGGTCAACTAGGAAATAAAAGAAGAAATAAAAAAAGTACATGGCAGCAAGTGAGAACGAAAACATAACTGTCCAAAACCGCAAAGGCAGTTCTAAGAGGGAAGTGTATAGGAGGAAAGTCTACCTCAAGAAGCAAGAAAAACCCCAAATGAACAACTAAAACTTACACCTAAAGGAGCTAAAAAAAGAACAACAAATGAAATGTCATTAGAAAAATAGGAAATAATAAAGAGTAAAGCAGTTAAATTGGCAAAATGTAAACAGCAAGGAAAAAAAGAAAGTTCCTTACAGGGAAAATCCATTAAGACTGGCAGGAGATTTTTCAACTGACACTTTGCAAGCCGGAAGTGACTGGCATAATATATTTAAAGTAAATGATCTATATCTGTATCTATATCATCTATATCTATATCTATATCTACATCTACATCTATATCTTTATCTATCTACATTTAAAGTAAATGATACAGAAACTAAAAGCAACAAAACAGATCCATAAAATCAGGAGCTGGTACCTTGAAAAAAATCAATACAATTGCTAAATCTCTAGCCAGACTTATCAAGAAAAAAAGGAAAAAGACTCAAATAAAAAAAAAATCACAGATGAGAGGGGGAAAATAACCACCAACACTACAGAAATACAGACAATTACAAGAGAATTTTAGGAAAAACTATATGCCAACAACCGAAGAAATGGATAAATTCCTAGGAACATATCAGCTACCACCACTGAAAGAGAAAAAAATAGAAAACTTGAACAGATTGATAACCAGAAAAGAAATTGAATCAGTAATCAAAAAAGCACCCAGCAAACAAAAGTGCAGGACCAAATGGTAGACGTAAGTTCTACCAAACATTTAAAGAAAAGTTTAAACCTATTCTTCTCAAACTATTCCAAAAAAATAGAAGATGAGGGAAAATTTTAAATTCCATTCTATGAGACCAGCTTTATCCTTGATACTAAAACCAGAAAAAAAGACACAACTAAAAATGAGACTATAGGACAACACCCCTGATGAATATAGATGTTAAAATACATAATAAAATATTAGAAAACCAAATCGAACAATACATTAAAAAATAATTCACCACAATCAATTTGTATTTATTCCTGGGATGCAAGGGTGGTTCACTATTAAAAATCAATCAACATGGTACATCACATTAATAAAATAATACACTTCTTAATTAAAAGAGCCATATGACCTTTTAAATAGAAGCAGAAAAAAACATTTGACAAAGTACAACATCCATTCCTGATAAAAACCCTCAACAAAGTAGGGTTAGGAGGGATATACCTCAACATAGTAAAGACTATATGTGAAAAATCAACAGCTAACACTGTCCTCAATGGGTAAAAACTGAGAGCTTTTCACTCAAAGGCAGGAATAACTTATGGATGTCCACTACCACTACTTTTATTCAACATAATAGTGGAAGTCCTAACCATAGAAATCAGACAACAAAAAGAAATAAAAGACATCCAAATAGGTAATAAAGAAGTAAATTTTTCACTATTTACAGATGACATGATACTCTATATATAGAAGACTCCATCAATAAACTGGTAGAGCTGATAAACAAACTCAGTAAAGTAGCAGTGTCTAAAATCAATGTACAGAAATCTGTTGCATTTCTATATACCAATAATAAAGCAGCAGATAGAAAAATTAAGATAACCCCATTTGCAATTGCACCAAAAATAATAAAATACCTAGAAATAAACATAACCAAAGAGATTAAAGACCTGTACTCTGAAAACCATAAAACACAGATGAAAAAAATTGAAGACACAAAGAAATGGAAGAACATTCCATGCTATAGATTGGAAGGACACATATTGCCAAAATGTCTATACTACTCAAAGCAATCTATACATTTAATGCAATCTCTATCAAAATATCACCAGGATTTTTTCACAGAGCTAGAACAACCAATTATAAAATTTGTATGGAGCCACAAAAGACCTCATGTACCCAAGAAATCTTAAAACAGAAAAGCAAAGCTCGAGGCATCAAACCCCAGACTATAAATTATATTACAAAGAGGTAGTAATCAAAACAATATGGTACTCACACAAAAATAAACACATGGATCAGTGGAACAGAATAGAAAACTCAAAAATGAACCTATAGCTATCTGGTCACTTAATTTTCAACAAACAAGGAAAAAATATCCAGTGGAAAAAAAGACAGTCTTTAAAACAAATAGCACTGGGAAAACTATACAGCAACATGCAAAAGAAAATAAAAGACCACTTTATTATTTCATGTACAAAAAAAGTTGAAAATGGATTAAAGACCTAAATATGACATATGAAAACATAAAAATTCTAGAAGAGACTACAGACAGCAACCTCTTCGACATCAGCTGTAGAAACTTTTTTCCCCAATATGTCTCCTGTGGCAAGGAAAATAAAAGCAAAAATTAACTAAGAATGGGGTGGGCATTGGTGTTTGAGTGGTCTAGTTGGTAAAGCATGTGACTTTTGATCTCAGGGCTGTAAGTTTGAGCCGCATGTTGAGTGTAGACATTACTTAAAAATAAAATATTAAAGGGGCACCTGGGTGGCTCAGTCAGTGGGTGTCTGACTTTGACTCAGGTCATGATCTCACGGTTCGTGGCTTAGGGCCCTGCATTGGGCTCTGTGCTGACAGCTTGAAGCCTGGAGTCAGCTTTGTGTCTCCTTCTTTCTCTGCCCTCTCCCCTGCTCACACTCTCTCTCTGTCTCCCAAAAATGAATAAACATAAACAATTTTTCTAAATAAAAATAAATAAAATCTTAAAAAGAAATAAGCTATTGGGACTACATTAAAATAAAACACTTCTGCACTGAGAAGGAAACAATCAACAAACTAAAAGACAACCAATGGAATGGGAGAAAATATCTGCAAATAAAGATCCAATAAAGGGTTAGTATCCAAAATATGTAAAGAACTTATACAACTCAACACCAGAAAATCAAATAATCCAATTAACAAATGGGCAGAAGACTTGAAAAGACATTTCTTCAAAGAAGACACAGATGGCCAATAGACACATGAAAAGATGCCCACTGTCACTTATCATCAGGGAAATGCAAATCAAAACCACAATGAGATATCACCTCGCACCTGTAAAAATAGCTAAAATCAACAACACAAGAAAAAACAAGTGTTGGTGAGGATGTGGAAGACAAGAAACCCTCTTGCACTGTTGGTAGGAAGGCAAACTGGTATAGCTCCTGTGGAAAATAGTATGGAGGTTTCTCAAAAAGTTAAAAATAGAACTACCTTATGATCCACCAATTGCACTACTAGGTATTTACCCAAAGAATACAAAAAACACTAATTCCAAAGGATGCATGCACCCCTATGTTTATAGCAGCATTATTTACAAGAGCCAAGATATGGAAGCAGCTCAAGTATTCACTGATCAGTGAATGAATGAAGAAGATGCAGTAAATACATACAGTGGTGTATTTACCAACTACTAAAACACAATGAAATCTTGCCATGTGCAAAGACATGGAGGGATCTCGAGAGTATAAGGTTAAGTGAAATAAGGTAGTCAGAGTAACACAAATACTGTAACATTTCATTCAAATGCAGAATATAAGAAACAAACAAGCAAAGAGAAAAGAGAGAGAGAAAAAGAAAAATCGAGAAAGAGACTCAATTAATTATAGAGAATAAACTGACAGGATGGGAATGGGGAGAGTTAGGTTAAAAAGGTGATGGGGATTAAAGAGTATACTTGTTGTGATGAGCACAGGGTGATGTATGGAAGGGTTGAATCTCTATATAGTGTACCTGGAATTAATATAACATTCTATATTAACTAACTGGAATTAAAATTAAAACTTAAAAAAAAAAAAGAAAAAAGTCATAACTGATAATGGAAGCCAAATGGCTAATATGCTCTTGTTAATAGGATATAGGACATTCATAACTCAGGCAGGGGAGAGAGAGGAACTGATTTGAAAGCAGAGTCCAAGGTCCTGAAAGAAGGAGATCTCAGGAGGAAGGCAAGCATCATATACCATGAGGCTTTTGAGGAGGAATGCTGTATGGATGCTTCTCCTTTTTGAAAATTGGGGAGTGAGAATGAACAGACCCAGCCACACAGTGTCTAGGTCAGGGTACTGTCCTTAAAAGCGATGTTGGAGACGAGAGACAGTCATCACCTCTAAGGGTGACTAAAATTGAGTCATTATCAAAAATAGGTCAGGCAAACAGTAGCTATAAGGACTCAAAGCCACATAAGAGGAGGTTGAAAGTAAACTGTGTGGAGAAAGCCAGGCATGACTCTGGAGGTGAAGCACAGGCAGCTTCTGAGGCTTAGGTTCAGTTTCCATAGCCATAGACCAGCATATGTGGGGAAAGCACTGGAGGAGTGTTAGGCAGAGAAGCAAAGGCAGAGGTAATCTCCATGGGTCAGGAAGCAACAGGAGGGGGACACACTGGTTTCAGGAAAAACAGCTTTCCTTGTCACTCTGACCTTCCCCTTGATGCTCAGGTTATCAAAACTTTGGGCAATATTATAATTGCATATCCTACCATAAGAATAGCCTTAGACTGCTGAGCAACTAAAACTGTAAACTTCACATTGATCAGGACCATTTCAAGACCAATATAAGCTGGATCTTCAAGGAGAGTTACCAATGATTCTAGATGGAGATGAAAGGGAAAGGTAGCAGCCTTTTCCTAATATGGCATAAGGACAGATTTATATGTATTTTACAGTTTTATAATTATAATGGCTATTATCAGTCTCAAAAAATAATATTCATTAAATTATAATACTAAGAAATATTATTATAGGGTTCTATTTTTTGTTTTGTTAGGTTTTGGGTTTATTTATTTATTTGTTTTGGCTGTTACTGTTGCTATGATTGTTTTTTAATAGAGTAACATAAGAGAGGACAATGCTAGTTCATTCCAGTCTAGGAGAAAAATATTTTCTCCAAATCTCAGTATATATACAGCATTGTTTTTGTTTGTTTATTTGGATTTATTTTGCGAATCTGTATGTAAATTTTCTACTTGATTAACTATGCTTTGATTCTCTTGCATCCGGAATGGGCGCTGTGATGCCACATAGCATGCCAAAATCAGAAAAGAAACAAACAATGAACAAGCAAACAAACTCTGCTCAGAATCTGCAAGGAGGCATTATTAGTCCCTAAAGATTGCTTGCTGCATTTGTGCTCATTTGTATGGGCAAAGACTCTGCGTGTCCAGATAGAGATCTCAAACTATTGTCTCCAAATCAGTGCTGGCTTGGCTTCACTACCAGAATGCAAATTATGTTATTTGCTGCCATTGTGTGTCAATTAAAGATAAAATGTGAATTCCTATTTCAATATGCTCCTACTGGCACAACATCTGGGCTTACCTAAAATTCATGGAACAGTTTCCAAAGATGTTGCCTGCTTGGATGCAGGAGGTAGGAAGCCTTGGCCTCTCAGCAAAGCTGAGGAACATCTCTGGCAGCAGTAGAATCATGGTTCTGAATGTGTATTTTGAATGCATTTTCTCAAAGGCAACTTATCTTTACCTTCTCTCTGTTCTTCTTGTTGAATCTATGTGAACACTACTACTATCTCCTCAGTGACCAAGATCTTCTGTTTAACACAGTTTGCTTTTTCTCCCACTTTCTCTTCTAATCTTACTCTACAATCTGATAGCAGAACCTATGCTTTGTTGTGTCTGTTACCCAAGCTAATGTCACTATTCTCACAGGCCCTGCCTCTATTCTTACCCCCCATACCCATCAGCCCAAAATGGTTCAATAACTTCTTAACCTCTTCCTCTGCTTTCTCCTCTGTACCATCATTTCCCCATGATATATCTGTTTGCCTTTGTAAATCACCTTTTGATCATGGCAGTCTCCTTCTCCCAAACTTTCTATGGCTTCCCAAGTTAAAGAAGTGGTGTCAGGAGCAGGTGGTCTGTGACTCCATGTCTATCCCTGCTATCCACTCTGCTTGGGACACATTTTTCCTGTGCCAACCTCATTCTTTCTAGTAATTTGCTTCTCATTTTTCAAGACACAGCTCCACTATCTCATCCCCTCTGACATGTTGCCTTAAACATTCAAAAGGAATCGTGTCACATGTGTGTCATTTATTTCATTTATACCAGCTACCTCCATTATTTCATTTCTCTCCTATTTTTGCACTTTTAACAGATTTGTACTTATCACTTTCTTTTTTTTTAATATTTTTATTTATTTCTAGGAGAGAGAGAGAGAGAGAGAGAGAGAGAGAGACAGCGTGAGCAGGGAGAGTCAGAGAGAGAGGGAGTCACAGACTGAAGCAGGCTCCAGGCTCTGAGCT